>OZ018401.1:12835482-13166180 GCA_963969585.1 Drosophila helvetica | reverse complement strand
TTTACTTTTCTTGAGTTTGCTTTCATTCGATAAAATGCAATAATTGCAGCGTATAACGTTGCCAGGAGAATACCCTTTAGTTCGGTTCAGTCTGGTTCATTTTGCATGTTAAGTAGCCCGAAATAACCTTATAGAACTAGCTATATACTCATAAATATCCATCTATCTATCTATATACTCGTATTTTCATATATAATCAATCTTTAGTTTATAAAAGCGATGTGCATGCACATGTCATGAATGTCATATCATATGCTCTAAGCAAATGGGAATTGCTGCCCTGCCCGTGCCGTAGTTGACGCCACTTGGTGGAAAAGAAACTGATTGAGGAACGAACGGCTGATTTATGTGTTTTCTTTATGTTTATGTTTACGTTTAGCAAATAGTTTATGGGAGGATCCTTGTAGGGGCAAGCGCACTAATCTAACTTTTGTCTGTATTCTCTATCTCTACCTATCGTTTGTTCGCAGGATATGATACTCTACCAATAGATTCGATGCAGGGTCTGGAGATCAGCAGCCCGGTGGGCGGTGGCGGCGCTACTGGCAATAGCGGAGGTGTTAACAGTGCTGGCGCCGGCAGTGGTGCTGTCGTCCCACCCAGCGGGGCACCAACATCGCCCTATTCCATGGACATGGACGTCGGCGAGATCGATGCCGGTGCATTGAACTTTGACTTGGATGCCATGCCGACGCCCCCCAACGACAACAATAACTTGGCTGCCTGGTACGATACCGACTGTTAGACGACAAGCTAAAATTCGATCCATTCGAATTCCACACACAATGGACATTTGCCCTCTTCCCCTGGTCCGTAAGAATGGGCACGCCAGTGCCCGTGACGATGATAATGATACATACGACCGACCCCGAGCAAAGACGGCGGCTCCGAGATGACGAGATGGTATGGCCCAGTGGAAGAAGGCTATTACCACACGCATACATTAACATATATATTAATAATAATACAACTGCAACGGCATGAAACATAAAACATATTATATGATGCATTACATATTATCCACATAAAAGAAATGGAAAATTAAACAAATGTTTGCAATAGAACTCGTACATTTCCCCAAATTCTTCCATTCTTTCTCTTTCTTTTTTGAAGTGAGTGGGTGGAGCCCCAAGAAATCCCAGATAGACACCTACGTATAAAAACTCAACAACAGTTTGTTTATTGGGTCCGGTCTTCGGTTCGTAACGGATCAGTTGGGTTAAATCGATCTACAAGTGCTTGCCGAACCATTTGTGATCTACGGGAGAGAGCCATCGATGGCAGCCATTCAGATTGTTTTGAATGACGTATTTCATGGTGAATGGGTTTTCATTTTCGCGTGCGCGATGCTCCTCCTCGGCCAGCATCTCGTCGAGCATCGCCTGGGAGACAACAGTCGCCTGGAAGGGCAGCTGGTTGGCGACTTGCTGCAGGAATCCCTTTACTTCGACAAATTCACATTTTCCAGCTATTTCGACGATGACACGACCTGCCCTAATGGGCGTTACGTAATGATCGATGGCACCCTTGCCGCCGCCCATGCGCTGGCCCTGCCCCTTCTTTGTTATGGGTTGCCAGGGCGCGGGCACGCGCCATGTAGCAAACATTGTTTGGACGTTCATCTTCCGACCGATGGTAAGACGCATCATCTCATAGTGGCCCCAGCGCAGGCGACCGCCGCCAGTGGCTATGATCGCGTACTGCTTGTGGAGAAGAGTGTTGTGGACAAGTTCTGGGCCCCGCATGTAGCGCAGGCGTTTCTGCATTTTGGGCGGACGTATGTTAGGTGGCAGCTGCGGCATGCGCTCCATGATCCGCAGCTTTGGGCGTTCTGGCTGCTCAACATCTGATGAAAAGAAAAATAAATGAAGTCTTGCTTCTCCAAGAGTTTAGAGGCACTTACTTTGATATTTGATTGGAGGAGCAAAATACTTTAGGCCGGCTGTGTTAATTGCTGCCAACTTGCCCGCTGAAAGATTTTGAAAGAATTGATTGCAAGTTCAGGGCTAAGGGAAGGGCACTTACTTGACAGACCGTTTTTAAATAGCTGTGCGACTGTTTTCACGCTCCACATCGCTTATTTTAACTAATTCCAACAATTTATATTCCAAGAATCTGCTGGTTAGAGATGCAGGAAATTCGATGTAAACATTGGTGAAATTCGTCTTTGAGAATCGATGTTTTATTAAGAAAACTTATATCGATACGTCGCACAGTGGGGCCAGGTCTTTGAGGCTTTCAAGCTTCTGAATAACTTCTGAGCAAAAGAGATATTTTTATGATATAAATTGCATTTGGAATAAAATAAAAACTGTATTCCACGTTTGCATAGTGAAATTCAGTGCGATTTTCTATTATATACCGAAAGAGACACATATCACATTCAGCCGAATTGTGCACCTCTAAACAAGAGTTTGACTCTTGAAGTAGGTACCGATAGTTCTGTGTTGTTTTTGTCTCTGGTTTTAATTCTAATAAGTTTTTCAATAGGAATTGGTGATTCGATATATTCCGATAGCATTTCGTTGGAAATGGATGTTGGAATATTAAAAATTAAACCTAGTACTCAGACGAGCAAAATATTCTTGCGCAAGAAAGTTGCCTATATTTTGCTGTGTGCCCAGTGTGACCAGATGTAAATGTTCTACGGTTACACAGTTTTGTGTTTGTTTACAAATAAAATCAGTTGGAAATTCAAATTTTGTCAGAAAGTAAGCCGGAATGTACTGTTTATAGGCTCTGTGGCGCTGGAGAACGACAAAGAACATAAAAAGCTCCGCAATATTGGATAAATCAGTATCTATTAAATTATAAATAAATAAAATTAGTATCGTTTATATAATTGATAATAAACAATTTCCATTTAATCGGCTTCAATGAAATTCAATTTGTTTTCATTATTGCAATTTTCTGGCCGGCTGGAATTTTCCTGGTCTTCTTCATGTTGATGTCGATATACAAGTGTCGATGACGACAGAATATATAATAATTCTATCTTTCAGTAGAGCCCAGCAAATACCACCTTTTCTTTTCTAGTATATATCGTTGCCTTTCCAGTATTAATCGGTCATTTATTTTGCTTATCTGAGTACTCATATGCAAAATTCTTGCGCAAGAAATTTCTGTCGCAAGAATTACAGGCATGCATATTTATCGTTTACATACGAATATCATCCCTGATTCTTGCGCAAGAAAATGTTGCTTGTCTGAGTACTAGGCTTAACTTAAAACTGGCAGGAGCCCAGCTGGTAAGTGTGTACACATTCTTATCGAAAAACTCAACTCTGTATTTTGTATATTTCGTGGTATTTTTTTCATGTATTTTCTCTAGCTAAAAGTTTAGGATACACTGCTACTGCATACACGAAAATATTTTTGTCCAAATAGTGCATGTTTTAAAACATTTTCTGTATGTATTTAGCACGAAATTTAAGCTGATCCAGCATTCATTGCTAGCGACTGACTCTGTCCAGTGTCCACTTGTTTGTTATGAATATATCGAAAGTGACAACATCGCTTGCTGCTGCGGCTGCTGCCGCCGAAAAGGCAAAACCCGAACGTGTAACATCTGCAACCGCAGCGCTAAATTTTAATGCAATCAATATACAGAAGCGCACCAGCATCGACGATACCGAGGATCCGAATCGCAAGAAACTAAAAACCGAATTGCTGCTTTCCCCGCCCTCGACTAGTTTGCCCGCCAAACAACAACAGATACAACAGCAACAGAAACATCACCAGCATCATCGACAACAGCAACGTGCTGCTGCGGGAGGGTCCGGGTCCGTCCAAGCCCAAGCCCAAGCCCCGTCATTGCCATTCCAAGCAACAGCTGCAGCCTCAAAACAAGCTTCCACTGCTTCCGAAAAGCCTACAGTCGAGCGACACCAGCAAGTGGATCAAGTTGGCGCCGAGAATGCCTGGGATCCGCGTGAAGATCAGATCATAGTATGTAACTTTGGAGCTAACGCTGAAATGAGTGCAATAAAGCCTGAAGAAGCGCTCGACAGTAGCCAAAAGCAGAGTGAGTATGAACTAGCATGAGCTACAGCATATTTAATTCCATTCCGTATTATCTCTGGGCATCGATGAATAACCAATTGTTTCAATCAAAACTCTTTCAGGTTTCACAAGCTTTACCAAAAAGGAGGCCGTCTGTCCGTCGTCTGCATCTTCCTCCTCATCGACGGCCTCCACTATTTCGATCGAGCCGAGCGGAGGAGCTGAGCATGTCGAGCAGACAAACAAAACAGCGTTGCCTGCCGCCGAGGAGCTAGACTACGCCCTGCTACCGTCCTCGGCAACTGAACAAAAGGTGGTGGTTACCGAAAACTCAACCATCGTGTCGGCCTCTGCATCGTCCACCTCCGCCTCCGTTTCGGCGGTGATCACATCCGCAGTCGCCCCTGTCACTGTCACCTCAGCCACAACGTCCACGATAATACTGAATGCGAACAATGGAGGCGGATCGGGACCAGGTGTGGGCGGGAGCACTCTATTGAGCCAGAAGTCCGTGCAGGCCAACTACAATATATTCAATGCGACGGCCGCAAGTAGCCAG
The DNA here is from genome assembly GCA_963969585.1 of Drosophila helvetica. Lineage (NCBI taxonomy): Eukaryota > Metazoa > Arthropoda > Insecta > Diptera > Drosophilidae > Drosophila > Drosophila helvetica. The sequence continues at coordinate 13,161,619 of OZ018401.1, read as the reverse complement.
CAAGTAACCCACCAGCCCACCCTGCTGAGCCGCGTCAATATTCAGTCCAAGATGAAGGGCACCCAGCTGGTGGTGAACGCGAAGAAGCTGTCGGAGGTCACCCAGACGACGGCCAAGGTGTCCATTGGCAACAAGACGATCTCCGTGCCGCTGCTGATGAGTGCCAGTGGGGCGGCCACCGCCGGTGGCGCCACCATCGTCGAGAGCAAGCAGATCATGCAAGCCGGCCAGGTGACCGCCGTGGCCAGTGCTGCCCCGTCCGGGCAACAGAGCGCGGCACAGCAGCACCAGCAGCAGCACCTCAACTACACAAAGCTGATCAAGCGCGTGCCCAAGAACCCCACCACAATCGTTTCCTTCTCGGGCCTGCAGATCAAGCCGGCCAACACCAAAATAGTCGCCGCCAAGGTGGTCAGCAAGAAGATGTCCCTGCAGATCCAGCAGCAGCACCAGCACCAGCTCCAGCAGCAGGTCCAGCAGCTGCAGGTCCAGCAGCAGGCCCAACAGGTGAACAGCGGCAGTCTGGCTCCTGCCACCGCCAGCATTGTGTCGATAACCACCACGAATCCCAACCAAACATTTGCCATGGTCAAGGAAAAGCTGCACGACGCCTCCGATATTGGCGACACGGCCCACGAGGCGGGGGCCAGTGCCAACTCCTGTCGCAATCCAGCCGCCCGACTGGCTGGCCACAAGATAACGTACAGCGAGAACATCTTCAGCAAGCCCAAATCGCAGGACTCTGGAACCGGCGACGACTTCGGCAGCCTCAACAGCGTCGTGATAAAGCCCCTGGACAAGGCCAGCCACAACTGCTCGCCCAGCTTTAACATCTTCAAGCAGCAGTCTGTGCCAGCAGGAGCGGGTGCGGCGACCGCCGCAAGTCAGGCAACAGGTGCGGTGCCTGTCACGGTGACAATGACGCCATCCGCCGGCGGCAGCGGCTCCGAGATGTCCAGCAGCACCTCCTCCGTATCCGTCTCGGCCATACTCAATGAGGCTGTGGCCAAGTCGACGGCGGGGACGATCTGCATCAACACTCCGGGAATGGGGGCTCGGCCCATCATCTCCATACAGAACAAGAACATATCCCTGGTGCTGTCCAAGACGACGATGGCCCAGCAAAAGCCCAAGATGATAACCACCACCGTCAGCAGTTCCGCGCTGCAGATGCACCACGCCCTCAACCCTGATCCGAATCCGGACAAGCCATCCCCGTCGACGTCGTCGTCATCATCATCGGCGTCAGGGTCGGCGCCGGCTCCAATGCAGCTGAAACTGACGTCGGTGCCCTCCGTGGTGGGACTGGGCCTGGGCGTGGTCACCACACCGGCCACCACGCCCACCAAATTGAACGTAAACCTGGCGGCGTCGGAGGCACTGCAGCCAATGCCGTTCTCGATTATAATCCCAAAACTGGATGAGATGAGCAACGAGCCCAAGACCAGTCTGCTGGTCAAGCAGGAAGGAGCAGTCAAGGAGGCTCCCGCCGGCCCGACTCCAGCTCCGCCGGGTGAGCAGTCCGGAGAAGTCCTAGCTGCGACCGAGAAGCGTCTGAACGCCACCACCACGCTGACAGCCATCACAGCCTCGGCTCCTGCATCCACGCCCACGGGGCCGGGCCCAGCCACGCCCACACCCACAGCCGCAGCCACAGCCACAGCCACAATTGGTGCATCTGCGCCAGCCACAGCGAACAGTAGCCAGCGCTCCAGCTCGGATGACTCGAACAACGCATTGCTGAAGCAGCTCCTGCAGAACAGCAGCAGCAGCCACAACCTCAACCAGATCAGCATCAACTCCGCCCACGTGGCTGCCAGCACGGCGCCACTGTCCGCCCGCAAGGTGATCAATGTGCGGGCCCCGAGCATGGGCCTAGTCAGCTCCCTGGAGGCCCAGTTGGCCCGCCCGGTCATTCCGCCCGTGCCGGCGGCAGTAAGCAGCAGCAGCGGATCCGTGGCCACCTCCACCACCACCACCACAGTGGCGAACGGGAACGGAGGGAGCCAGCAGTCGGCGGCTGCCACGCCAACTGCTCCGCCTGTCGCCGCTCCATCTGTTGCCGCCTCCAGCTGCGCCACCACTTCTGCGCCCACTGAAACTGCCGCTGCTGCCACCAATGCCGTGGCGGAGCTGGAGCAGCAGATGCCGGTGGTGCAGCAGTCCCCGATCCAAGGCCTGTCACAGCCCACGCCCCCGCCACCAGCAGCCCAGCAAATGCAACAGCAACAGCAGCAGCAGCCACAGCCACAGCCACAGCACCAAGTGAAGCAGACCGTGCAGATTGTGTCCAAGGAGACCTCGTTCATATCGACACCTCCCACGCACGCTGCTCCCACAATGGGAGACAGGAAGCTGGCGGAGTCCTCTGGGCCCACATCCAGCAAGTCGGCAGAGTTCCTGCCGCCGCCGCCGTACGAGCTGGCCACCGCTCCGGTCTCGAATGTGACAATCTCCATATCCACCAAGCCCTCTAAGGACATGAGTTTGCAGATGAAGCACAAGCCCATGGCGATGTCGATGGCCATGGAGCAGGAGGCCCTGGGCGTGCCCCTGTCAGAGCAGGCCGAGCAGCCGCCAACCAACTCGGACAGCCTGCAGACAACAGCAACATCGGCGGCAGTACACGGAGCAGCAGGAGCAGGACCAGGACCGGGACCGGGAGCAGTAACAGTAACCAACAGCTGGAGCAGACAGATGCAGGACAACAGCAGCGGCATTCAGCTCGAGGCGGGAATGGGCCAAATCCTGGCCCCCAATAAAATTACCTTCAAGTCAGGTGAGGCTCAGAAAAGGAAACTGTCCATGCAGTCGCATCCCCAGCTGGACGAGAAGCACCAGCTGCAGCACAACCATCCCGATCCCTCGCACAGCAATGATATGATGCAGATGCAGCTCCCCGTGGCGATAGGGATGAAGCCTCCGCCACCCGGCACCAATACATCCGGCGCCCCAGGAACGGAAACCAACAAGCTGCAGCTTATCTCAGCCATAACCAGCTACGTGAAGAAAACTGGCCAGCCCGGAGAGACGCCCCACCAGGCACAGATGCAGTCTCAGATCCAGGGACAGATGCCCGGCCAGATGCAGTTGCACGTGCATCAGCAGCAGCAGCAACATCACCAGCAGCTGCAGCAGCAACAGCAACAACAGCAACATCACCAGCAGCTGCAGCAGCAACAGCAACAACAGCAGCCACAGGCGGGTCATTTACATGGTCAGGCTCATGCCCAGCCCCATCCTCAGAGCTTGCCAACGGCTATGGAACCCAAGGCAGGGGACCAGCGCAAGCGGCGCAAACGGGAGGTGCAGAAACCACGGAGAGGCAATCCCAACGCCGGGCAGGCGGCCAACAGTCTCAAGGATCTGTCCGGGACGCTGCCAGCAGGCGCGATGGTGCAGCTGGCCCGCATGCCCCCGGGCACCCAGTACGTACAGGGAGCACCTGGCACTGGTCATGTGCCCTCGGGAGTGGTCGGAGTTGGAGGCGGAGGCGGAGGCAGTGCCACCTCCTCGCCCATGCTGAAGAAGCGAGTGCGAAAATTCTCCAAGGTGGAGGAGGACCACGATGCATTTACCGAGAAGCTATTGACGCACATCCGCCAGATGCAGCCGCTTCAGGTGCTGGAGCCGCACCTCAACCGCAACTTTCACTTTCTTGTTGGGAGCAGCGAGATGGCGGGCGCAGGAACAGGATCTGGATCGGGGTCGGGGTTGGGAGGGTCCAGCTCTGGCAGCGGCAAGCTGAAGGCTGGCGGTTCCCTGTCCCGCGGTTGGCCGCTGGATGAGTGCGACGGATCGCTGCTGGGTCACTTTGGTCGGGTGCGGCATCCCAGTATTCCGTCGCTGTACGACAGTGAACGCTTCGGCGGGAGCGGTGGCCCGACAGGGGGATCTGCATCCCCATCAGGATCTCTGGCGGGAGTGGAGGGCAAATCGCAGCCCATGTCTAGCATCCAGAACGACTTCTACGACCAGGAGTTCTCCACCCACATCGAGCGGAATCCCCGCGAGCGGCTGCTGCGGCACATCGGGGCCGTGAAGGACTCTAATTTGGAGACCACGGAGCTGGTGGAGGGCGAGTCACTGACCGCATGGACGGCCCTGCCTCGGCTCACTCGCTTTCCGGGCCTGATTCTGCTGAACAACAACAGTCGGTGCCACGGGCGGATGTCGCCGGTGGCCCTGGCCGAGGATCCCCTCACCATGCGGCTGCCCACTTCGCCTCTGCTCCGAACCTGCGCCGAGGAGCTGCGCAAGGGCCAGCAGATGGAGCTGGGACTGGGGGGCGGCAGCGGCAATAGCAACAACAACAACAACAACTATCAGCAGAAGAACCAGAATGTGATACTCTCGCTGCACTCCTCGACGACGGACAACATAGCCGGCGTGCTGCGGGACCTGGCCAATCTGCTGCACCTGACGCCCGCCCTTACATGCAAGCTCATCGAGGAGAAGTCGGACCCGAAGGCCGGCTCCGATCCCAGTCTCGAGCAGCCAAAGAGCCAGGGAGCCCGAGAGGAGGCCGAGGAGCAGGCGGATAAGGCGGAAAAGGAGCCGTTCAAGCGTCCCCTCGCAGTCAGCAACGGCCACCTGAGAAAGATTCTCAACGGGCGATGCAAGCTGTGCCGGAGCTGTGCCAACGTCGTCCCTGCCAGCGGCCTGCGCGTGCCCAGCCAGAGCATGCCGCCGCTGGAGGAGCAGCTGCCCCGGCTGGCCCAGCTAAGGGCGCTACTGCCCCGGAAGACGCCACCGCCTCCGTTCTTCTACTTCTGCGATCGCGCCTGTCTGGCCACGTTCAAGTGGAGCGGGAAGGATGCCCAGGCTAAGGCTGAAGCGGCCAGCATCTCTTTGCTCACGGCCAGCAGGTCGGGGTCCTCGAAAACCACTTTGGGATCGGGTTCGTGTCCCGCCGTTCCTCAAGAGAGTGTCGTGAAGACGGAGCCGGCAGAGGAGGAGCCCGACGCGAAGCACTTGGCCATCGACACCGTGGCTCCCCCACCTCAGCGCAAGTGCATCGTGAAGTGTTTCAGCAGCGACTGCTTCGCCACGGAATCGCCCACGAGCACGGACATCAAGCAGGAGTACGATGGAGCAGCTTCATTTACTGCTCCCAACAACACAGTGTGGGAGACGGACGGGGTCAGCCACCTGGAGGACACGCGCCAGTGCGTCTTCTGCAATCAGCGCGGCGATGGCCAGGCCGACGGACCCTCGCGCCTGCTCAACTTCGATGTGGACAAATGGGTGAGACTAGCAGTCTGATGTAGCCGATCCGATCCCTTCTCATCTGCGAATCTCTCTCTCTCTCTCATCTCTCTCCCATGCAGGTTCATCTCAACTGTGCCCTGTGGTCTAACGGTGTGTACGAGACGGTGTCCGGAGCCCTGATGAACTTCCAGACTGCACTGCAGGCGGGGCTGAATCAGGCGTGCAGCGCCTGCCACCAGCTGGGAGCCACAATCAAATGCTTCAAGTCGCGCTGCAACAATCTCTACCACCTGCCCTGCGCCATCCGGGATGAGTGCGTCTTCTACAAGAACAAATCCGTGCACTGCAGTGCCCATGGCCATACCCATGCCCAAGCCCATGCAAGCAGTGGAAGTGCCAATGCCGGCTCTGGGTCTGGGTCTGGGTCCGGGTCTGGATCCGCTTTCGGGGGGCCAATGGAGAACGAGCTAAGCTCCTTCGTTGTGCACCGTCGGGTGTTTGTGGACCGCGACGAGAATCGCCAGGTGGCCACCGTCATGCACTACACGGAGCTCAGCAACCTGCTGCGGGTGGGCAACATGACGTTCCTCAATGTGGGCCAGCTGCTGCCCCATCAGCTGGAGGCGTTCCACACGCCCCATTTCATCTACCCCATTGGCTACAAGGTGGTAAGTAGCTTTTGTTCGTCCAAGCGTGTGCGATGTACGATGAGATGCACCATCTTAATTCCGCTCCTGATTCGCAGAGTCGTTACTACTGGTGCGTGCGGCGGCCGAATCGGCGGTGTCGGTACATCTGCTCTATAGCCGAGGCCGGCTGCAAGCCTGAATTCCGGATCGTTGTGCAAGACGGCAGCGACAAGGAGCCGGAGCGCGAGTTTCAGGCCAGCACGCCATCGGGGGTGTGGCAGCAGATCCTGCAGCCCATCACCCGCCTGCGGAAGGTGCACAAGTGGCTGCAGCTCTTCCCGCAACACATCAGCGGCGAGGATCTATTCGGGCTAACGGAGCCGGCCATTGTGCGCATACTGGAGAGCCTGCCCGGGATCGAGACGCTCACCGACTACCGTTTCAAGTACGGCCGCAATCCGCTGCTGGAGTTCCCGCTGGCCATCAATCCGTCCGGCGCCGCCCGCACCGAGCCCAAGCAACGTCAACTGCTCGTCTGGCGCAAGCCGCACACCCAGCGGACCGCGGGCAGCTGCAGCACCCAGCGCATGGCCAACTCGGCGTCGATTGCCGGGGAGGTTGCCTGCCCCTACAGCAAGCAGTTTGTCCACTCCAAGAGCTCCCAGTACAAAAAGATGAAGCAGGAGTGGCGCAACAATGTCTACTTGGCGAGGTGGGTTATAGCTCTCTCTTGGCTCTCTTTTTATTATTTTACGGATAAGAAATTACCCTTTTTCTTTTCTTTTCTTTTCTTCTCTTTTTTCCACCATTTAGATCAAAGATTCAGGGCCTGGGCTTGTATGCGGCGCGCGATATTGAAAAGCACACCATGATCATCGAGTATATTGGGGAGGTCATTCGCACCGAGGTTTCCGAGATACGGGAGAAGCAGTACGAATCCAAGGTACGTGGCGTCAGTCAGTTAATCAATTTAAGTGAAAAAGTCACCAAATCCATCTTGAATCCATTCTTTTTTTGTTTGCCCCTTCAGAATCGAGGCATTTACATGTTCCGCCTTGACGAGGATCGCGTTGTAGACGCCACTCTGAGCGGCGGTCTGGCGCGCTACATCAACCACTCCTGCAATCCGAACTGTGTGACGGAGATTGTCGAGGTCGATCGCGATGTGCGGATCATAATATTTGCCAAGCGTAAAATTTATCGTGGCGAGGAGGTGAGTTGCACATGTGCAGACAGGGAATTGAATTTGAATTGGTTTCGTTTTCTCTTGCAGCTCTCGTATGACTACAAGTTCGACATAGAGGATGATGCGCACAAGATACCGTGTGCCTGTGGCGCTCCCAATTGTCGCAAGTGGATGAACTAAAAGCAGAGACCACAACAGCAACAGGAGCAATTACCCAGCGAACCCACCCACATAAAAGTTCACCCAGTGACCCTGAGCTAATGGAAATTCATTCTCTAAACATTGTAGATCATGTACATATATATAGATATATATATAGGTATATGTATGCATACGTGCTATTGTAGAGCATAGAGCATAGGACCCTGTAAGTTATGTATTTTATATATTTTATATGTGCCCGCCGCCCACTGTAGCTAATTTATATCCTTAATCGCCCATAAGAAGGGGCCAGGGCAGTGGAAGGAGTGGGAATGGACAGCGTTTTCATAGTTTAAAGTGCTAAACTGTATAATTTCTATAAAGAAAATATGTATTTTATGTTAGGTACATTATTTCACGATTTACCAGCCCCCCCTTAACCCCTCAACCCCCAGCATCCAGCACCACGACCACAACCACAAAGACCACAATCAGCTCAGCATCCTTACAACATTATCATAATCATAATATTCATCGTGTTTGTAGCCCCACAGAGATAGACCCTAGCGAGTGCCCCCACTTGACTTTATGCGTGTGTGCCTTCCTTTTTGTTTACCATTATTATATTATCATAATTATAACGATTATTAGTTTTTGCAGTCTCAAAATGGACATTAGAAAATAGAGACATGAAAGCGAGTTTGTTTCTCAACAAGTGTAATAAATGTAATATGCACAACCTTCATTGAATACGTAGATATACGAATATATATTGTATTTTATTTTATTTAACTAGTTCGCCCTAATATTAAGCATATTAACTATCCAGAAAGCGTTTGTTTTTTTGGCCATCTCCATAAGTGTTAAGTAAATTTTGCAAGCATACGAAATGTTTTATTTGACTCTTTAATACTCACAAACATCTTCACACTATGAAAAATATTGATGCATACATACACTAACTGTAGTCTAACTGATCCAACTCTGTACGCAATTTGTAGAAACAGAAACAGAAACGTAAACAAATCGAATCAACAAAACAAATCGAAAATACTACTTTCTGAGTACACTTAGCCTCCTGTTCGTCTCTTTCTGCGACCCAGAAGATTTTGCACCTGCACCATAAACGCCAGTGTGAGCATGTCAAAGTTTTTAATATACCACGATAGGTTGTACATCATGTGGATGCGCCAATTCTTGTCCAGAAAAGTTTTATAGAATTCGCTCATGCGATCCGCCGAGATGTCCTCGGTGCCAGCCTCTTTGTGCAATCGTATGAAATCTTCTTTCTCCTAAAAACGACACTTGTTGTAAGTCTTCATCAAAGCGAAAGAGATGGGGCTAGCTAACCTCATAGAATCGTTTGTTATGCCTGGTCCAGAAATTCGTGTTCCAAGCCTCCACTTCTATGCGCTTCATTCGCAATTTCTTAGCCAACTCCGTTTCGTTGTCATCGTAGTGTCTCACGTAGGGACGCAGGTTCGATTGCGGATCTGGTGGGCCTATATAGTCGCAGCTCACGGTCTTCGGATCTGGCGGATGGGCCAGACCAACAGGAGGGCTCCCGTTTGTTGGGGGTGTCTGCTTTGTGGCATAACATCGCGGTAGCTAATAAATATACAACTTTGGAAATTTTTAATAATCCAGCTATTAACCACTCGGACTCACGTTCAATTGTGTAAGCAATATTCTCGTTTGGTATTTAAAAAACATTTCGATTTGTCAATGTTATGTCAGATCAAAGTAATTTCTTACTTATCGATATCCATCACGATGGGATGTACATTCCCTATTCCACCACACCTCACTCTAGACCTCACTAGTCTTCTGGTCGTATTCCACTACACTTCAATACCAGTGCAGTATGAAACAAACACGATGAATTTGTGTACTCAGAATAATAAGCAGCTGATTTATACTGCAAAACCAACGATACATGCTGGGAAAATTAAAGATGGTATTTTCTGAGCTCGCTTGCAGAAAAAATGCAATAATGAAGACAAATTAAATCTCATTAGGGTAGTCGAATGAAGGCCGTTATAATATAATTTTATACCTGGTGCTAATTTTATTAATGTATAAGGAGATAAAAAACATGTTGATTGCATTTCTGTTCAACAAGAACGGATTTATCCAATATTGCTCTTATACAAAACTTAATATTTTAACTGATTTTATTTGTACAAAAATACAAACTGTGTAACGGTAGAGCATGCACATCTGGTCACACTGGTCACCGAGGAAAATATTATGGCCCTTTCCTTCGATGGAAAATTTGGTTGATCTGAGTACTAGGCTTTTAACTGGAAGTGCAGTGGAATACGACCATTAGTCGATACTGTATCGGTATATTTTTCTAGTACACTCAGTGTTGGAAATCGAGTGAAAATGGCAATCGAGCTGGTGTCCCGTGACATTAAATCTCCATCGGAGAAATAAAAATACATTTTATTGTGTAAAGGGTAAGGGAAGGGCAGCAAAGGGATATGTCGCCCAAGAACAACCACGATCCCACGTCGTCCAGCGACTCGGGTAATGCAAATGTGCAGGAGGCAGATTTACAGGGTAAGTTGGTGAGATTCCACCGCATTAATGACCACAATGGCCATCCTTAGAAATGGAAGCTGTTAACCAGAGCCTGGACGCCCTCAGCTGCGCCCTGGACGCCGTTGAGCAGCGCACCGATGACATCATGTCGCAGCTACGGGAGCTGCTGAACTCCAATAGGGAGATCCGCCGCCAGCTCGCGGAGCAGAAGGACAAAGCTGAAGATCGGGAGAATGCCGATGATGATGACATGAATGGACAGCCGAATAATGATAATGTTTTGAAGTAAAGCTGATTTCCAGCGTCTTGTTTGTACCTCTCTTCATTTTTGTAATATATTCCGTGTTTTTTGTTTGTTTTTATACATACTTACATATCCACATATATACGTAAACGCATAGTAATATATGTGTGTATAATTATTTGCATACGGATGAGAATGTATGCATATTTGTACGAATAATGATGGAAGGATCAGGAGTATTAGGGAATCAGGTTCCCATCTCTTCAGTTCATCGTATATGACTCGAGCGTAAAAGTGAACTCACCGATGAGTTAGAAGCTTTTATCAGGATTTTTCTGTGAAGATACTTTCCGCCTTAAGCAGTTCGCGATGCTGAAAAATAATATATGTATGTATAAATGTGTACTTTATGGGGTTGGGAACGTTCCTTTTATCTTTATAAATTTACACGAATATAATACACCCCCTTACTCGTTGAGTCTTGCATAAAAAGGACCGGATTTAGTCGAATCTTTCATTAGATAAAAATTAATTTCAGCCTGAAAGTTAACAGCGGATAATTATTGAAAATACACAGCCTATTTTCGGACAGATGGTTTTTGATTTCTGTACAGTTTTTTAATTTTTGTATTGTATATTACTGAGCTATAATCTAAGTAAACAAACGTCATGGATGGAGCCAACGACTAGTTCTTACGAGCTTTCTTGCGATTTCTCGCTTGAGGAGCCCTGACGTTTTCCGATTGGTCTGCCAAATACTTCGCCATGATTTCCTCGTTTTGCTTTTTAAGGCGTCGGTTTTCGGCGATAAGTTTCTGTACTGCAGGGGAATCGGACTGGTCCTCATCATCGTCTTCCTCGTCCGCTAAAGGCACATCTTTAACTTTGGTAGATTTCTGAGGTGACTTCAACGCCTCCTCGTCGAAATCGGTAATATCGTCATCGTCGCACAGATTTACGTTCTGCATTTTTTGTACTATTTTGTTGCTCTCCAGACCAAAGTTTAGGTTGTTAAAATCCGGCTTTGGTTTAGCACGTTCTTTGGGGTACTCCTCAGTGACGAGCAACTCTATGTAATCATCGAGATCCGGAGGGCTGATCATCCGCTTCAGACTGTCAGCGAATAATTGCGGCTGCTTGTGCTGTGGCTGGAAAATGGCGGGACTGAGAAGACGGATTCTCAGATTAGTGATCACACCGTTCTGGGCAATACTCTTCATGAGCTGCCGGCTCGTAACATCCCAAATGCAGATTTGTTTATCCTCACCGCCCGAGACCAACTGTTGGGCATTCATTGTCAGAACCAATGAGGTTATGGGTTTTCCAACCGTATGGCCAACAAAGGCCTGAGCTTCGTCCTCCTCCAGATGGTATTCCTGTAATAAAAAATTATTATGCAATTTACCATGAAATTATTATTGTAATCACTCACCTTCATGCGTGGCGCTCTCCAATTGTGAAACACAAACGACTTGCCTTCGGCGGAGCCAACATAAATGCTGGTCTCCATCCTATTAACAACCACGCTGTGCAGCGCTACTGGGAACACAATGCTGAGGAGCATGATGCCACCGTTCAGGTCATATACTTTGCAGCAACGGTCTAGGGACACTGTGTATAGGTAGGAGCGAGTCCCACCCATTCCCGTGTGCAGATCCGTCACAGCCAGGCCATGATCGCTAAAGCTGTACAGAGGCTCACTGCCCTCCTGGCTGCCATTGTCTAGCGGTGCAACTGAGAAGGTGAGGTCCCAGACGAGCACGGCCCCATCTTTACCGGCGCTGACAAAGCGCTCGCCATTGTCGGTGAAGCGCAGACAGGTGATGGGCTGGTAGTGTTTTGAGAGGGTGTTCAGCATGCGGCCGGTGTTCATGTGCCAGATATAAATGCTCTCCTGTATTCCAACTACCAGGTACGCGCCATCTGGAGTGAGGGCCATGGCATTGGCCTTGCCTGGCAACACAAATCGCAGGCTCGACAACTGCTCCTGTTTATTGATGGGCCAGACGTGGAGCAGAGGCTTGATTGTGTTGGCTGCCAGAACATAATTCAGCCCAACCACAGCCAGACTGTGGTGTTGGGCATTCCCGCCGCCCTTGTACTTCATTAGGTCGGTGCCAGTGCGCAGATCCTGGACGCTGCATGTTGTGTTTTCTTCGCTGCAGGCGGTGACAAATAAAGCTTCCACAGCATCTCCCATTCTCGGAGCACGTGCGAGAGCGACGATTGACAATTAGAGCTGTTGAATATATTGATATATCAACTTATCGATATGTAATACATTTTTACGCGATATTTTTCGGCGAAAATTTCAATATGCAAATTTTTGTACGATATATCTACGGAGCGACTATTTTTCTACAGTTTCATTGACGGTCGATGGTTTGTGTTTTTTTTTTTCTAAAAGCATCAGTCTAAATAACATACTTATTAGTTTTTTTTTTTAAACTATTATCGTGTGCATGTTTCCAGACTAGATTGGTTTTCAAGTGTAGTGGAATACGGCTATTAGAGCTGGTCCAAACGATATGTTTATGATGACTCATATTGTTCATAATACTGTAAGTTAACAGAGAGCTAATGCGACGCTGCAGTGGCACTGTTCAGCTAACAGTGAACTTAGAAAGCCTGGCAACCCTGCTGACGTAGTATAATTTTTTTCTCGGCAGACATTGACAAAAACACATACTTGTATTATATTTTATATAAATAAATACTGCAAAGTTTATTTACTACGACGTGTTTGAATTGACGCCGTATCCGAGTTCTGAACGCTGCGCTCGTCGCAAAAGACGAAGACACCTGGACTGACTCAAGTGGAAAAGAAGGGCAATGGCTGGATCCGCACTGCGTCGCCTTATGGCGGAATACAAACGTAAGTGGGGCGGATGATGGTGCGTGTGCAGACGCGGGCGCGGGGGCGGGTGTTGGCGTTGATTATGTTGTCGTTGTTAGATCCGCCAAAGTCCAAATACTGCCACAAATAGGCCTGTGCCCTGCGTCTGCTGCAACAATTGTTTAATTTTGTCTATTAGCTGAATGGCATGATTCTCACAGAGTTAACGCTCGACCCACCGGAAGGAATCGTAGCTGGTCCCGTTAGTGAAGACAACTTCTTCGAATGGGAGGCGCTAATTGCGTGAGTATTTGTTCTAACGATCGCACTGCCTTATCATTTATAGTTGTATCCATTATTTGCACTTTGCAGTGGACCCGAGGGCACTTGCTTCGAGGGAGGCGTATTTCCCGCACGACTCGTTTTTCCACCCGACTACCCACTGAGTCCGCCAAAAATGAAATTCACTTGTGATATGTTCCATCCAAACATCTTTGCTGATGGCCGCGTTTGCATATCAATATTACATGCGCCCGGCGACGATCCCTTGGGCTACGAGCTGTCGGCCGAACGCTGGAGTCCAGTCCAAAGCGTGGAAAAGATCTTGCTCAGCGTGGTCAGCATGCTGGCGGGTGAGTAAAGCTTCGTCGGCCCACGAATTGCCGCTGATCTTACGACTGTGGTTCTTACCTTTAGAACCCAACGACGAGAGTGGCGCCAATGTTGATGCGGCCATCATGTGGCGCGAACGAAGGGAAGAATTCAATAGTATCGCTCGACGTCTCGTGCGAAAAACACTCGGATTGGCAACATAAACCAGAGGTTCAGTCGCTATGAAACTAGATCCATCCTACCCAACAAATCCAACTAGGATCCGGGCGGAGAGTTGTGGAAAAGCCTCTACGATCCAACTGTACCCTCAACCGATGACAACCTTTCACATTAGCAAGATTCAAGAAACATAGCAATAAAATCGGCTGTTAGCTACAAGCGGGCAACAGTTCATCCCGACTTAAGTATTGTATAGACTATTGATGTTGATATTCGTATTTCGTACACCATCCTTCAATGTCCACCCGATTTGATGGAGTTGGTTCGACGTTTTGAGCACTATACATATAAATTTACATAAGTGGTTTATCGCATCACGCGGAGGCAGTATACATATATAGGTGTATATTGGGTCCTGTGCACAACAGTTTGGTGGAATTTTATTAATATTCACGATATATGTATATGTACATAAATATGTATTATCACGGAATTGTTCTGTGATCGCAATATGCTGTATATCCGGAGGAGAACGGAAAGCAATCAAAACCTCTTCGGTTTGGGAAAATCTAGTCTGACTTCTAGCCCTGAAACACTACGATCAAGAATAAAAAAATTATTTAGCAGCTTCAACCATTTATCTTTCCCACTTTTAATAGAAAAAGGAGACATGCGAATAGTCGATTAAAGCACTCAAGTTTGATACATTTTAATAGACATACATATTTATGAACATAAAAACAAACATATGTACATTAGAGTCCTGCATGAATCCACAGTATTGTATTCATAATATCACAGCTATACTCATGCCCCTTCAATGCGTTCGATCAGTACGAATCCTGCCTTCAGTCAGATTCGAATCATTTAAAACCGAATCCGAGCAAGTTTTGTTCGCATGTTTCTGAAGTGATTCGAAATATGTACATATGCATATGTATAGTATGCATTTACAACCTATGTACGTTGTGTACACAAACAGTCATACAAAGGCACACACATAAATAAATATTTGCAGGCAGAGGGCGAAGCAAAAAGCCAGCAAGTTTTTGTGTTGCTTTCTCGTTCTCTCTAACAAAAAATCAAGGGGAGAGTGAGAGAGAAAAAAAACGAATCGGATGTACGGATCAGCAATAATTAAGAGGTCGGATTTGTTCAGTTTGTTTTGGGAGAGCGATTTGAATCTATACGAATCAACGAACCACTCTAGTTCGATTTTTTTGCAGCCCATGAATAATTTTTTGTACACAGTACATATGCTTTTTCAATGCTTTTTAATTATGCCAGCAATTTAGTTGTAACAGGATATATTTACGACACGAAACTAATATGTTTAATTCAGCAGGCTGGACGGTGATTATGTAATTGATGTCAGCAAAGCTATTGGTGCAAGCTTAGTTAGTTTTAATTGACTGCTCTTTTCATATTTTGTATGAGTTGAAAAGCCCAAAAGCGGCAGAATGTAGCTGAATTTACTCTGGTACGGTGGTTAGGAAAACCACTGTCAGCTACACTCCTGAAATATTTACATATGCTGAGTAGTTTTACTTTTCAGTAAAATTATCCGCCATGCAATTGACAAAATCGGTTCAATTTTTTTAATTCCATGACACTGCAATATAAATACCAAAGGGCCAAGATGCAAGTACACCGATATTATTTGTTGGATTTTTGTATAATTCCATAACAATATATGTACATATGTATAACTAAATGCATGTAAGTATATATATATATTTATGCATGTCCTCTGTGGACATACAGACACACAAATCGGGGTCATTGTAGCAAAAATTAAAAAAATATGTACATACAAATATTAATAGGCAACCAACTAAACAGAAACAAAAAATTTCAATTATAACAAGAACGGATACAGTTGATAGGGGGAAACAAACGCAGGTTGCCATTGGACTAAATAATACTGACGTCCAGCGCCTCGGCTAGCTAGTCAACATTGTACTCAGTGCGGTAAGGCGAACCGCGTCGTTTCTCAGCCACAAACACGTTGCTCATCCCAGACAGGCTGGTCACACCCCGCAACCCTGTGCTGCGGAAGTAGATGAGCAGGTACTGCTCACCATGCCGTAGTTCCACGTCATCGGCAAAGTCGAGGCGCACTTGCTCTCCGTTGGTCTCTTGCTGGCGCCGCAGACGCTGGCGGTTCCGGTGATGGTGGCGGCCACGCCGATGCCGCGCAGGCGTATCGAAGTAGTCGCGCTCGTTGTTCGAGTCCGATGAGGTGGGCGACTCAGCCTGGTTGACGTACTCGTAGGCAGAATAGTGCGCCAAACTAGCATAGTCAACGGGGTATATGCCTATCCAGTCATGAGGACCTTCTTCGAACTCCGCCTGCTTGCGGTACTCCACGGTGTTCTCGTCACCAATGTGCCACAACGAAATCGTGGAGAAATTCACACCTGGGGCACGAACATTCGGATACATCTTGATTGTGAATTCACTTGTGACCGGCTTGTGGTCGCTGATGCTGTAGACTGGGTGGGATTTGTACGAGCACTGTTCTATGGCCAGCTGCATCCCACGTTGACGGTTCGACGGCTGCACGGTGTACATGATGCGATCCGTCCAGGCGGGACGACGCTTCAAATCGTACTCCGAGGTGCCCTCCTTGAACTTAAACGTGGGTGGAAATGCAGGCATTCGTTCGTGCATCACTTGGAAGGCTTCCTGTGTGTGTTCCCGAACATGTAACAGCTGATCCCGCTTCATAAGAGTCCCGTGCTGGCTTTCATCGCGCAACGCCTCCCGAACCTCTGCTGAGGAGTCGTTACCCTGAAGCCGAAAGTTGAGATCACCAAACCAAAAGACATAATCGTGGTCGTATATCTCACGATAGTGTTTCACGTGATAATGATGGTTCTCCAGTATCTGCTTGTAATCATCGATCCGTTCATCTAGTTGATGGTCGTGGGCAGCCAAGTGCGCCACCACAAAGGCCAGTCCACAGCCATACATTGTGAAACGAACACTTACCGCGCCCTTGTTACCCCAAATTCCGCCAAAGCCGGTACGCGTGAACTCCGCCTCGATGTCCTGCAGGTGCTGTACGTGTTGGCGACGCACAAACATGGTCAGCAGGAGGCCCTGCATTTGCTCTGACTTGACCGACACATAGTTGTAGCTGCGCAGAAGCTCCTTTGCCTTGTGCGTCCACGGATCCTCCTTAAATAAGCTTAAGACCTGTTGCTGCGGCTGTGCATTTACCTCCTGCAGTCCAATGGCATATATGTCTGGCAAGTGCTCTTCCGAGGCTGCAGCGTCGCTTGCATCATCCAAGCTGAGCAGTTGGCGCAGTGATATGTTTTCCGGAAAGCGACTGCCTACATTCCAAGTGACCACATAAACGCGAAAGGTTTCCAGCTGTTGGCGTGAATTGCCAGCAGCAGCCGCCTTGCCGTCGGTTGCTTTCTCAGGACTTGAGCTGGTGTCATCATTGTGGCTCATTGTGAACAGATATAGAAACCGATACAAGTACCTCCACTATATTTGTTGGGTGTATTATACTACCTCTAAACTGTTAATAGGGAATGATTAATTTGCCTTGTTGCACTATAAAGGCTAACACCAGCTGTTATGTTATGTGTGCAATCCGTTGAATTTGCTAATTTGTTAAATTACAACATAACAGCTTTTGTGACTTATGTGTTTAAGTAGTATATGTAGCTTTTAATTCAATTGGTGTGAATATATTTGTTAATGGGAGAAAGCGATATATATCGGGTTAGTCTAGTTTTTCAGCAAAATTTTATTGAAACATTTTGATTGCATATCTGCTCTGCAAGAACTTATTTATTCAATATTGCGGAGCTTTCTACGTGCATTGTTGTTCTCCAGCGCGACAGGGCCCATAAATAGTACATTCCGGCTTGCTTTCATACAAAATTTGAATTTGTAACTGATTGTATTTATAAAAGCAGAGCATACACATCTGATCACACTAGTCACAGAGCAAAATATAGGCTAATTTTTGTCGAAAGAATGTTTTTCGGCTTTTGTGGCGGAGACTAGCTATAAAACTATCGCATAAAATATTTAAACTACATTGCATCATCTCGAATTTTCTTTTTTTGGGCAAACTATCGGTTTTACCATTTGGTCATACTGTCGTCTAGATTTTCTGCTCAGCGTGTTGCTCTTAATTTCAAATAATTTTTAAATTTCTAAACGAAAATTAAATATAATATTGTTTTATTGCATTCTAAAACAAGATGGCTTCGATTAGTTTGCTGAATCCCAAGGCTGAGTTCGCCCGTGCCGCTCAGGCTCTGTCCATCAACATCAGCGCCGCCAAAGGTCTGCAGGATGTGATGCGCACCAACCTGGGACCCAAAGGAACAGTTAAAATGTAAGTAACTGTCTTTATCATTTTGACATCCTAGCCACCAGAGTTAAACTTCAAAAGCGGCATTAACGCATTCAAAAAACATGTATTCAGACACAGCTGCGGTGCCGTACCTTATGATTTTTAAGGTTAGAAAAGAACTGAACGCATAGCGGCATGCGTCATCGTGCCAGCAGACGGTGCTCTAGAATAGCGGTCGGCAAGTGCTCGTGATTTCATTGATTGTTAGTAAAAATAATATGATAAGAGAAACTAACATTTAGAGTCTAGGTCAAGGCAAGTGAAAGTATCTCACAAAATGTTTCCCTTGCTATTAGAGCATCGGGTAGCGTAACCGTGGAAAGAGGAGTGACTCACGCGCTTAAAGCACGCACACTAACGAAACTTTCTCGAATATTCTAGGTTGGTTTCTGGAGCCGGGGACATTAAAATAACCAAGGATGGCAATGTCCTGCTGCATGAAATGCAGATCCAGCATCCAACTGCTTCGATGATTGCCAGGGCCAGCACGGCTCAGGATGATTCCACTGGGGATGGCACTACCACCACAGTGATGCTGATTGGAGAGCTTCTCAAGCAGGCCGATATCTACTTGTCTGAGGGTCTGCATCCCCGCATCATGGCCGAGGGATTCGAGAAGGCCCGCGACAAGGCGCTGGAGGTCCTTGACAAGGTCAAAGTTCCCGTAGAAATCAACAAGAAGAATTTAGTTGAGATCGCCAACACCAGTCTGAAGACAAAAGTGCATCCAGCTCTGGCCGATCTGCTCACCGACGTGTGTGTGGACGCTGTTCTGACCATAGCTGATAACAAGAAGCCCGTTGATCTGCACATGGTTGAGCTGATGGAAATGCAGCACAAAACCGACACAGACACGCAGCTGGTGCGTGGACTGGTCATGGACCATGGAGCTCGTCATCCGGACATGCCCAAGCGGTTGGAGAATGTCTACATTCTTACCGCCAATGTCTCCCTGGAGTACGAGAAGGCTGAGGTCAATTCGGGATTCTTCTACAAGACGGCCGAGGAGCGGGAGGCTTTCGTCCGTGCTGAGCGTGAATTTATAGATCAGCGTGTGAAGAAGGTGATTGAACTGAAACGGTCGGTGTGCGATGGCACAGACAAGACATTCGTGTTGATCAACCAGAAAGGAATAGATCCCATTTCCTTAGATGCCCTTGCCAAGGAGGGAATTCTGGCTCTGCGTCGCGCCAAACGCCGTAATATGGAGCGCTTGGCTCTGGCTTGCGGCGGTACTGCCATGAACTCCTTTGACGATCTTCAAGAGGAGCATCTCGGCTATGCGGGTGTCGTTTACGAGCATGTCCTGGGTGAGAACAAGTACACATTCGTGGAAGACTGCAAAAATCCGCTTTCGGTCACCATTTTGATCAAGGGACCTAACAAGCACACCATTACCCAGATCAAGGATGCCATCCGCGATGGTCTGAGAGCCATCAATAATACACTTGCCGACAAGGTTCTTATACCTGGTGCTGGCGCCTTCGAAGTTCGTGCATACAACGAGCTGGTGGCATACAAAGACACCATCAAGGGCAAGGCGCGCCTGGCAGTGCAAGCCTTTGCTGATGCTTTGCTGGTGATACCCAAAACGCTGGCCGTTAACAGTGGATACGATGCCCAGGATACTATCGTGAAGCTTACTGTCGAGGATCGCTTGCACCCGGACCTAGTTGGTCTGGATTTGGCCACCGGTGAGCCCATGAAGCCCGTCGATATGGGTGTCTACGACAACTACATCGTCAAAAAGCAGATACTCAACTCATGCTCCATAATTGCCAGCAATCTGCTGCTTGTCGACGAGGTAATGCGTGCGGGCATGACCAGCCTCAAGGGCTAACCTTATTAGCCGACTCACTCGATTAATCAAGCTAATGCACAACCTATACCCGCGACTAAAACCACACAAACAGTTCAGAACTAAACGAAATTGAAATTGTACACTCGCTACCATTTTAAAAATATTGAAGCGATTGAAAGTATTCACATAAAAACCATCATGATAATGCATTTCTAATTCCTGTATTAAGACTACTGTTTAATTAATACAAAAAGAAAGTAAAAGCTAATATTAAAATTGAATACATTTTGTCATTTTCTTTTTTGTTTAATGTTTAATACAAACCATTGGTTTCAAATTATTATTATTATCGTTATATAATGTTACTGTATGGCTAAGTGGAGGCCAAGATGGGTCTGGCGTTAAGTTGAGATAATTTATGATGGCCAAGATAGGATCTGGCGGGCTCCCAACACATCTGTCTCGTGGCTGGTATATTTCAGAGTGAATTTCAGAAGTAGCCTTTGTCTGATAACATTCTTATAATTTGTGTTTCAAAAGGAACGGATGTAATGGATATTGGTCAGTTTGGTGTGGCCAAGTCTCAGTCTATTTATGATGACTTGGTGTCTTCTATTAAGGCTAGTGTTTTTGAGGGGAGAGTTTGATCATTTGTTGATGCAACCATACAAAAACCCTTATTGCATTTTTAAATCCCCAAATCGATCAGAAAAAATAATGTTTGGCCACAGCAGAAATGTCGTGTTGACTAGTGTTACTGTGGACTCAGTGATGATAGTGTGTAACGAGGTTTCCCGTAACATGGGTCAACTTTATTTCTTCGATAAGTGTGTGCTGCGTATTTTAAATGATGATTATATGCATATAGTATTAATCTGCGCCTGAACACAATGCACTGTAAAAATGTGTAAATATCCTTCAGATTTGGATAACACGTTTAATTGTTAACAATCGCAAGATTGCCGTCGCAGCTGGTTAATGTAACTTATTAACTCCATTCTTCAAGCTTATTTCTCTGGAAGCTGGAGTACATATTCTTTAAGATACATAACAGGATATATCGAATTTAGTTATTTTTTATGCCTTGCTCTCTCTCGATGCGCTTTAGTACATCATCCATATTGGTGACCAGCTGTTCTAGAATTTCTTCAATCAGTGTTACGCGATTCGTCAGACTAAGAGATGGTAAAGAAAACAAAGGTGATTTACAAATATTTCATGGTACCAATCAAGGTTTCGGAGCTCTTACTGAAATAGTTCCTTGTTTTGAACATCGGGGGGAATCTCTTCAAAGTAACGTGCACTGAAAGAGATATTTATTCAAAATTAAAAGATTCTCTTAAGTTTACTCATGTAAATATACTCTGCTTGGGTAATGTTTGTAAGCACTTTAGGCTCCTCAAATTCCACGGTCGTGCCATCAACCTCCGTGGGAGCGACGGGGGAAAGCCGAACCCGTCGCTTCCGGCCACAGTGGATGATCCAGTAAATGGCTGCAGCCAGCTTCTTATAGATATATGAGCCCAACTGACTGCGCCCTTGGGTAATTTCACTCTTTACCGAGTTATAAGTTTCCATGATGATGGCAAGGAACATGTTCTAGTGGAATAAAACTTCTCGCAACCGACAAAACTCATTTGATATTCAAAGCTTACCAGCAATATAAAGAAAACAAGTAGAATGTAGGAAAGAAAGTAGATGGGACCCAGCACTCGATTCGCCTGCTCAATGAGATTATACTGAAAGTCGCCTAAAATCATGCGGATCATGGTCAAGACAGATGTGACGAAGTTATGAAAATCTGGATGCTTAGTGCCGAAGAGGAGAAGACCCAGTTGAGCATAGGCCAAGAAAACAATGCCAAACATAAGACTGAAGCCAGCCAAATCTTTGGAGCACTACAAACATTTTCAAACAATTTATCAAAGAATACATCCATTGAAATTGAAATATTAAAATATACCCTTCTCAATGTAGTCGTGAACTGAACAAGTGTCTTGTTGAAACTGATAAACTTGAATATTTTTATCCATACAAGAAAAGCTAAAATGGCCATCATATCCACATAGATGATGTTCACGAAGCAAAGGACATCGATACTTTGATAGCCCTCGTGCATCTGGGCCTTGTATGTAAGGGATTGAACTTTAAATGTATGCCAGACGTTGTATAACAAGGCCAGGTAGCAAAGCTAGGAACGGAAGGGTAGATCGGTAGGTAGGTAGATCAGAAAGCGACCAATAATGTTCATAATTACCACTAATACAATACTGTCGAGAACATTTAGCAACGATTTGTAGTAAGTTCTGCACCCCGTCTTGCGCAATCCATTAATCTCACCGATAGTGTAGTAAGCGACCATGATATACCAAAATATATAGATCACAGTCATAGTCAGACTGCGATCGGTGAAGAAAGAATACTGCTTGACAGTTTGCAGGTGCGTCTGTGGTATCACACCTCCCGTGGGGGGTATTTCGGCTAGAAGTCTGGTTGGAAGATAGGCTTTAAGTGCGCTGAATTTTAAATCGAATCTGAACCCTACTTGACGCTCTGAAAGATGTCTGTATTCTTGTTGTACAGATTGAACTCCATCAGACATAGCCTTGAGCCGCGATCCAGCCAATTATCGTCCCTCAGTTTATTTATTATTTGCAGATTATCCTCCTTGTCATAGGTCAGATTAGCAGTGTACCCACCAGTGCTATAGAATGCCAGTACTGACCAAATCGGAGTCGCGTCCAGTTCGCCCATCGTCTGGTATTGTGTACCTTTGTGCAAGCCGGTCTTCTCCTCCAGCCCCGACGAATAGGCGGCGTAGCAGGTGTTGAAGTGTCGTACAAAGTCTTCGTTTACACGGCAACTCTCTTTCCTGACACGAATCTGCCGAAGACGCGGAGGACCGAGCAGAAGGTTCTCTAGCAGATATACGCGACCCTCGAGATGTGTGGTTGTTTCCGAGTTTTGTCTACCCCATCTTCGAGTACTGGCAGAGCCCTGACCTCTTTTGGTATCGACGGTTTGCTCGCCCATGTCGAGGTCTTCAAGCGTGGCGGCTCCACCGATGTCTTCAAACCCGGCATTCTGTGATCGTGGTTCGATTTCACTGTTCCGCTTGTGGGATTCATCATCATCGCGGTCCGCATATCCATCCTCCACATTCCAGTGAGCCTCGCCGGCCCGACGAAACATTTTATCGTTGTACTCACCGGTTTTAGTGTCATTTGGATCTACATTTCCATCCGCTCTAGCTATGGTCAAATCTCCGTGCAATGTTTTTATAAAGTTGTATATCAAATAGTCCCACCAATCTGGGACAGTGAGAATCTTCTCAAAACAGACCGTCACCGATGGAGCCACAACCAATTCGCGAGTGGAAAATATTTTCTTTATAGTATCGTTAAAGTAGAACATGTGAGGGTGACGCACGGACAGAGTTACTGCAATACAAATTATTTTCGTCTTAATTACAATTGGTTCAAGGAAAAAGATTACAAAATTTTGTTTGCTGACTCTAAAGATCATATAGTTGGTTCTAGTATTTGAATCTTTTCCGCCCTGCCCCCTTCCGCCCACACAAAGGACGAAAATCTGTGGCATGCACAATTTTGAAAAACTAAAGACGCAAAATCATAGAGTATGACCATATCTATCAGAGTGTTGAATCTGATCAGATCAGATCATTAATATAGCCACAATGAAGAAAACCATTTCGAAAGGCATCGTTCCCTCTCCCTCTGTCCCACACTACACTCCATCTGCTTTGCTCGTTCATGGAAAATAGCCGTATCTACTAGATTTCCGAATTTGGATCAGGTCAGATCATTATGATCAAATGAAATTTCAGTGGGTACGCAACGCCTTCCAAGCGCTTACTCATTCCCTCTCTCTCTCGCTTCCACTTGCACGAGCCGTATATATGTAAAGATGTAGATGTATATGTTGAAATGTAGAGACGACAGATGTAAGAAACATTTGTAAACAAAAATGGAAACAGGTACAATCTAATATATAAAAATCTCCCAAAGGGTTCGACTTAACTTTTTTTTGTCAAAAATTAAATTTGTTCCTTTAGCGAACAGCGATACGTAACGACAAATAAAATATGTTGTATAAATTACAGAATAAGTAAGCTCACATATATACTGACTGAGTACCGGGTACTCGGCCCTTGCCGCGGCTCACAACGTTCCCCCTCATTTGTATTAAATATGAAACACTAAAATCAATAAGATTTGGCAAAAAACAGCTCTTATGAGAGAAACTTTTTATATCCATGCTTGAATCGTATGAATTTGCACAGATGATTGATTAAACTAACGAATATGGTCGAGTCGATGTACCTTACAGATGCAAACATTTTTTTTGGCAAATCTCGAATATGAAGACCATCTACTCACCCATCGATGTAAGGATAAGAAAGATGATGAACACCCCAAACTCCAGGAGAGCATCGCGTACTTCCTCATCTGTGGTATACAGAATTTGCGTAGTCTTCCCTTTTTGGGTTGGGGTTATGTGGGGCTCGCGTCCTAGTCCATTAGAACCTGTAGCACTTTTCGGGGCACCCAGTGCAATTTTTTTTTTTCCGAATAAGCCACGTTTTTCCTGTTTTGCCGTCCCCTCGGTTAGACCAGAAGCAGGGGTCTGATTCGGAGGAGGATTTGCACCGGGTTTCGGATTGGACAGCCGAGCAGGTGTGGGAACCTGACTACGGCTCGTGGCTGGTTTCTCTTCAAATGCCGCGGTAGGCGGCTGCGACAATCCACGTGTCGACCTTGGAGGCGGAATTGGACTTTGAGCCTGTCCATCCGGTCTTTGACCTTGTTCCATTGACGCCATTTTTAATACGAACTTTTTTAAGATATTTTTTGGTTTAAATTTTTACTCCAATTTTATTTGCAAATCGGAGAAGGGACTCGAATAAATCTTGAAGTTTAAGTAAAGCTTGCTCAGATCTGGCTCGAATCAGTTTGGTTTAGGTTGGCGACATCACAGAACCCGCCGTTCAGCAGCAGAACAGAGCCTTGCTGGTCGCTCCCGATTACGCCTTGCCATTCAAATAAATAAAATAAAAATCGTCCACATTTTGACTCGGATAAGCACATATGTATGTGTGTGTTCCAAAATCTTTGCTACGAAATAATGGCTTTAGATAAATACCAACTTTAGAGATGAAAGTTCCAGTGCAATAATATCCTCCTATCCAGAGAGTAAATATAAAGATATGGAAGACGGCAGGCACTGATCGGCACGGAATATTACAAGTTTGATGTGCCTAATGCTTCTTAATGGATTAAAGAGTTCCAATTGTATCCCGATATTTATTTCGATATATTTAAGTACATAAATAATTAGTTTTGATTATAGATTGAATTTAGCAATAAATCGAAATTATTTTGATGTTGATTAACCCTTGATAAGGACACTTAAAAAAAGCTAGTATATACAGTAAGAATGTATACAAAAATGCCGATAAGAGCCGAAAGTATAAAGAACAGATATAGAAAAATTGAGGTTATAAACGAGATATCGGAAAGCAGATACACAAGCGCACTCTCTTTTTCTCTTCCTCTCTATGTCTCTCTCTCTCTCTGTGTCTGTCTCTGTCTGGCACACACACTCAGGCAGGCATATCAAAAATATATATGTATGTATAATATATATGCTATTACTATTTATGTGTATATTTGGAGCTAAGCGGGAAGGATCCGTTGGGTGTTGGATTGGTTGTGGATCAGCCGAAGCCGAAGCCGCACCCGCTAGTGGGCGGGATTGTCGGGGGCCAGGCAGTGCCACTTCTCATGAAAGTGATCCGGCAATCGGATGCAGTCGTGCCACTGCTGGAGGCGTTCGCCCTTGCTTTGGGCCCCCAGCTGCAGACTGCCCAGGAAGTCGTTGCTCTTGCCCAGATCCTTGTCCCACACGGTTACAATGAGCATCTCCTTATTGAGATCGTGGGGACTCGCCTCAAAGTAGAACTCCTCGTTGTAGATCGGGTTTAGGGTCCGCCACTTGACGCTCGTCTTGTGCTTCTTGTTCTTGTGCGCATCCGGTTTGAGCTGACTGGAACCGATCCGACCCGACCCGACCCGACCAGAATATTAGTAATGTACAGGTCCAAGTGCACTTATCTTGAGGATTACTCACAGCTTGACAAAGGGATCGGAGCTACCATTGTTATCCATGGCCATCAGATTGATGCACTGCTTCACATTGACGACCAGAGCCCGCCGCTTGGTATTGTAGCACAGGGAGATAAGAATTTTGCCATTGGGCCACTCCTGGGCCATTTCCGCCGCGCTGCTGTACTGATCCTCCACGCCCAGGGGCACCGAAATCCTGTACTGGGATGTGCTGTGCACCTGCAATGGAAATGGAAACGAATCGAAATAAAAGGAGAAACACTAAGGATTAGTAGGGATCTGTAAATATCCTTCGCTTTTTTCGCTTCCAATTTCACGCTTAAAGTTCCGTCCGTTCTTTAAACTCAATTTCAGATATTTTCAGCCTAAAAATGGGCTTAATTTGATTATTTTTGGGTTTATGTTTAACTGCCAATTGCTCGGCGAAGAGGGGCCTAAAGCGTGCTCTTCACTTTTGTCGCGTTTCGTTGCTGGCTTGGAAACCTGTCCATATCAAGGTGAAAGTGAAAACCGGAATATTAGCTTCGAATTGCCCCGTGGATGTGGCGCCTAGAACCTTATCCAACGTTGGACTCACCGTGGAGAGGCAGACCTTGGCCGCGCCAAGGAAATCGTGCCCGTACTTGTCGTCATCGAAGAGGGCCACATACAGCAGGGAGTTGCCGAGCTCCTCGGGCTCCACGCCGACAAACTGGAGGGTTTCGTTGAACTCTGGATTGCGGGTCTTGTGCACGGTCTTGGTGCGCTGCCAGCGTGTGTATTTGGTAAGCGCCTCGGGCGTGATTATGTTGAGCTTACAGTAGGGATCGGTCAGGCCTGAGGCATCCATGGCGGGGAGGTCCCGTGCCCGCACCATTGTGCAGTCCAGGCTGTGGAAGTTCTCCCGATAGCTGATGGCAATCTCCAGCCAGCCGAGCAGCGGATCCCGGCAATGCTGTTGCTGGGATTGGGTGTATTGCGATTGCGATTGGGTTTGGGACTGGCTGCCGGAATTACCGGAGCCAGAGCTTTCGCTGATCGACCAGGAGGAGCTAACCGAACCACGGCGCAGAGAGCTGCTCTCCCGGCGCAGCTGGGCCACCGCCGAGCCGTTCGTGAGGCTGATGCTGTCATAGTCAGTGCACTCGGACGGCCGGTGACTCTGCTGTCGACCGAAGAAGAAGGAGTTCGACAACTTTCGCTCGCCGCCGTCGATGAAACTTCGTATGGATCCGTATGCCCGCAGACGGAAGCTGTCCTCCCTCTGCAGCCTGCCTATGGACGAGCCCTTGGCACCGCCACCGAAACCGCTCCCACCACCACCGTCCAGCTCATCCTCCGGCTCGGAGGGGCCGCTACTGGAGCTGCTGTCGTTGACCCGTATGGTCAGCTTCTTGACCCGCACCGGCCGCGTCGGCGTTCCGTGGCAGCTGCGAACGGCCCGCGTGTCTCCTGCGATGACATAGAATAGCGATATTAGCGATGGTTTCGGTCGAGTCCCGATGAAAGCCTCCGATAACAGGTCGATTAGATATCGATTGAAATCGATAAGGTGCTGAAATAGGGAAGCGCAAGGGCATGAAAAGGGAAAAGAAGCGCAGCTCATGCGAAGCCAAGTTCCGGTCTTAAGTTTCAGATTGATAATGCTGATATGTATCTATCATGAAGCGCAGCTCTGTGCTGTCCAGAGTTTCTCTGATCAATCTATCGATTAAAAATCGAAAATAATGGAATTGTTGGGAAAACTGGAAAAAAATGAGTGAAAGGAAGGACTCGACTGGACTGGATTGGACTGCGAACCGAAGCCGAGATCTTGATTCTGGTTTTCTATATTGAACCATCTGGGGGACACCATTTAAATTTAAGGTTATCTTTCATTTGAAGTTTGGATAGCAAAGATTGCGAGACTCGTTTTCATTTGGAGGCATAGCATAGCTGTGTCCCACTTTGCACTGGTCCTTGCGAAAGGCGAAAGTGGAAAGTAAGTGGCCCGACAGGACATCACACATCCCTACCTGCTATGGATGCCATCCCTCCTGGTGTGGGTGTGGGCGTAGGCGTTGCGCTGGCACTGCGCGGTGTGTCGTACCGGGGCAGGCCCTTGAAAAACCAGGCCCCCGACTTTTTCCACATCTCGCGCGTCTCCGAACAGATGCGACAGAGCCAGATCTCCCGAGTCCGCTCACTGGTGTGATACCGGATATTGATGTCCACGCTGCACTTGGTGCACACGGACTGGCGGCAGTCCTCGCAGATGATGCGATGTGGCCGCAGCAGCCCAAAGGTGTCGCCACAGAGGCGACAACAGTTGGGGCCCCGCTCGACAGCATGCTGCTTGATCTTCTCGACTCGCTCCACCAAACGGCCGACCCGCTGCCGTTCGGCAATCTCAATTTCCTCATTGCGCCGTATCACGGATATGATGGCCTCCTGCTCCTCGGGACGCAAGGGTTCACTGGTCTTTGAACTGCTCCAGCCGGCTCTCAATCTGTGCGGGAGAGATAGGACAAGCCAAAAAACGGGGAGACCTCGTTAATGTGCCAGCTCCAAAAGTGCTTCAAGTGTGTGGGATGGGATGAAATGGAATGGGATGGTTGCCCTGCCTAATGAGCATAGTTAGTTGCGGGCTGGTTAATGCGGTTTCCATGTTCCCCAGCCCCAGCAGCAGCTCGGTAGCCGGCACACGGCCAAAATGTCAAGTTCAAAGTTAATTAACTCGGCCATGTTTAGGACCTATTCCCGTCGTAGCCGTAGCTGTAGCCGTAGCTGTAGCCGTACCCGTAACCGGCGCCTAGCTCGGGTTCATTATCCCCCGCCGTATACCCAGTAGAAGGCAGCAGCAGATTATTTTGCATTCGTGTGGCGTTATGCCACAGCTACATATGCTATAAAGTTGAACGAGTATCAAGCAAATACAAGGGGTATCTGTTAGTCGTGTCACTCTGTTAAAAAGCTTTTAATGCTGTTTTATTTCCGTTCAGTTCCCTTTCGTTGCGTTTCCTTTGGTTTCAGGAGGTGTTCAAGGGTCCGAGAGTGTTTGTTATAGCCACTTTGGAATCACTTACACATGGAATTAAAAAAATAATAATAATAAAAACCCCAAAGCCCACATACGGGCACGCACAGGCAACCAGCGCTCGGGCATGCAAATCCGGGCGTAGAGACTTTACATTACCCTAACGTTTTTTTTCGTGTGCTGTTTCGAGCTGCCTTCACCGATGGGTTTATTGACTTCACTCTACTCTTGCCTTGTACTCGTCCCCGTACTCCCGTACTTGTACGTGCAATTGATTGTGTGTGACCATGTGCCCCATGTCTGTGCGTGCTGTGGGTCCATGTGGAAATGTGGAATGCCCTTGCGGGTTCCCTAACATCATAATTAAATTACAAATTCGCTTAGTACTCTATCAACATTGGTCCGGACCGAAATAAGTGCTCCTCTAAGTAACGAAATCAGTGGGGAACCGAATACCAAATCACGGGGAAACAGGGAAGAAGGGGAACTAATTTCTAAGACTCGAAATCCCTAAAATAAATTCTTATCGTCTCAGCTGCCGTAGTAAGCTGAGGCAGAGCTAAGGGTTTATGTTTCAACAGAATCCGATTGTCGATTGTCGCACTCGAAACAAATCTGCCAATTACAAGAGCTCAATCCAAAAGCTGTCTTGTATAACGGAAAAAGGGACATGAGGGAAAACATATTTCACTGTTTTTGCAAACAAAAACAGATTTTTTGAACGGTTTCCTTTCTTCCCTTAGCCTTACGTTTATTTTCGTACGAGTTCTTTTTAGGACATCCATCCCATATTTCTTTTGTACTTCGTTTGTAAAAAACACTTTCTGGACGTGCTGTAGATCATTGTGACCACATGGTCTGCTCTTTTCTGATACACTGTACTGTAGTGTAGCCATGCTCTCCATAGCACTGCCTGAATGTGCCCGCTCCTGAGTGAGTGCTCATTGGCTTTCCCTCTAACAGTTCTCCTTGCCCCCTTTGGCCATGATTTTCCTCTTTCTGATGTTGCTCCCTTGAGCTGTAATTTGAATTTCAAGTACAGAGCCAGCCAAGCCAATGCCAGAGAATGAGAGTCAGAAATGAGAGTGAGAGAAGCGGTAAGCGGGAAGCTCTCTTCTCTCCCTGTCCGTCCTGTCTCTCGGTTAAAGGCAAAAGCTCTTTGTTTCTATGCTTCTTTATGTTCGTGTGCGTGTGCGTGTCTGTGCCTGTCTGTCTTTCTGTGTGTGTGTGTGTTTCGGTGTGAGTGTGAATGGTTACAATGTAGCGAACGAATGAACGAACGGAAGTGTAAATTGCACACTTGAAACCTGCCCTCCATGCCATCCTGCCTTCCCCCCACTGCTCTGTTTTTCGCTCTGCTTTCTGTTCATGCTGTGCCGTGCCTGTCGGTGCGTGTCCGTGCGGCGGCGTTTTTGTATTTTTAATGCGCCCAAGTCGCATTTACAGTCAGCTGGGATTGATTTGAGCCGTGCTCTTGCTCCTGCCACTGCGCCACACCACCCACGGCTGCCCCACGCAGTAGGCTACATACTCGTACAACCAGCATATGCTGGGCATATACATACATACATACATATACAAGTAGGGAAATGGTTTCGTTTTGTGGATTTTGGATTCCGGGTGCGGTATGCGGCATGCGGCTAGCGGCAAGGGGCATGCGATATGCGACATGGGCGTGTTGCTTAAATCATGTAAATGGCTCTGCCATGCCCCAATTCCCACCCCCCGTCAATTGCAATAAATAAATGAAAGCCTCTCTATCTCTGGACCAGTATGTGTATGTGTTTGTGGGGGGCCCATAAACTTGAGAAGCGTCGCACCATAAAAAATTGAACATTATTAAAATTTAATTAATGTGTCAGCGTGCAACAATTATGATTAGAATTGGGCCGACACAGAAACCATGTGGATCCCTTCCGTTTCAGTTTCCACTCCCCTTTCCCGTCATAGTTGTTCGTTCAGGGACATGGCTCCCGCGCTACATAGCCGTCGTCGGCGTCGTCTGACAGTGTGTGCAGCACACACATGTATTTTATTCGATTAGGCTACAGTTTTGTGCTGTTTTGGCCAATCATGCACACACACACAAACAAACACATACACAGGCGGAGTAAAAGTTAATTAAATTACAACTAAAGCTTTTGTGGAATTTTGGTTGCTTTTTTGGTTAGCTCTAACAAAAACACACACACACACACACATACAAAAAAATACCATTTGTTGCTATTTCGCGATTGGCCATGAAACGGATACATTTTTAGGATAGCCAATTGTTGCATTAGTCGCCCAATCCCAACCCGAATCGAATGGAATGCCAATGCCACTTCAACTTTAAGCTCAACTTAGCTTTCAGTTGTCAGTTGCTCTGTATAAGCTAGGCTTTTGGGGCTTATAACGGTACTTACTTGGCACGCAAGGCCAGCTGCCTGTCGCTGGGACAGACGAACTTGTTGGCCGTGTTATTGCGGTTCTGGAAGTCCATCTTTTCACATTATATTCGGATGATGATATTTTTTGGCTGGCTGGCAGGCTGGCTGGTCTTCGGTCTGCAATGCTGTTTATCTCTGTCCCGCTCCGCTCTCGGATAATGTGGCTGGCACTCAATCAAAGTAAACAACAATCATTGCCTGCCGATAGGCGCGGCACACTCACTCTCTCCCTCTCTATATCTATTCTATCTGCAGCGTTGTTATTTTTTGTCGCTTCTCCACTGCTATTTTGCGGCTCCGAACGAACGAAACGAAATGACAACAAGAACGAAATGGAAACGGAATGGAAAAGCACGCAGGGGGCACGTCCAAGTGCGCACGCTGGCGCTGGTGTGCGTCGTCTGGTGCAAAACAGCTAGCGACAGCCGCAATTATATTATTACAGTTACAATCGCAGCCAGTGATGTGGCGATAGGAGCCGTCGCGACAGATGCGAAAGTATCGAAGGGAGTAGCTTTGCTCTTCATTCGATGCGTGCCATGTACATCACTGGCACGCACTTTTTTGGTATGGCCCTTCCTTCAATATACTTATGTGTACACACACACATGCATGCATAAGCCAGAAGCCGCCAAGATCATATTATTGAAACGGTCGATTAGCCAGAGCATATTTAAATTTAAGACTTCTTGCGATCCAATCTTTTTGTTTGATCGCTGTTAACAGATTTATATTTGTATAAGGTGAGGCGCCATTTCTCTCTCTCCCGAGTGTTATCCTTCACTCTTGTTCACGGTATGTCTCACACCCACACATACATATGTAACTTGAATAAAATAAGCAAACTACCGTTAAGAACGCTCTCTGACAAGCTCTCACCTTGTGGAAATACACCTTGCATAGGCCTTAAGGCCCAGCGATAGGTACCATCTCTAGCAACTTTCGCTCTGCCGGAGTGACGGACGCGCGTCGTCCCTGCGCCACTCGCTGCCCCCCTCTGCCTGTTGCACAGTGGAGTCGTCAGCTAACGGCCATATGGCCACGCGCAGGAAGCTGTCAAAGTGGCGGGGTAGTGCGGTGCGGTAGTGCTCGCGGGGGGGAGCCACTTGCCGGAGGAGCTTTGGTCATATTTGCACGCGAGCAGGCCGAAAGGAAAGCTCCGTTGGTAGAGGGCGGCTGAGGGGAATGGAAAGTGGTAGTGGAGAAGTAAAGCACTTGAGCACGAACAGACGCACACGCGTTCCCGTTCTCTCTGTCCTTGATTTCCCAGCTCCTCCTCCCTCTCCCACTCGCACTCCTCCCGCCTAGCCGTATTGTATCGCATACTTTGGGGAGCCGACAGCAATGCAAACTTGTTTTTAGAGCGGGAGCAGAGTGGTAGTGGGAGGAGGTGGCATTAGTAAGTTTTACGACTAAATGCTGTCAGTTTTTTTTTATTTTTTGGGTTTTTTGTCCTATCTAAAAGTAGTGATCCGGGAGCTTCACAAACATATCTTTGTCTGTCTGCCTTTCTGGGCGTTGGCATGGGGCGTGAGGTGGGGTGTGTTCTACCTTTGCCCTGAAGCTAAATCCTTGACGCTAAACGACCCTCGTAGCAGTTGGCCACTGTAGCTGGGAAGCGACGCGCTGCAGCAGAGCGGTGGACGAAGAGCAGTATGGCGGAGAGTGGAGGGGGCAGTAACGGGTGGGGGAGGCATGTGTCCATTTTAAATAAATTCTGTCGACAGCTAAATGAAAATATTTCTTTTAGTTGGCATTTTGCACGTCCTGTCATGTCCAAGTCTCTCAATCTCCTGCTCTGGCCAAGTGTTGACATTGTACCGTTAGCCGCTGGCAGTTGGTTGTCATCGCTGTTTGCATTTCTCCTTGCAATTCGCTTTCACAGAGCATTACGACTTTTACGAGATGTTTTACACTTGAAGAATGTAGCAGTATGTCCTTTAGTTTTTATGCAATCTGAACCCTATTGTTTATATCCCGCAGTTTACATACTCGTACATAAGTATGTGTCTAGGTATGCATGTACAATATACATACACATGTATATACATAAGTGCTAACCGCTAAGATCATAATCGGGTAGCAACGATCAATCTGCAAGGGTATCAAAAGATTCGGTGGTCCCCGACGCCATTATTATTTTCTTGTTATTTTAGCTGTTGTTCTTGTCGTTGTTTTACGGAACAGAACTGTAGTTGTCGACAGGATTAGGCATTCAAAGCGCGTCGCAAAGCTCGTTTATTCCATCGTCTCTCATCCCTTACCATCACCCATCCACGTGGACGCGGCAATTGTCCTTCGAGCTGGCCACTCGACTACACGTAAGACATCACGTGGGTGGAGGGATAAAGGAAGAGACAGTTGTGCTGGCAGTCGTCCCCGTTGCCAGGGGCTTAATGAAAGCCAACTGTTGATGACGGATCTGAATCTGGAAATGAAATCTCAGCGAAATGGAGCGGATATCTTAATGCAATCAAGGGACTCGAGTCCGCTTGATTAGGCAAAACGTCCGTCTGTGCATTTGTTTATTCATATTACGTTTATTTTTCGTATCTTTTTTCTTTTTGCTTGCTTCTGTTTTCAGCATTTCAGCAACCATTTCATTTCTTCTGCTCCTCTTCACTTCGTTTCAATGTCTTTTGTTTTTTGCACAATTTGCATTCTATCTGCGACTAGCTAGCCCCTCTCTATCTGTCTCTCTCCCACATATTTTTCTCTCTCTCTCTCTCTCTTTATCTATTTTCTACTATCCATAGTACAGTCACACACACACATATATATGCATGTGTACATATGTAGCTTTCTACTTATGTTTTTGTTGTTGTTGTATATTTAATTTTTCATTTTTTACTAGTAATTTTCTTGCTCCTTGCTACTTCTGGCACTTAATCTAAGTTCTCGAACTAGCGCCGCCGTCTCCGTTCCGGCCGGATGTCTTCGCCTCCGCCTCCTTACATCCCGTACAAAGCGTACACTCCAAGTTGAAAATTTGACTAAAACAAGGGCATGAACAAAAAAAAAATAACACAAAAAAATAGGTACAATATCTTAAAACTTCGATAGGAATCGGGTTTTGGAGGGGATTCTGGAAAAACTATCAACACAAGAGATTTTGGGCTTGGGATTTTGGTTTGAAGCCTCCTCCTCTATTCGCGTAGGGCCCGCTGCTTAGCATGCTTCTTTGATGGGGCCGTGGACGTGGTCGCAGGCACTGGTACTGCCTTGACCGCCGCCTTGGCCGGTGCCGGACCCGTACTAAATGACGGTGACAGAGTCTTTCGGTGCAGACGCTTGTGATAGCTTTGCGCCAGAGAGTTAACAATTGACACGACAAAATAGCACACCATTCCAATTACAAACGTCTCGAAAATCTTCGATAGCAGATTGCCTGAATCGGGGCCAACAGCAGCCCCTTTGCCACGCTGTTGTCGATGGAGACGTTGCTTTTGGTTTTTGAGAAAGGCCTTAAAGGGCTCTTGCAGCTTATGACCGAAGTAGGGCAGCGAGGCCAGAAGATCCACTGCTCGCTCGATCAGAGTTTCATTGAAGGCAATGATCACGAAAATTTTCTGTATGTGCATTTTGATTACGGCCTTGCCGATAAGTGTGGCTCCGAAAAAGGTCCAGAATGGCACTAGAAAATGGCCGCAAGTGATGCCAGCCAAATCGAACAAGGGATTGGGAATCTGCAAAGAATTTCATAGTCATAGTCAGTATTGTTTTAGCATTTTCCACATCCGTCTCCACTTACGCTTGCACAGGCCAAGATGCCGAAGAAGCCAATGCGCTCCACCACGCGCTCCATGAAAAGCTTGCCCTTGTCCATCAGACTGAGGTTCTTCTGATTCCTCTTGGCGTTCAGGGCCTCAAACTCGGCCAGCTCCTCGGCATCGTCCGGATCGTAGCCGGAGAGTCGCGCCGCCTTGGCCATGAAGTACGGCGGCAGTTCTCCTAGGGCCGTGCCAGCACCCCAAAGGAATGCCTCCAGTCGAACCTTCGACATGATGGCCCACAGATTGGGCACCCGTTTATCATAGGGCTCCTCCGGGCAGATGATGCTGCAGATGAGTCAGAAAAGTGAAGCATGTCAACGGGGAACGGCGAACCACACATCATGATTGGGAGATACTCACTCATCTGGATATGGAGGGCGCGGGAATTTCAGGGAATTGCACTCGTATGCGGCAAGCGTAACGCTGGCTATGTGCGGCCCTAGATATAGAAGGAACGTGTGTAGGCCAGTGCCAAGTCCCACTGAGGAGAGCACGCCCAGACCCAGCCAGTATACAAAGAACCAAGTGTTCCGACGCACTAGTTCAATGGCCAGCTGATGTGGTCCATCAATTCTATAAATTATACTAAATAAAATGCCTAATACTATCAAAGCGGCCAGCAGGAGACGTTGCTGCAGCAAGCTGAAAGATGAGAACGGGTTTGAGTATTGAGTATCTTCTCTTCCGCCTGAACATCCCACACGTCATTCAACATTACCTTGAGCTCCATGTACGCAGCAGCGCCATCAGTTCGAGGCCACAATACTTGGACGTATCCAAGGGACGACGCCAGAGCACCAACTGCTCGCGCTCGATGCGCTCCCTTTCGCGCTGTTTGTCTTTTTGGCTCTTCTCCTTTTTGCTCATTTGAAGTTTTCCCTGGACCTGCGACAGCGGGGGTGCCGACGACGAACTGGATGGGGAGATGGACGAGCTCGATCCTGATCCCGATCTCAATCCTGTGGCCTGCATTGCGGATACCTTGCTGGTGGTACTGCTGCTGTTGGAGTTTTGGTTGGGTTTGGTGTTGGAATTGGCCTTTAGACTGCCGTTGGGCATCTGCTTTTTGTGACTGTGTTTATTCGCGCTGCTACTGCCGCTGGTGTGGCGTGTGCTCTGGGCATGGCTTTTCGTGCTGTTGGCGGCTGTGTCCTTTTCCCTTTTCGGGTGTTGTGACATTTAAGCGGTTTGTAAGCGGCTAAGAATTAAAAAAAAAAACGGATAAAAAAATCACAAATTTAGTTATTGAGGCCAATATTATCGGAAAAAAAAAATTCGTATTTTTCTGAATTAAATCTTTTAGTTTTGTTGAGAGAATGTTTGTTAATGACATCGATCCTACGTTATTGTAATCCTGATATTTGTGGTGGCCTACTATGTACAATTTTGTTTCGAATTTTTAAAGAACTACCGCGCTCACAGGCGTTGCCAGATTGGAAAATACAAAAATGAAAAAGCTTTGCAACCAACAATGAAATGGATATAATTTTCCGCAGTAAGTTTCCCACGGCAACGGCAATACACACTGTCATTTATGTGTGCACTTTTCCCTCCAATATACATACATATGCGGGTCCAATTCTATTTCTAAATTTCTAAATTGAATTAAACTGGTGACAATTTTCGACAGGCTGGCAGCCACGCAGCAACACACACATGCAGCGCCCCCACATGCGTTGCGTACGTGTGCATGCGTATGTGTGCGAGAAGCCCGCGGAAAAGCACAACAAGAACAACAATGGAACGGAGATTATCATACGATACTCCGAGCGCCAATAAAACGAATCCACATGCGCGTTTAACAGAGCAACGAAATACTGCCTGTGCCTCTGGCGGTGTGCGGGCGGGTGGGGGAGTGGGGTGGTACGGTACGGTATGGTGTGGTGTGGTGTGGTGCAGTGTCTTCCGTCTAATCAGCGTTTTTGAAATACAATAAATGGAACGGACACACTGGGCGCACTCCGACCAACTTCTCACCCAAAGTCGATGTTTTTGATGGCTATTCCTGCAGCTGTTCTGCCCTTGGAGTGTCGGCTTATTTGGGGGTGGTAAGGCGGCCCAAGAGTGTGTTGCCAACCCCCTTTTGGAGCGACACTAACAACAAAGAAACGGTGCAAAGAAGTATCTCCAGAGGGAGGTTAAGGAAAGAAAGAGACCAGTAAAAAAGAACGAAAGACAGGGAAAAACAACTAACAAACACAAAAATCAATTGCATTTGCACAAGTGCAAAAACAACAACGACACGAAAAAAGACGACCGCGAACCAAGAAAAAAAACCATGAACTAAACTACGCCACTTCTTTGCTAATTTGTACGTCACGAGCAACCCCAGCAGCACCAGTAACAACAGCAATAACAAGAACCGTACAGCACAAGCACTTTTTTCGCTGTTTTGTAACCGAGTTGTAAATTGTTAAAAAAAACTTGCCAAAAACGGGGTAATGGTAAAAAAAAGGTTCTGCGGGATGGCCTACTGCACTTTCTAATCAACGGTCATATTTACCTGGTACTATAAATTTTTTTGAATGCCACCGGATTGGTTTTCAGCCGTGTTTGCACTGGAGCGCGATGTTTCACATGAAAACAGTAATTTATTAATAATAATAAGTAGTTAATAATATTTTCGTGTATGCAGTGCAGAAACATCGAGTGAAACATCGATGTTTGCAAATCATCGAAACCATCGATGGTTTTGTGGGCCACCATCGATGTTTTTCACACTTGGTGGCAGCAAATATATAAATTGTAAGAGGAATTTTTTAATTTTAAACAGTAATTTATTAGTAATAATAAGTAGAAGAGCCGACCGAAATGATTAAATTGTCAAACGTATGACAACACTTACGTGCTGTGAAGCACTGCTATAGAAAAATAGAGCTGCCAGACCTAGAGAGGGTGCTACCCATCTGGTTGCAGTTGAGCGCCAACTTTGAAGTTATTTAAAATTGCAGAATACTGCAGAGTACGACTCTGTTGATAGAATTCTATATTGAATGAATCAATCTGCTCTTAGCCAACAAGCAGAACATGAATGCAAGGCATTGCAATGAGAACGATGCATGAATGAGCCTATTGCTGGTGGAGTCTGCATGTTGCATCACTTTTCATTGCCACAGCGGGCATTGCTTCATTGAATTCATGGATTTCAATGGGCATAGCCTCTTTCACAAGACAAAGTTCAAGCTTTTTTGTATTCTTTTGTTTTTTTTTTATTTATTTAATAATAGATTAATTACCGTAGACTTAAACCGAGAGAGTCCTATTCATAACCATACACACTAAATATGCACATCATTTGCTGCATTATTACACAAAAAAAAAACAAAAGAAAATTTAAGAAAAGAATTACAGAAAAAATAAAGCGAATAAAGCAATTTATGTATGTACGGGCGCGGGTGCACGGACCACCAGTACAGCAATGAGACGTAAATGGGTAGGGGAGGGGGGGCTGAACAG
This sequence comes from Drosophila helvetica, assembly GCA_963969585.1. Lineage (NCBI taxonomy): Eukaryota > Metazoa > Arthropoda > Insecta > Diptera > Drosophilidae > Drosophila > Drosophila helvetica. Next base: position 13,123,070 of record OZ018401.1, on the reverse strand, counting down.
AACGGGGGCCCGAGAGTTAGTGGTAGGACAAAAGCATAGTTTTAATCAGAAATACTAGGGTGTATAGAAAAAGTTATAGGTATATATATAAAATAAGGTTCACATAACAATTCATTTTTGTCGGTTTGCTCATTTCCTCTTGTTCAGATCATTTTTTTTAAGTTCTTCTTGTTGCATTTTGTGGTGTTGTTTTTTGTTGTTGTTGTCAATTCGTTTAGCTAACTCGCGTCGTATTTTATAAGCTGCATGCTAAACATAAAATATATTTATTTATATATATATAGATTTCTGTATAGGGGGTTCTTTTCATCTCCATTCTCCATTTCCTTTAGTAATATTAGACGCCATAGACATTCTCATCGGAGTAGGCTATATACAGGAAGTAGTCCTCCTCGTGGTGCTCCTGCAGGATATTGAGAAAACAGTATTGGTTAGGTGGGAATGGTCAGAGGAGGGTTCTCAGGACGTACCTGGTACAAGGAGCCCATGGTAGCCGATGTTGGTGGAATGACATTGTTCACGAAGAAAAAGAGGGCATCTTCGGGACGCAGATGGATGCGCTTGCGTATGAGGAAATAGAACTGGCCCACAGTCAAATCCGATGGCACCAGATACTTTTTCTTGTCCAGATCCCCGATGCGTGCCTTGGGTGCCTTCTCTACAATCACCTGAGGGAATACAACAGAGAGGCGAAATCAGTAATGTTCGATGTTGAATAACAAGAAAATGGCAACAATATATAGAGTACGTGCCCTTGAAATATTTAAAAACCACACACACATTTGGCGAAAATCAACAAATTGTAATTGCATTTTTCAGTGTCGCCACACACAAGTGCCCCAAAGTATGATCGACTACGTGATACCTGGCAAATTTTTCCTCAATTATCTCTGGGGTTAACTGGTTATTGAAATTGAAGTTGAACTTGGAGCAGGAAGCATCAGCATAATGAATATATTAGCATTCTAGCTGATTTTTAGTTTTCTCTGTCCTTCCTTTCCCTCCTGCCACCTGCCCACCGCTGCCCCTTTGTTAGTCGCATTAGCCAATCTGGTTAGCGTCATTGGCCGCAGCCAAGGTGTCGCCATATGCTGGCTTAGATATAGAACTTGATTCGTATTGTGTGAATATTGTACATAGGTATGTATGTAAGTATATGGAACCAGCTGGCCTTGCCTCTCGCTCTGGCATTCGGTCAGCTGTTATGTGATTTTTGTGGCTGCCAAAAAAAAACACACCAAATAATCAAACAGGCAAAAAGCAACACCACATACATATGTGCAGGCGATTTCTCTTCGAATATGAACACATACATATGTATGTATGTGGTATATGCATGCAGTTCAGGCGATCCGCGTCGGATTGGAACACATTATCCAGGGATTCGCATCAAAATCGAATCGCATTTTGAAATGCATGCGATCCAATACACAATGGGAGCACGCAGAGCAATGCAACGGGTGGGGAAGGGGAGGGAATCTTCAGGAGGACTTGACGGATCGAGGAGTTTTCGCTGATAAGGTGGAATGGAATGGTGAAATACCAATAGCAATAGCAAACAATGGAGAAGTTCACTTTCAGACTATGACTAATTTCTGGGCAGCAGAGAGAGGGTTCTGCTGTTGCGGTTGCTGCACAAACAAAAACAATTCGTGAAAAAAAAGAAAACAACAACCCACTGGTTGTACTAGTGAGCGATTTGATTTTATGCGCAGTATTCGTTTTTGTTTTTGTTTTTGCAGGCAAACAAAAACCGAAAAACAAAATCAAAAACAACTGGTTGGATGGTTGATGGGGACGGGTAAGAGGAGAGGGGCTGCTGCTTCTTGGTGGGGGAGATCTGGCAAGGCAGAGGAGAGCGAAAAGAGAACAACAGCACAACAGCTGAGCAAGTGGAACAGCTAGCTGGCTTGCGCACACACTCAAAACGCACACCATACCGAAAAATAAGACAAAACGAAAAAAAAAGAAAGAACAAAGCACTCTATATGCGTGTAGGTGTGTATGTATGCGCGTTTGCATGTGTGTGAATGACAATTTTTCATTTTAATATTATTTGCACCTGCTGAAATGCGTTTTATGCTTAGAAAATTCGATTTTGTTAATAACTGCAGATTTACATTGTGTTAACAATTACCAACAATACCAATATGCGCATTATTGATTTTTTTCGCTGCCCACAAAAAAATAAAATGATACGAACGACGCAAAACAAACGCATACATACATAGCCACACACTTGTGCAGTGTGTGCACCTCACATACAAACACTTCACACATATATTTTTATACTTATATTTTGTATACTTACGGGTACACGATCTGGATATTTACGACGAATCTTGTCGCCTTCAGCGCGACGCTTCTCAAAAGCATGTTCTTCCTTATATTGGAACTTCATGATTTTGATAAGTTTAGCACAATCAGCAAGGAAACGCAGTTTTCACTTTTATTCTCAGGCCAACAAAAACGATATAGCTGTTTGACTGTGTGAGTGAGTTTGATTTTTTCAGTTTTCGCCTTTTTCGCTGCCTGTCTGCTTTTTCGCTTTTTCGCTGTCTGTCTGCTTTTCGCTTTGTTGATATTAGCTCGATATATCTACATGGGTGATATTTTTTATTTTTGAAATGATAGTATCGGTGCGATATTTTTGTCGACAATTATATCAAAAATCGGCCAAAACACATAATTTTACCACAGCACTGGCTAGGTTTAGGTGATTCCTGTTATTTGACTTTGATTTTAGCAACTCTTATATTTGTCATTTTCTCGTGCATTCAAATCCACTTGCTGGGAAATATCTACCCGTGAAGGGAAGTTTATATAATTTACCTCTGGGAAATTGCTGGGGAAGTGAAGAAAAAAGCGGGTATAGACAACAGGCAAAACGGCCCAAAAAATTCAACGCCTTCAACGTAAAATCCACCCGATCTGCTTAACATAGCATGTGGTCAGCCCTGTCCACCGAAAAATGGCGGATAGGTGAGGTTCGTAAGAGCCTTGGAATTTCCCTTGGCTGTTTTTGCGTGTTGACCATACCTAAAAAAAGCTAACAAGAGAGGAAATTACTCTCTTTCGCTCATTTTTTCGTATAAGTATCAAAACATCGATATTTTTTAATTTGGCGGTCATTTTGAAATAAGATTGATGAAATTGCTTAAATATATTGATTGATTTTTACAAGATTTACATCGTTTTGAGAGACTAAGAGAATTATACTAAAAAGTTTAAATATAAAGCTACAACTTGCTGTTCCTACCCTACGCACAGACCAAATAATTTTAATTGTTAGCTTTAAAAATGGATGAAAAGGAAATTGTTCGGATGTTGCGACCCAAAATCACTCTACAAAATCTCTCAAAATGTTGCAATAAAAGATAAGGTCTTACCTCAAAATAAACCGTAAATACCACAGAAATAACATATTCGTCAATTTTGATATTCCGTCGAATATTACTAGCTAACTGGAACCCTACGCACTGATAAAATAATTTCATCTGATAAACTAATCAATTTTTCACAAGAATGGCTCCATTTTAAGGCCCACTTGTATTGGATTCTTCCTAAAATATGGATGTAACCTTAGGATGTAAGGATGTAAGGAAATAGGTCCATATTTTTACATGGTAACTACACGTTTTGATCTAACCAGGGGATTCAATGGGTTAAGTTCGTTTTTTCATTGGTATATTTACGGTATATTTCGATATATTTCTAAAGGTCAGTCGGTATAGATAAGTGCGCGGTCACACTGATCCTTGCAAGACCCGCACGTGGAAATAGATTTGGAAAACAACGCAATTAGTTCTACAAAAACCAGAACAAACAGAATGGAGGTGGAAAACATTAAGGTGGACGCCTTTGTGCCGGCCAAGAAGGCCCAGAAGCGCAGTGCAGCCAACACCCAGGACACGGAGATGCAGGTGGACCAAGCAACAGGCATCGAGGGTCTAGTCGCTGGCGCGGCCCAAGCATCGGCCCCACCCCGCGCGAAGCGGATCAAGAGCGAGCTGAGAAAGGTGTCAGTTCCACCGCACAGATACTCCTCGCTCAAGGAGCACTGGATGAAGATCTTCACGCCCGTGGTGGAGCACATGAAGCTGCAGATACGATTCAACATGAAGGCGCGCCAGGTGGAGCTGCGCGTCGGCCCAGAGACGCCGGATATAGCTAATCTCCAGAAGGGTGCAGATTTCGTGAAGGCCTTCCTCTGCGGCTTCGAAGTGGACGATGCCCTGGCTCTTCTGCGTCTGGAGGATCTCTTTGTCGAGACGTTCGAGATCAAGGACGTGAAGACGCTGCGCGGAGACCACCAGTCGCGCGCCATAGGCCGTCTGGCTGGCAAGGGTGGCCGGACAAAATTCACCATCGAGAACGTGACCAAGACCCGCATTGTGCTAGCCGACAGCAAGATCCACATCCTGGGCAGCTACCAGAACATCCAGCTGGCGCGACGTGCCATCTGCAACCTGATCCTTGGCTCGCCGCCCAGCAAGGTCTATGGCAATCTGCGGTCCGTGGCATCTCGCCTCTCCGAGCGAATGTAGGATGGGTGCCCCTCTGGCTGTGATTATGGATTAAGTGCGTTTAGGATTTCGGTGTTTTTTTTTCAACCGCAGGAGGAGCAAATGCTGTCCCATTGAGTGAAAAAACTTGCTCCCACCATTAGTAATAAATAAACATAACATGTATTTAAACCTTTACAATTTACACACGACAATCACGAAAAGGAGAGGATGAGCCCGACTGAAATTGGAATGAAAACGAAAATGGGCCCTTAGAGCTTCGTAAAGATCAGGAGTAGGAGCATAAAGAAGGTGACGGCCGCCAAGACCAGAATGATGCACATTTTACGATTCTTTCGCTGATACATCTCGGCCTTGTGCAGCTGTCGCAGGCCCTCGGAGACCCGCGTCTGGGTCTGCTCCACATTGTAGTCGATCCGATCGAGCACGGTGCCCTGCTCCTGGACCATGTGGCCCAGGTCTTTGAAGATGTCATTGAGATCATTGATGGACTTGACAATTTTGGTGACCTCCTGCTCGCGATGCTCGGCTAGCTTGGTGTTCTCTTCCTCGAAGAGCAGCAGCTGCTGCTGGGTCATCCGATTGGCGGCCAGTGGCTTCTTGAAGTGATCGTCTATCTCCTGGTCGTCGTCCTCGAAAAGATAAGCATTCCCATTGCCCTTGCCATTCACTGGCTGCAAAAAGTTGTCGAACGAGTCGACAAAGTTGATATTATCGCCGCCAGTGTCGCCCCCAGGCATTCCAATGCCCATCCCCATCCCGCCTAGCTCGACATTGGTGAAGTTGTCGCCGTTGTCAAAGTACTTTTGGGAGCGCTCCTCGCGTGAGTTCAGCTGAACCAGGTACGCATTTTGGCTGCTGCGGAACTTAAAGGTCAGCTCCTGGAGCTGGAGCAGGGCACAGTGCACGGCATTGGCGGTGAGGCGTTGCTCCGTTTTGGTGCCCACACCCAGGCTAGAGCGGACGCACTGTATGTGCCGGTGGGTGGATGTGATCAGCTTGCACACGATCTGGCTGAGCACCTCGATGTCGCATTCGTCGTCTTGCTGGTCATCGAAGGTCGGACGCAGCAGGTGGCGGGCATGCAGGGAGCCCAGTTCGTCCAGCTTTGGCTTGATTCTGTTTGAAATGATTATGGGGGATGCTGCTGGTTAGTGTATGCCAAAATGGCAGTTAGGGAATTTTTCATCACACACTTGGACATGGTGTATTGTGCCTCCTCGAACTTGTCCAGCCAGGCAGGAGGCGTTCCATAGTCATCCTGCATCTCGAGGCCCTCCTCCGCCTCACGCACCGAATGCTTCAGCAGGCGCTCTGCATCGCTCCCACGCTGAAAATATGTTTTTTTAGGTATTTAGCTGTATCGATGGATGTCTTTGGGACGCTTACTCGGTCATCGTAGTGATTTCGATTTTTTGAGGCATTGTTACGCATGATAACGAATACTTCCGTTAGATTGCGAGACGTCATGGTGTGTGGTGTGGACTACGGCTTAGTAATAATCAATAGATAGCATTCTAGTGTCTTGATAACGGCTGGAAGGACCGAAAATATGCTTAAAAATAATAAATATAACTTTTTCCTAATTTCCGTAAATAGTGTGACCAAATATTAAAGTGTGTGAAATACTGAGGCAGAGATATAGACCGTTTTTTCTATAGTGCTGTAAAATACCCAAACATGGAGACTTTGTACAAAGTCTAATGAATTAAACAATAAAATGTTGCATGCATCAGGTGTTTTGTGAATTTAAATATAGCTCTACAGCTTACAATTTCACCTAGGACTTGTGCAGTTGATATGTCATATGGTATATATATAGGATATATATAATCTGAACGACCTATCAATCTATCGTCTTCTTTTTAAGTAAAGATGAAGAATATTATGGATCTAAGAAAACAATTATTATTATTAGTATTATTTTCCGCGGCTTAACAAATTCACCTATTTAAATAAAGGGGGGTCAAGTGGGCTTAGAGCGCCTTATGTATATTTCGGTCTATTTTTGAGGGTCGGACTGGTATTTTTTATCAAAAAATCCGCGGTCACACTGCCCCTAACTATTAATTGATTAAACGCATTCAAAAACATTTATATTTGTTAGGTTGTTTGTTCAAATCTAAGGCCCGTTCGAGCCACTAAAACGTTGGTGTGCCATACTAGCATAGTTTTAGCCTAGAAACCCAGAGACAAGTGCAAATTGGCGAAAGAAAAACTGCGATTCATTCTCGGGTCAAAATTTGTGACTGCAATTGCTTGCGGGTGTGTGTGTGTGTGTTGCCTGTGTGTGAGTGACGACATTGGCAGCGGCAGAGCCAGAGCCTCTTCCCACCCCTCCCGCCTTGCAACGCACAAGGAAAAAGGAAAATGTGCCATGTTGTTGTTGTTGCTGCTGTGACTGCTAGTCCGAAGCCTGTGGGTGTAGCCGAGGAAAACTAGAGGACACTGGGAAGAAGAAGCAGCAACAGCAGCAGCAGAAGACCAAAACGAAAGAAAGATTTGAAAAATGTTTAGCCGTCAGGGCAGTGGCACAGGCACCGGACAGACTTTGGGGACAGGCTTGGGCACAGGCCCGGGACCATCCCAGGGACACGGCTCGAGTTCTGGTTCTGGCTCAGGCTCTGGTACCACAGCCGCCCCCGCCGCCACACCCTCACCCGATCTCTATCTTCGTCCATTACCCTATCTGGACGCCAAATGGCTGCGCGCCGATCTCATTTCGTCCCTGCGCAATGCCTCCGAGGGGGCAGTCCTGTGGAATCATTTGATCCAGGACTGCGAACTGGTCTCCTCGCCCTCGGCCCCCCTTCTGAATGCCCGCGGCCAGCTATCCTACTTGGGGGACGATGGCAAGCACTACTGCGGTGCCCAGCAGCTTAAGTGCTCCTGTTGCCAGCCAGAGTACTGCGGCCCCCTGTCCGCCTGCAACTGCGACAGCTGCAGGCCCCTGGACTCGGACACGGCCATCAAGAAGCTCACCTCGGCCGCCGCCCAGCAGGCAGCCGCCCACGGTAGCCAAGCGACCGATCTGATCCTCAGCAGCTGGCTGTGGAGCCAGCCGCCCACCCTGACGGCCAAACAGGATTGCCAGCGCACACTGATCGCAGAGCTGCAGGAACTGGCCCTGCGGGCAGCGGGGAACAGCCTCTCCGCCCAGCATCTGCGCCAGCAGCTCTTCATCTACGAGCGCTACTATGTGGCCCTGAAGCGCCATCGCCAACAGTCCAGCACCTCCAGCGGCACAGCCGGCACCACCATCGCCACAACAACGACCACAACCACAGTGGCAGGTACTGCAGCTGCTGCTGGTAGCCTGGAGGTCCCAATGGTGGATCCAACCAGCCAGGAGGTGGAGCAGCCGGATCACGCAGCCTTGGGACTGGCACGCGTGGCCACGCGAGCAGCCCTCAATTTTAGTTTTGCCTTCTTGCGTCGCGCCTGGCGCTCGGGCGAGGATACGGAGATGTGCAGCGAATTGCTAAGCGAGGCTCTGGATTCGCTGCAGGAGCTGCCGGAGGCGACGCTCTTCGAGGCGGCCGAAGTGTCGCCGCTGTGGATGGAGGTGATGGAGCGCTCCATCAAGTTCCTGCGCCTGGTGGCCCTCGGAGATCCCATGGGGGGACGCTGCACGGCGCCGCTGAACGACCGGCATACGGCCCTCTGTCTGCTGTTGGAGCTGGGCGTCCAGAAGGGCACACTGGCCGCCACACTGGAGTGTGTGGTGCTGCTGCTGGTTCTCTGGGAGAAGGATAAGGCGGGCAACGACAACCGGGACATGCCGCGAAAGACGGGAGCCCCGCTGTTGCGCATTCTGCAGCGCTACCAGAGGATCGGAAACACCGCCAAAGCTGGAGGTCTGCCCAATGGCAGCGAGTCCTTGTCCCTGCCGGTGGTGAGCGCCACCGAGACTTTCCTGCGGTTCCTCATGCTTCCCAAGAGCAGTGCGGCCATTGTTGATCTGCGTCGTGCCGCCGTCGTCATCATTTCGCACTTGGATCGCCTTGTCCAGCCGCTGATGCCGCGATGTCTCGTCCGCGGACACTATCCCATCCACTCCAGCTCCAGCGCCAGTGCCAGTGCCAGTACCAGCAGCAGCTGCAGCTCATCCTCACCCCAACAGCGGGTCTATGCTCTTGGCTGGCCCAGCCTCTCCAAGGAGCAGCACGGATTCAATGCAGAGCCAGCCCTGAGTTGGAGCAGCGATTCCTCCTCGCTGCCGCTCCTCAACTGCAAGTTCCAGGTGCAGCAGATCGTCTGCAGCGAAAGCATTGTGCTCATCCTCAGCGAGGAGGGGAAGCTCTACACCTGGCGGATGTTCAAGCCGGAGACGGAACCCCAGCTGCTGGAGGAGATTGCCCATGAGACGATTGTCAGCATTGCCTCGCACTGCGAGGGCCGCCACTTTATGGCCATTGATATCAATCGTAAGTCGATTCACATTTCCACTTCTTTATCTGACAATCTGGTAATCAATCTGTAATCGGACAGGCAATGCATACTCGTGGGGCAACGGCGAGGATCATCGCTTGGGACATGGCGACACCCATGCCCGGGCCGTGCCCACCAAGATCACCACACTGGATCGATGCGTGAAGGCAGTCTTCTGCGGATGCTCCTACAGTGCAGCCATTACCTGCAGCGGCAACCTTTACACCTGGGGACGGGGCACCTATGCCCGCCTGGGGCATGGCAACTCGGACGACCAGCCTCTGCCCACCGTTGTGGTGGCCCTCACCGAGCACGAAATCATCGATGTGGCTCTGGGCAGTGGTGATGCCCATTCCCTATGTCTTACCTCCGAGGGCCATGTCTATGCCTGGGGCGATGCCGACTACGGGAAGCTGGGCAATGGCAATCTCAACGGATCCATGTCCCCTGTACTGGTGGAATCGCTGCCGAAAGTGCAGCGCGTCTTTGCCGGCGCCCAGTTCTCGCTGGCCCTCACCACCGATGGGCAGCTCTACAGCTGGGGCAAGGCCAGCTGTCTGGGCCACCAGCTGGTGGAGCGAAGTGCGCAATGGTGCAGTGTACCCAGACTGATCAGCGGTTTGCAGGTGAGCCACCAAAATCATTTCCCATTGATCATTTCCCATAGAGCTGCAAAATCAAAATGGATCTGAAATTACCGTTTTTGTTCTTTCGATTTTATTTTATTTTTTTTTGGCTGTAACCATCCGTTAGATGATTGATTTTTTGGTCGCAACTGGTAGGTTGCATTCGCCAGATACTGGGTAGTACGAGAGTAAGTTTCCAACTTGCTCAAGGTGTACAATCTAAGGCTTTACAAGCTTTTTCTCCTTTCGAAGGTTTCTTTAAGCCCATCTGTACGATATGTATAAAACCAGATCCACAGCTGCTTGCTACTTCTTGAAAAGGACCGCCCGTCCAATTAGGGAGTTGGTTGAAACGATAATACGCAACTTTGATTAGAAATCAAAATCCAGATTGTCTTGTATTTCGTTTCTTTTTCCAGTTTCTGTGCTGTTTTTTGTTTTTCATTTACTTTGTTTATTTATATATTTTATATTAATTTATATTAATTATTTATTATATATCGGAGAAAAAAAAGAGAGAAAAGATTAGAGAATATCATAGATTACACGTGGGTTCGTGGCATTCAAAAGAACACAAATTATATTTACAAAAGGGCAAGTGAATGTTTTATGTTTAAAGAAGCAGAGGTTCAGGTTCCTAAAAGGAAAAGTCTATTTTGCAGCTCTCGGCAGATACTATCGACTGCATTGATCTTGCCAATAGCGATAGGATCGATAAAACGCAATAGGGGTGCTCTGGCCTCTGTATTCACTTTTTAGCGGGGGTAGTCTGTAAAGTGCATTCATTCCACTGATGGTCCTTCCTGTCTCCCGTCTCCCCAATTTCTAGCATAAACGAATAGTCGATGTGGCTGTGGGCGTGGCCCATTGTTTGGCCCTATCCAGCTGTGGGGAGGTATTCGGCTGGGGACGCAACGACAGCCAGCAGATCTGTCCCTCCTCCGTTTCCAGTGAGCCACTGTTGCGCGTCCCCATACTGGTGGCCCTGCCCACTCTGCCGGCCAGCGGTGTGGCCTGCACCGCCTCCCAGAGCTTGATCTGGACACAAAGCACCCGCCAGGGTGTACCACTGCGCTGCCCCTTTGTGATTGATCCCGGGGAGCCGACATTCCGGCTGCTCGACCAGCTCTTGAGCATGTGCAGCAGCCAGGACAACCGGCAGACGCCCAACCAGGAGTCCGAATGCATAGCCGTGGCATGCCTCAATCTCGTGCGGCTGCAGCTGCTCGCGCTGATCACCAATGGCGTGGAGCCGCGGCAGGTGGGCTTGGCCAGTGGCGGCCGGCTGCTGGGCAGCCTCAAGAGCCGCATCTTGAGCCTGGCGGGGGGCAGTCAAGTGCTGCGCACCATCCAGGTGGCCGCCCAACAGGCCCTGCAGGTGAGTAATCCTCCTTGACGGAGTCTTGATAGTCCGTGATGTATGTGTACGTTTTGTAGGACGGCTGGAGTGTCCTACTACCGACGGCAGCGGAGCGGGCCCAGACTTTGACGTCGCTGCTGCCCTCGGAGCCGGGCCAGGCCTCCTCTTCAGGCCACCGCTTCATGACAGATCTGCTGGTTAGCTCCCTGATGGCCGAGGGTGGTCTGGAGTCGGCCCTACAGCATGCGATACGTCTTGAGAGCAGCTCCTGTGCGGCTGAATGTGTGGACGGAGTCAACCTGCCGCTAATGCAGCTGATCACCCGACTTCTGGGCAACAATGCGGCGCTCACTCAGACCCGTTTCACGCCCACCCTGGGCAAGCAGCAGCAGCATCTGCTGCATCACCAGCAGCAGCAGGAGAAGGAGGAGGATCAGGAGCATCGACATCATAGCCAGGAGCCCAGCACAAGTCCCAGTCTGAGTCTGTTGCACCGCTTCCAGCGCCTGCTGCTGGCCCACATCCATCAGGCCGCTGTCGAGGAGGATACCACGGGCGCTGAGGCGCTGCTCGACCAGTATCTGCACACTCTGATCCCCGCCTGCGTGGCCACGCTGCAGCAAGCGCACGAACTGGCGCTCCAGTGCCGCGATCCTGGCGATCATCCGTCCTCGAGCAGCCAACAGGCGCGTCACTTGGCACGCATTCTGCAGGCCGACATCTCGGACGCCCTGTTGCACGAGCTGCTGGTGGGTCTCGTGCTGCTCAAGCGGGACCGGCCCCAGTGTTTGGGCAGCCTGCGCTGGTCGCGGCTCTTCCTGCCCCTGCTGCGCATCCTGGACAGACTGAATCGAGCCCTCGGCGAGGGCGAATTGCGCGATGGCGACGACATGGGCTGGCCCGGTATTATCTGCCGGGGTGGACCCAAGGGCGGACCACCGCCCGCCGATCCGGAGACGCACTATGTGCGACGGGCCGACTTGGAGAATCAACTGCTCGATGGGAGTCGGTGCATCATTCTGGCGGGCTATGTCTGTGATCTGAGCAGCTACAAGTGAGTATTCCCCCTGCGCGGACTTCGAGAGAGCCAGTTTCCTTCAGGTTTCGATTTCTCTGGCAGCTGCGAGTCGGAGACGCTGAAGGCCCTTTTGGATGCGGGCCTGGGCAAAGATATCACGGCGGAGATGAGCAGCCAGCAGGCGCATAGGAGTGCCATGGAGTACATACTGCAGCACCACAAGCTGGGCAAATACATGGCCCAGGCCACCACCGAGGAGAAGGTAAGCGACACACCAGCGGTCAGCTGATGTATCTCTGAATCTCTGGTCCGTCCCTTTTTAGACCGCATCGCCCAGTCCCACACGACTCACGCACTTCAGCTCGGAGTGCACGCTGGCCCAATTGCTGGGCATTGTGGCCAATCTGATGTGCAGCGGGCCCCCCCTGCAGCCGGCGGAACTGCAGTGCCGCCAGCTGGACAAGAGCACCCTCCTGAGCGGTGGCCTGCAGCTCTTCCAGCCCAGCAATCCCTTTGACGAGGAGAAGGGCGAGGCGCGCAGCAGTCTGCCCAATAGCTGCCACAGCACCGCCGGCAATACGCCCACAGAGCAGCCACCGTCGGCCCTGCAGCCGTTGCCCCTCCAGCCGCTGACCCTCCAGCCGCTGCAGCCAGCCAGATCGCAGCTCCAGCAGCGGGCGGACAGCTTCATCAGTGGCCTGGCCGAGGCACGACTCAGCGAGCCACCGGTGGCCGCGTGGCTGGCGCTCACGGAGCGCTACTGCAAGGCCCACAATCTGATGTGGCATCAGGAGTTTGCCACCGAGCATCCCGTCCAGGAGTTGGAGCGTCTGCTGAGCGCCGTTCTCATCCGGCATCAGTATCTGGGGGGACTGGTGGTGATTGCCCTCGAGGATTGCGCTTCAGCACCGGAAGGCGGGGAGGCGTCGCAGGACATGGCGCCGCCCAAGCAGCTGGGGGAGATCATCCAGATGGTGCATCAGGCCAAGTGGTCGGTGGTGCGGACGCGACAGCAGCAGAACCGCAGCTACAAGGAGGTGTGTGCCCCTATCCTGGAGCGTCTACGGTTTCTCCTGTACGAAGTGCGGCCGGCCATCAGTCCGCAGCAGCGAGGATTGCGACGTCTACAGATTCTCCAGAGGTTGCCGCGATTCCGTTTGGTGGTGCGACGCCTGCTGCAGGAGCTGCGCTCGTCCCGGAAGCCGGCCAAGCCGGAGGATCTCTTGAATGCCACCATCCAGCAGCAGCAGGAAGCAAAGAAGCCGCCACCGCCGCCGCCCAAGCAAGAGGAGGATGAGGAGGAGGAGAGCGAGAGCCTGCTGCGACGCCTCAACGAGCGGAAGATCCATGGCGAGGGCGAGCTGGATAGCGTGCTGATGCAGGACATTGTGGACTTTGCCCTCCAGGACAGCTGCGACGTGGAGACGGCCCGCCGGGCCATGTACTGCCAGATGCAGCGCTTTCAACTGCGTCTCGCCGGCCTCCAGCTGGTCCAGCAGCTGCTCGAGCTGCACGGCCTCCTGGATGCGGCCCAATACAGTCTACTGAATGGGTTCCTTGGCCTCCATCTGAAGTCGTCGCCCCCCTCTGCTGCAGGAGCATCGGCATCGGGCAGCTCCCTGCATGTCTTGGGACAACTGAATATGGTCAGTGCCTACCAGAAGGCCCGACTGCTGCTCTCGCAGGCCCGCGTCCTCGACTGGGCCGTCCGTGAACTGCGGCGCCTGGTCAACCAGGAACAGCAGGGCTCCGCCCGCGGCAAGGACAGCTCCAACTTGAGCACCTATGTGCTGCTGAAACGCCTGCCGCGTGCCCGTTTCCTGCTGAGCGTCTTCGGTCTGTTGGCCAAGGAGCTGGGCCCCAACGAGCTGGGCCTGCTCATCAACTCCGGCCTCCTGGGCACTGTGCTCGGTCTGCTGGCGCAGACGGGCGGCGAGGGCCTGGCCGGGGGGCAGCCCAACACCGAGCTGAGCGTCCTCTACGAGGACAGTGTAATGAAGCAAAAGTCGAGCAAGGCGCAGCTGAGCGGCCCCGATCTGGCCAAACTGATGAAGATTGGCACACGGATTGTCCGTGGCTCGGACTGGAAGTGGGGCGACCAGGATGGCAATCCACCAGGCGAGGGTCGCATCATCAGCGAAGTGGGAGAGGATGGGTAAGAGGCGGCCACAGGCAGCAGGAATATCTCTCATACCAATCAATCATTCCTCTCCTTTAGATGGGTGCGCGTCGAATGGTACACGGGGGCCACCAACTCCTATCGCATGGGCAAGGAGGGGCAATACGATCTGCAGCTGGCCGACAGCGCCCTGAACGTGGCCTCGCCCACAGAGCCAGAGCGCGAGGAACTGGCCGGCACAGAGGCCTCGCCCAGCAGCGAATCCCATCCCTCGAAGCTGTTGCGACACTGTGCCGCCAAGCTGCTGCAGATACTGGCCGTCGGGAGCGGCTTGCATGGCGCCCACTTGGACAAGCATGCCCTGCGGGGCGTCACCTGCATGTTCCGGGCGATAATCGATCCGAAGCCAGCCATGGAGAACGTTGCCAGCTCTTTGGGCTGGCTCAATCTGGGATTTATACGAGCCATAGCGGGTGAGTGCTTCCCCAGGGAATCCAGCCAGGGATCTAGCAGCCAGAGATAATTTCCTTCACTCCCTTTTCCTTCGCCCAGGTGACTGCCCGCGCCTCTGTCTGGAGCTGAGCACACCCGGTTGGCTGGCGCACTATCTGGAGCTGTTGGAACAGCCGGCGGGCAGCGAGGCGGGCGTCTACAGGCAGCTCCACTGTCTGCGATTACTGCAGTGCATTCTGGCCCAGTGGACCACGGAGGAGGAGCCGCGCATGGGCAGCCTGGTGCGACAGCTGTTTGCCACTCTCGGCAGGATCGCCCTGCACTGTCCCGGGGACGTCACGCTCCAGCCGACGGCCGAGGGCAAGGCGCGCGTCCTGCTGACCGCCTCCCATTCGGGCAGTGTGGCCGAGGAGCTGGTATCGCTGCTGCGTCGCCTGCACACGCTGCCCCACTGGAATGCGGTGATCAATTCGTTTCTGGCCCAGAAACTGTGCGTGGCCGCCGAGCTGCTGGGCGAACAGCAATCCTCCAGTCCCCTGGACAGCGAACAGATCTTTGTCCTCGGCGTGCTGAGCGCCATGGGCGGCTGTGATCTGCGTCCCCGCGTGGGACTGCACTGCTTCAACGAGGGCAGCCACATGATCATTGCCAGCTTCACGCACAAGGGGAGATGCCTGCTGGCAGCCTCCTCCCAGGGCGTCTCGCAGGGAGGATCTGCCACTGCCAGCGCCACTGCCACAGCGGGATTCGTGAAGGTGCCGCTTCTGTCTGTGATGCCACATCTGGACCACAGTGTGTTCAGTCTTAGCCGCCTGCCCATGAACGAGATGCTGCTGAATGCCTGGACTGTGCTCCTCTACGGCCCTGCGACGGAGGCGCGCGAATGTCCCCCCTCATCCAATGCCTCGGCAGAGGGACGCCTGGATCTGGCCCATCTGCGGTCACAGCAGCTGCATCTGGCCGTGCTGCACACGAACAGCGTGCTCTATCGCCACCAGGCGGCTCTGCGGCGTATCCTCAAGCAGCGGGCGCCGGGCATCTACGCGGATGATGTGGAAACGGACACAGACAGAGACAGAGACCGGGATAGAGACCGCGACAGAGAGGCAGAAGAAGGCAACGAACGGGAGCAGCAGGATCATACCGAACAGGAGGAGCACTCAGAGCAGGATCAGGAGCAACAACAGCAACAGTCCACAGCGGAGACAGGCAGTGCGAGAGGCGGCCAGGAGGCGCAGCTTCTGATCCAATGCATCCTCCTAAGAGCCACCCAGGCCTCGCCCGTGAGGGCCTGCTACACCTACACGGATCTCTCGACGGCCGCCCTCAACTGTGTCCAGTCGCTGGCCAGTCAGGCGCATCTCGAGCTCAGCGAAAGCGAGGCCGAGGGCTCGGTGCCCTCCCCCGCCCTGGCCACACCGCCACAGCCCACAATGGTGCACGGAGTGCCGGTCTACAATGTGTTCAAGACAGCCCCAGCCCCAGCCACAGCCACGGCAGCAACCACCAAACAGGCAGCCACCAAGTGGCCTTCCCAAGCGGCGGCCACCGATGCGGAGCTAATCAACCAAATCATGGACATGGGCTTTCCCAAGCGAACGGTCGAACTGGCCCTCAAGCAGCTGTCGCTGCAGGCAGAGATTATGCCCACGCCCGAGCAGATTGTCCAGTGGATACTCGAGCATCCGGACGTGTGTGCCAACACCATCGAGGAGGATCCCCTGCCCCAGGGCAGTGGCACGCACGATCCCGAGGCAGACTCGGACAATGAGTCGCCGAGCAGTCTGTCCAGCAGCTCCTCCGCCAACACCTCGGCCTCCTCGGACACCGTTGAGGGCCAGCCAGGAGCGGGAGCAAGAGCCAGTGCCGCCGCCGCCGCTGCCGTCGTCGCCGTTGCATCGCCCCCGCCCGTGAGGTTCGAGGCACGCAAGGATTTCCAGACGGCCGATCATTATGCGCTGTATGTGCGCGGCCTGGTGCGTCCCGGGATGACGGTGCGCTGTTGCCGGGACTTTGAGGAGATCAAACAGGGCGACATGGGCACCGTGCTGATCGTGGACACCGAGGGACTGCACGACCTCAACGTCCAGGTGGACTGGCGCAATCACGGCAGCACCTATTGGGTCTGCTTCGTTCACATCGAGCTGGTGGAGCCGCCCCTCGGCTCTGGGCCACGCGATCCCATGTCCGCCCACCTCCTGCAGCCGCGTCCACCGCCCATTGTGGTGGGTGCCCGGGTCCGGCCACGCTCCTCCGCCCGCTATGGCGTCTTCAATCAGATGCGGCTGGGCCGGACACAGCGCATGGCCGGCGTGGTCACGGCGGTGCGGGGCAAGCAGCTGACGGTGGATTTTCCCGACCAGCCTGGCTGGCAGGGGCACATCAACGATGTGGAAATGGTGGCCCTGCCCCCAACGCCAGCACCGATTGCCGCCGATCTGCAGAGCCAGCCGGCGCCCAGCGATCTGATCGAGGACTGGTCCCGCTGCATACGCTCGCTGACGGTCAGCTCCAATGAGGCGGCGGCCAAGCATCTGCTGGACGGGATCGGCCAGACGTGGCAGAGCTGCTCGAGTGGTCCGTGTCGGCATTGGATACGCCTGGAGCTGCACGATCGGATTCTGGTGCACAGTCTGGCCTTGAAGGTGAGTCCCGAGGACCATTCGCACATGCCCTCGCTGCTGGAGATCCGTGTGGGCGAGTGCATCGACAGCCTGAAGGAGTACACGTGGATACCGGTGCCCGCGGGGGCCAGTCGGGTGCTGCTCATGCAGCAGGTGCCCACCTACTATCCCTGGATCGAGATCGTGGTGAAGCAGTGCCAGAACAACGGCATCCAGTGCAAGGTCCACGGCCTGCAGTTTGTGGGACGACGCCAGAAGCCAGATCTGCAGCACATCCTGGCCAATGCCCAGTTCCTGGCCTGCGAATACAATGGAATGGCAGTAGCAGGCGGTACAGAGGGATTGGCAGCCAGTGTGTCCCTCCATGGCGACCATGGAATGGCGGGTGCCCCGGATCAGGATCTGCCCTGCACCGTTATGGTGTGGGGCCTCAACGACAAGGAACAGCTGGGCGGACTCAAGGGCTCCAAGGTGAAAGTGCCGACATTCTCGCAGACCATCAGTCGCCTGCGTCCCATCCACATAGCCGGCGGCTCCAAGAGCCTCTTCATTGTGGGACAGGACGGAAAGGTCTACGCCTGCGGCGAGGGCACCAACGGACGCCTGGGCTTGGGTGTGACCCACAATGTGCCGCTGCCGCACCAACTGCCGGTGCTCCATCAGTATGTGGTGAAGAAGGTGGCCGTCCACTCGGGCGGCAAGCATGCCCTCGCCTTGACCCTGGACGGCAAGGTGTTCTCGTGGGGCGAGGGCGAGGACGGAAAGCTGGGCCATGGCAATAGGACAACGCTGGACAAGCCTCGGCTGGTGGAGACGCTGCGCTCGAAGAAGATCCGCGATGTGGCCTGCGGCTCATCCCACTCGGCGGCCATCTCCAGCCAGGGAGAGCTCTACACGTGGGGCCTGGGCGAGTACGGACGACTGGGACACGGCGACAATGCCACACAGCTGAAGCCCAAGCTGGTGGCCGCTCTGGCCGGACGACGGGTCATCCAGGTGGCCTGCGGCAGCCGGGACGCCCAAACACTGGCTCTCACCGAGGACGGGGCCGTCTTCTCCTGGGGCGACGGCGACTTTGGCAAGCTAGGACGCGGCGGCAGCGAGGGATCGGACACGCCGCACGAGATCGAGCGACTGTCTGGCATCGGTGTCATCCAGATCGAGTGCGGGGCCCAGTTCTCGTTGGCCTTGACGCGTGCCGGCGAGGTCTGGACTTGGGGCAAGGGCGACTACTATCGCCTCGGCCATGGCGGCGATCAGCATGTGAGGAAGCCGCAGCCCATTGGCGGCCTGCGCGGACGGCGTGTCATCCATGTGGCCGTCGGTGCCCTGCACTGTCTGGCCGTAACGGACGCCGGCCAGGTGTATGCCTGGGGCGACAACGATCATGGGCAGCAGGGCAGCGGCAATACGTTCGTCAACAAGAAGCCCGCCCTGGTGATTGGCCTGGATGCGGTATTTGTGAATCGCGTGGCCTGCGGCAGCTCCCATTCGATCGCCTGGGGGCTGCCCAATGCCACCCTGGAGGAGGAGAAGCGCGGACCCGTGCCGTTCGGCAGCACTCGCGATCCGCTCGGAGGCAGCAGCCTGGGGATCTACGAGGCGGAGGCCGCCACCACTGCCGGTGCCCTCAAGCAGGACTCGAAGCCGCCCAGCCTGACCAGCCTGAGCGAGAGCCTGGCCCTGGAGACGCCAGCCGCCAGACAGGCGGCCCTCGGCCATGTCTTGCGCGCCATGAGCATCCTGCAGGCGAGGCAGCTCATTGTGGCGGCCCTCACCAGCCACAGCAAGGTGAACTACAAGGAGCGCGGCGGGGCAGCGGGTGCCGGAGCCGGTGCAGGAGCGGGAGCAGCAGGAGCAGCCGGAGAAGAGGATCAGCTGATGGGCGCCGGTGGCATGGGAGCGGTTCCATTGCCGCCCGCCGAACCGATAGCACAGGGCGGAGGCGAGGCCCCCGCAGATGCCACAGATGCAGCCCTACAAATGGAGCACAGTCCCGATGCCCAAATAGAAGCCATTGCACTGGCAGCAGGAGGATCAGCAGCAGGATCAGGAGCAGGATCAACCCTTCCGCCACTGACAGCCGGACCGTTGAGCGCCTTCCAGAGCCTCACCGGATCCCTGTCGATGTCCGGATCGCTCTCGAGCAGCGCCCTGCCGCCGCAGCACAAGCATTCGAGGATGTCGGCCAGCGCCATGTCCGTGATGGCCGCCACCATGACCCAGCAGGAGGAGATGCTGGCCCAGATCAGCCACACCCATGGCCTGGACGACTTTGGCGGCCTGCTGGGCGAGCCGGAGGCCAAGAGCCTGGTGGAGCTGCTCAAGCTGGCCGTGTGCGGCCGCTGCGGACCCCCGAGCACTGCCCAGACGATAGCGGAGACCCTCATCTCGCTGGGATCGGGCAATGCGGCGATTAGCTCGATGCTCCTGGAGACCTGCATCACGGAGCTGGAGGATCTGTGCACGTCGCGCCACTGCCTCGGCAAGCTGCCCAAGCCGGTGATGCAGGAGAGCAGCCATCCGTATGTGGACAATGTGAATGTGACGGGCGTCGTACGGATACCCGGGGCAGAGATGCTGCGCCTCGAGTTCGACAGCCAGTGCAGCACGGAGAAGCGCAACGATCCGCTGGTGATCACCGACGCCGCCGGCCGTGTCCTGGCCATGCGCTCGGGCCGAGAGTTCGCCCACTGGGCGCCCGAAATACGAGTGCCCGGCGACGAGCTGCGCTGGAAATTCACCTCGGACAGCTCTGTGAATGGGTGGGGCTGGCGCTTCTGGGTGCACGCCATTATGCCCGCGGCGACGCTCGGCGAGAGCGGCTCCGACCGTGCTGTCCTGTCGCAGCCGTCGATGGCACTGGTCATGTCGCTGTTGGACTCCCGCCTGGCACCCAGCCAGCAGGGAGTGCTCATCCGCCTGGCCTCGGCGCTGGCCGCCTGCTCCCAGCTGGGCGCCCTAACCACCGCCCAGAGGATCTGGTCGCTGAAGAAACTGCACGCAGTGCTGCTCCTCGAGCCGGCGCCCAAGCCGCAGGATCCCACGCTCTCGGGCATCCTGCAGCCGCTCATTCCCGAACTGTTGCGCCAGTACGAGTACGAGGAGCCGCAGGTCCGTGGCGGCATCCATCTGATGCACTCGGACTACTTCAAGACCCTGGCGGCCCTCGCCTGTGACATGCAGCTGGATGCCTCCCTGCCGGCTCCTGTAACGACAACGACAACCTCAATCACTGGACCTGCAGCTGGAGCGGCTGCCAGTGCAGGAGGAGCCACATCTACATCTACATCGACTGGAGCTGGAGCTAGTGCTGGAGGCGCAGGCGCAGCCGGAGGCGCAGCTTCCTCAAGCAGCAGCTCCACCACGACGGGGGACGGACACAAGTGGGCCTGGTTCAAGCGCTACTGCATTGCCGTACGTGTGGCCCAGTCGCTGATACGGCGCACGGAGCTGCCGCGTCCCTTCTGCCTGGAGGTGCGCAAGAAGTTTGCCGAGATGCTGCCCAATCCGAATGCCAGCCAGTCGCAGGCTCTCTCCCACTCTCCGCTGGCCTCCATGCTCAACTCGACCACGTCGCTCTCCTCGAGCACGGCCAGCAATGTGACACCGCCGCCGCCACCCATTCTGGCTGAGCACCAGGAGCTGGCTGGCTGGCACCACTGCCTGTCCCAGCATCAGCAGCAGCAACAGCAACAGAACCACTCGGAGGCCTCCTCCCTTGTGCTGCTGCACGAGGATCACACGCTGTTCCAGGCCCCCCACGATGCCCAGCTGCTGCAGTGGCTCAACAGGCGGCCCGACGACTGGGCCCTCAGCTGGGGCGGTGCCAGCACCATCTACGGATGGGGCCACAACCATCGCGGCCAGCTCGGGGGCCTGGAGGGGAGCCGCATCAAGACGCCGACACCCTGCGAGGCGCTCAGCCTGCTCCGGCCCGTGCAGCTGGCCGGCGGAGAGCAGTCCCTGTTCGCCGTCACGCCCGATGGGAAGCTCTTCGCCACCGGCTACGGGTCCGGGGGCAGGCTGGGCGTGGGCGGTGCCGACAGCTGGGCCATACCCACGCTGCTGGGCTCCCTGCAGCATGTGTTCGTCAAGAAGGTGGCCGTCAACTCCGGGGGCAAGCACTGCCTGGCCCTCACCACCGAGGGCGAGGTGTATGCCTGGGGCGAGGGCGAGGACGGGAAGCTCGGCCACGGCAACCGGATGAGCTACGACCGGCCGAAGCTGGTGGAGCACTTGAACGGCATGAATGTGGCGGACATCGCCTGCGGCAGCGCCCATTCGGCGGCAATCACCGCCAGCGGACACGTCCTCACGTGGGGCAAGGGCCGGTACGGACGCCTGGGACACGGCGACTCCGAGGATCAGCTGCGGCCGCAACTGGTGGAAGCGCTGCTCGGCTATCGGGCCATTGACATTGCCTGCGGATCGGGCGACGCCCAGACGCTCTGCATCACCGACGACGACAATGTGTGGAGCTGGGGCGACGGCGACTACGGCAAGCTGGGCCGCGGCGGCAGCGATGGCTGCAAGCTGCCCTACAAGATCGAAAGCCTGGCCGGCCTGGGCGTCATCAAGGTGGAGTGCGGATCCCAGTTCTCGGTGGCCCTCACCAAATCGGGGGCCGTCTACACGTGGGGCAAGGGCGACTTTCATCGGCTGGGCCACGGCTCCGTGGACCATGTGCGGCGCCCCAAGAAGGTGGCCGCCCTGCAGGGCAAGAAGATCATCTCGATAGCCACCGGTTCGCTGCACTGCGTCGCCTGCAGCGATTCGGGCGAGGTCTACACCTGGGGCGACAACGACGAGGGACAGCTGGGCGATGGCACTGTCACCGCCATCCAGCGGCCGCGCCTGGTGGCCGCCCTCCAGGGCAAGCACATTGTGAAGGTTACCTGCGGCTCGGCCCACACCCTGGCCCTGTCCACGTCCCAGCTGAGCGAGCGCCTGCGTCCGTTGCCCAATCCCCCGCTGGAATACGATCTGGTGCGCGATCTGGCCCCCGAGGCTCTCCACGCCCGCCTCATTCTGCTGCATCACTTCTCGGAGCTGCTGTGCCCCTGCCTGGCCATGCTGCCCATTGCCGGGGACCTCAGCCTGGGCGCCCTCAAGGATGTGCTCGTGTACAACATCAAGGAGGCGGCCTTCCGCAAGGTCATCCAAACGACAATGGTGCGTGACAAGCAGCACGGCCCCGTCATCGAGCTGAACCGCATCCAGGTGAAGCGATCGCGCAGCCGCTGCAACGGCCTCGCCGGCATCGATGGCATGAAGAGCGTCTTCGGGCAGATGGTCCAGAAGCTGCCGCTGCTCACCCAGGAGGCCCTCGCCCTGCCGCATCGCGTGTGGAAGGTGAAGTTTGTGGGCGAGAGCGTCGACGACTGTGGCGGCGGATACAGCGAGTCCATTGCGGAGATGTGCGACGAGCTGCAGAACGGCAGCGTGCCGCTGCTGATCAACACACCCAATGGCAGGGGCGAGGCGGGGGCCAATCGGGACTGTTTCCTGCTGGATCCCACTCTCGGCTCTGTGCTGCAGATGAACATGTTTCGCTTCCTGGGCGTCCTCATGGGCATTGCCGTGCGCACCGGCTCCCCGCTGAGCATCAAGTGAGTTTAATCAGCATTCCATTGGCCAATACCCATACCAATACCCATGCTAATTCCTCCCTATCTTATTCCAGTCTGGCGGAACCTGTTTGGCGACAGCTGACGGGCGAGGTGCTGCGTCCCCCGGACCTCACCGAGGTGGACCGCGACTATGTGGCCGGTCTGCTGTGCATACGGAACATGGACGACGATGCCAAGCTGTTCAACACCTTGGAGCTGCCCTTCTCCACGTCGTCGGCCCGGGGCCATGAGGTGCCGCTCTCCACCAGATACACGCACATCTCGCCACGGAATCGGGCCGAGTATGTCCGACTGGCGCTCAGCTTTCGACTGCACGAGTTCGACGAGCAGGTGAAGGCGGTGCGAGATGGCATGTCCAAGGTGATACCAGTGCCATTGCTGTCGCTCTTCTCCGCCGCTGAGCTGCAGGCCATGGTCTGCGGCTCGCCGGACATACCGCTCGGTCTGCTCAAGTCGGTGGCCACCTACAAGGGCTTCGATCCCGGCTCGGCCTTGGTCTCCTGGTTCTGGGAGGTCATGGAAGAGTTTACCAATCAGGTGCGTGTGGAAATGGTTGCCCTTTTGTGTTGGCTTTCAGTATAACTGTTGTACAATCTATTTCCAGGAACGCTCGCTGTTCCTGCGCTTTGTGTGGGGACGGACGCGACTGCCGCGCACCATAGCCGATTTCCGTGGCCGGGACTTTGTGCTGCAAGTGCTCGAAAAGAATCCGCCCGATCATTTCCTGCCCGAGAGCTATACCTGCTTCTTTCTGCTGAAGATGCCGCGTTACTCCTGCAAGGTATTACACATTTTCATATACGATTCCATGTTTGTTTGAATCGTTATTTGATCCATGTCTTTGCTATTCCTATCGCCAGGCTGTGCTGCTGGAGAAGCTCAAGTATGCCATACACTTTTGCAAGAGCATCGACACGGACGAGTATGCACGCGTGGCCATGGGCGAACCCACCGAGGCGACTGGCAGCGAGGACAACAGCGACCTGGAGTCGGTTGCCAGCCACGATGGCTAATGGCACAATCAGCCACAGCAGAGAATCGAATCTCACAGAGCAGAAGACCTTTGGTCCATTCAGTAGATGGATCCACCACTCCAATCCACTCCCACTCATTCCTTGGATATTAGGACACAGAAACTAAACTAAAATAAAAAAACACACGAAGCCTTCAAAAGATACACACATACACAACGCATAACACATACACATAAATACACATATAGTATACATATAATATATATATTTTAAATTAGCACATGCCACAGAGCAAGACAGCGATAGACAGCGACGAAAGAGAAAGAGAGCGATAGAGATAGAGGCAGAGACAGAGACAGAGAAGAAGAGTTGAGGGAAAGATCGATCGAGCGTTAATGAAACCAAAAAGCTAAGCGTTAATGTTATTTCCATATTATAATATATATTACATATACACCCCCCTAAACATTATAAATCGAAATATAAATGTTAGTTGAAGCCCCCAGCCCCACACCACCACACCCCCACCATCTCATAATTATGCCTACACCTGGCTTTATCGTTAGACCACCATCCCTCCACCACATCCCATCCCATCCCATCCGAACCCGAATAGGAAGGAAACTCATCTTTCCACTAAAACAGTTGATGGATCACAATGGACACTGCACATCCGTACAAACCATTGCTAAAGATCCTCCAATTAAAGGTTAAAAGAGGCGTTTGAAAGCGACGTAAACGAAAACTCTATTTAAAAAATAAACTAAAAGCTAAATAAATACAAAATATGAAAATTTAATCGAGCAATTAATGCCATTGTAAATGCATATAGACCATTTACAGGATTCCATCAATTACACATTGCTACAAAATGAAAACTTTTGAAAGTAGTTGACACGAGACAACAATTAGAGTGCGGGCCTGGGCCTGGGTCTGGGCCTGGGCCTGGTTGATTAGATCTTATGACCATTTTTCGCCATTGTGCCATATTCCGACGAAACCTTTTTCTAAAAATCGAAAACCACGCTTTGGTGACTCTCCGCACTCTGAACAAAGTAAATGGATTCGATAGGAACACGTATGACCATTCATATGATTAGTAATACTTCATACTGCTAGTAATAATAATTGTTGATTGGGTTCCATCCATATTTAATAGAAGAATAGCAAAGCGGAAGAAGAATGTACTTGTATGCTGAAGGGAAAGAATAAGTCACTGAATGCGGTATGTAGGATCAGGCTTATCCCAGGAATATATTATGAGAATTGGCTCATAATCCCCCTATTCACTTTGCTTATTTTGTTGGTTGAATGGAGTATTATTTTTACTTTAATTTTGATTAACTTGAAATTTAGTTGTGCCCAAAAAAAAATCTTAGGCTCTGGGGCCTGGGAACCACCCAGAGTCAAACCTCAAAACACTGAGGCATAGCTCTCGTTGTAGGTATCGTTGCACTGGGCATTTTCCGGCTTGGCTTTTCCGTCGTCCACCTCCGGAGGAGAGTCGCAGCAGCGGGGACTTTTGCGTGGCTTTAAGGGCGTCTTCTGGTCGCAGTCACAGTCCATGGCCCCGTACCGGGACGCGGTCGCTTCCTCGTCGTCGTCGTCGTCCTGCGGATTCGCCCCAGCTGCTGAAGTTTCCAAGCAGATGCAGGGATCGCTGGCTTGTCGCTCCTTTGCATGGGATGTGGAAGTGGGAGTTCTGGCTTCCGAGGGTTCTTCGCCCATGACGGCATTGTAGGCGCCACTCAGCACGCGGTATACAGCACCGTGGACCTGTGCCAATATCTCGCTAACGGGATGCACATCATCCGCGTCCTGGGGGGCCGATCCTGAAGGCGGGAACTGAAAGGGAGCCCCCTGTGGCTCCTGCTGTTGGGGCCGTTGCATGTAAGCCCTCGTGTCGTTGCTGCTGCTCTTCACGGACCCCTCGAACTTTCGGTGCGGGTTCTCGCAGGGGCATTTGCGACGAGGTGGCTCGGCCCCAGCAGACCCAGCAGGCCCAGCAGGCGGCGATGAGGAGCCCGGTGGTGGTGGTGGTGGCGGCTTATCCGATCTGCACTCATCGTCGTGGCCCGCCTTGGCCGCCGAACGGCTCTGCTGCTCCCGATCGTACTCGGACATGGCGCGCTCGGATCGCTCCCGGCACGAACCGCAATCGGGATCGGTCTCGTAGAAGCCCGTGTCGGAGTGCTCTCCGCTCGACGGTTCCACGTCGCAGCTGCAGCTGCCATCCGCCAACATGCCATCCTCTGGCTTCTTGCCGGATCTCCGGCGCAGGCGGTATACGATGTAGAGCAGGGCCATGGTCGCATACGTGGCCTTGGCCACCTTTCATCATATATAGAGGGAGGGAGGGAGGTAGGGAGGCATGGCCATGGGAATTGCACGATAAAGTAAAGCTAATGGCTACTGATATATGTGTAGATACTTACATTGGCACGGCCATTCATCGTGCTGGCATTGAAGTGCTTCTTGAAACCCTCGGCCATTGTACGGATTACCTCTGGGAAAGATCTCTGGGAGCTATGTACGTCTGATCTGGGTGGAACCCTTGTCGAATCTGAAAAGATCTGTGTATGACTACAGAGACGAGGGTTCGGGCAGAGACTACTAGAATCGAAAACAAATTGATGTTGATATGAAACCAAATGACGACGGAAATTTATTAAATCAGGAAAATACACGCGATTCGGAAACAGGATATAGAGGCCACTGGTCCAGATCTGGCCACAAGGCCATCAGGCCATCACGTCGATAAGATGGCTGCATCTGACCAACTCCAGTCCAATGGCCTAGTCCTGTCTCTCCTCCTGTTCTCCTACTGATTTGCTTCGCGCTGCAGGATCTTCTGGCAGCGCTTGCAGTAGAGCTTGGCCTCGCGACGCTTGACCCAGGTCTGTTGCATCTTCAGAACCACGTAGGCGACACCCAGGCCGGCCAGCGTGATCCTTGAGACCTGCGGAAGAGGCAGAGTAAACTCTTAGAATGGATGCCATTTGGATGGCGCGGACACTTGGTACATTGGCCCGGCCGCGCAGTGTGCGGCTGTTGAAGCTATCCCTGAAGCTGAACCTGTTGTTCTGACTGGACATCTTGGAGTTCCTTGCGCTACTTCTACTTATTCGGGACGATTTTGAAAGAATGTGTGTTTGCTTGTTTGCTTTCTGCTTTTCTGACAGAGTCTGACAAAGCCTGCCCCTGCCCCTGCCCCATCACATTTTCAACAAATGGAAAAGCGTTTCCATTGATCCGCCATTCGTAGGCTGATATTCGGAATACCCATGCAATAGCCAATGGCTTTCCATTGGCATGAAGGTGTTGTACTTTCATTACGAATATTCTCCCTTTTTCATGATTTATTTCAGTGGGAGTGCCAGTGGCGGGACTGCGTGTGGCGTGTGGCAGCCGACTCGGTCAATTAATGCAACCAGATTATACAGATTACAGCCCCACCAGCAGACAGCCAACAAAGATCAGGAAGTTATTGGCTTGCACTGTACCCTGTGATTTGCACACCCTCCTTGCCAATATGCTCCATCCCTCCGGCACCATGCCCCACCCCCATGTAGACTCCCCCAAAGACTATCATCATTTGCATGTCATTTCATCTTCGGGATGCCTTGGGGTGCCGGTATATAAGGAGTGTGCCAGGTCTGGGGCATTTGTTTATTTGTTTATTGAAAGTTTGAGCATGAGGTTGGATCTGTTGCTGATCAGTGTCGCTGTGGGCCTCTCGCTGCCCGGCCTGGAAGCAGGGGTACGTCCTAGCCTAGGGAACATCTAACTGTTGGCGATCTGTAGTTGGGGTAATTGATGGATTCGCAGGTGACGGAGGAGCAGATGTGGGCCGCTGGCAATCTGATGAGGGATGTCTGCCTGCCCAAGTACCCCAAGGTGAGCGTGCAGGTGGCCGATGGTATACGGAATGGGCAGATACCCAACAGCAAGGACTCCAACTGCTACATCAATTGCGTTCTGGAGATGATGCAGGCGGTGCGTACCCCACCCATGCTTTCCAAGCGTTCTATTGCTAATACTCTCCATCCGCACCGGACAGATCAAGAAGGGCAAGTTCCAGCTTGAGGCCTCTCTGAAGCAGATGGACGTCCTGATGCCGGACAACTACAAGGCGGAGTATCGTACGGGCCTCACTGCCTGCAAGGACTCCACCGTTGGCCTCAAGAACGCCCCCAACTGTGATCCAGCCCATGCCCTGCTCTCGTGCCTCAAGTCCAACATCAAGGTCTTTGTCTTCCCCTAATATAATCCGTAGATGCCCCACGGTTGAGGCCCAGTTCCTGTTCAATCCTTAGGTCTACATCCTCTAGTCCCCTCTAGTTTCGTAAATAAATATTAGCCCCAGTCCCAAGAGAATGTTTGGTGCATTTTGACGGGTTGCATGATCTGCTTTTGGCCATGTCATGGGAATGTCGGGCATCTACAAGCGACGATCGCGATCTTTTTCCGATTAGAGCCGGTTGTACCGGATGCTCTGGACACGACCCTAGACTAAGGCCACACCCCAGTCCAGTCCAGTCCATTCCAGTCCAGTCGAATGGGTATAAATACGGGCCAGCGTTAATCCAGAGTCCATTTTTAGCCGTCAACAAGAGAAGTGGAAATTATGCAGCCTGCCAACTGGATGACAACTCTCGCGCTGCTACTGGCCTGTGCCGGAGGATGGCTGGGTCTGGTGGGTCTGGCCGCAGCCGATGGGGACGAAGAGGAGATGTCGATGACTTTGAACGAGGTGGTGGAGCTAATCGAACCCTTTGGCGACAACTGTACGCCCAAGCCAGCGAGAGGTGAGTAGTGGGAGGTGAAGCAATGATTCGATTAGAGCCCTCGATCCCAAGACCCTGCCAACCACCAGAGAACATTGTGGAGATGATCAAGAACGAGCCGGACGCCAAATACGAGACCAAGTGCTTCCGTCAGTGCCTGGTGGAGCAGTTCGAGCTGATGCCCGCGGGCCAGTTGAAGTTCAGCGAGGAGAAGACGCTCGAGATGATGAACATGATGTTCCCCGAAAAAGAGGAGCACTCACCGGGCATCCTCAAGGGCTGCAACGATCAGAAGAGCACAGACAAGTGAGTGCTTCAATTCCACATCCACCTCCATCTCCATTTCCATCTCTGATTCTTGTTTGGATTAGGTGCGCGGTGGCCCATGACATATCCATGTGCATGCTGCGCGAGATGCGACTGGCTGACTACAACATACCCGACATCAAGGAGTAGTCCTCCCACTCCCACTCCCACTCCCTCCACTCCCTCCATGGGGGAACCCTTCCCATCGGTTCTTCACGTTCTTTTTTTGTTTTCTGTTTTCTGTTTTCCGTTTTTTTTTGTTTTTGTTCGTTAAATGTTTAATTAGAAACCCAGCTTGATGTGGTCCCAGACGAGAAATAAAGCGCCCAGCCAGAGCCAATACAGATATCTTGGACTTGATTGGGGGAGGAAAAGGAAAGCAGGAGTGCAGGATTACAGGATTGCAGGAGTGCAGGATCCTACCAGATCAGCTTGACATTGTTGCGCTCCAGCTGGCGAGTGATGCACTGATTGAGCTGGTGGGCAGCCTCACAGGGACTCTTGGCCGAGACGGCGCGATTGCAGGTCTGTGCCAGGCTGCAGCTCAAGGCAATGGCCATCTTATTGTCCTGCGTTACCAGACTGGTCAGCTTCTCCACCTGGGCCAGATTCAGCTTGTTCTTGTCGTCCATCTAAGGGTGCAGTTCAACAGGATCAACTTAGTCTCTCTCTCTCATTCTCTCTAGTCCACTACTCACAATCTTGGTCTTCTTGAGGACACACTCGATCAGGCATTTCTCCTTCTCGCTGGGATTGGACACCTTCATCAGCGGACGCTGATCCTTGGGAAGTTTCAGCTGCTGCACGCACTCCTTGCGGCCAGAGTCGATCATACCCTGCACATGCGGCAGCTGGCGTACCATCACCGTCCAAATGGGCTCTGGGCCCCGACTGACCAGGATCTTGGTCAGATCGAAGCCCTGGCCGCGGACGCAGTCCATCTGCAACAGCAGCAGCAGAAGCAGCGTAGAACCGATCTTTGCTAGCATCGATGGCATCATCTTGGGGATTGTTGGCTTCTGTTGCTCTTTGTCCGCCAGTTCTTGGCTTATATAGCCACTGCCTGACCTTCTAGATCTGCCTTCAGTTCTTGCAACTTATTTTTGCTTCATTTTGCTGACCCATCATCGGCGGAAAGTAACGATTTTTCCAGTGTCAAGTTCATGACGATCATGGGCTGCGAGACTCCACACACGAGTCACGCATCACCGACGATCGCAGTCAGCAGCTCGAGCACTCTCCCACCTGGGAGAGTTGGGAACCTCTAGAAATAAACGAAAATACGTACGTACGTATTTATAAATAATTATATTGATTTCTTTTGTGGGGCATCATCTATAATAAAAGTCTATGAATGAGAGCTAACGATGGTATGGCCATTTGTGTGTCGTACCTACGTCACACTCTCGAGATCTATCAATCGATAATACTATTCCCATTCCGGGGACAAGCGATTTCATGCACTTTTCCCAGATAAAATATGAGGGCCGCGAGTGAAATATGGTCACTGAGAACTTGGCGTCAAGCAAGACGGACAGACAGACAGACATGATTCGACTCGGCTTTTGATGCTGATCAAGAACACATATGTATACTTCATGGGGTCGGAAACTTCCTTCTGGATTTTACACACATCCACATTCACCACAAATCGAATAGGTCTCTTTGACTCTTGGAGTATTGGATATAAAAATAACCACGTCACGTCACGATTTTGTTTTGTCATTCGCAATTATTCTATTTTTGCATTTTTCGCCTGTGCATCTGTGCATCTCGGAGCAATCCCATTGTTGAGGCTTTAATTTATCTTCGAAATTCCCTGCTCGTACGACAGTAATGGCGTAGAACCACCAGCTATCAGATGTAAAAATAGTTCCTATGTCAGCTTTCCGATTATCGAGATTAGCGGGTTTATTTAGAGCCACAACCAAATACTCGCAGTGGCTCTGAACTTATCTTAATAACTGCAAAATAATTATTCTCAGAAAGCATTGTCCAACGAACGATCATTGTCTCCCACAGCAGCTATATTTTGTGGAAAGATGATGAATGATACTTTATGGGTAATGAGTAGTTTTTATCTTTCGCTTAAACACAGCACTTACCATTAATTTTATTGATCACTGCCCTGGAATTAAAACCAAAAGGCCTGCCTTTTTCTCTCTGAATATCATATATATTTATTTATTTGAATTCTAAAGCCAGCGGGTCTGTTTGCCTTAATTACATGCCCCTCTATATATTAATGGCGTGCAATCAAATGACAACTCGTTAGAATAACAAACAGATGGACATCTGTGAAATTTAAACAATCAAACTAATTTTGAAGACAGGCGGAATGGACAGGGCCGGATCACCCCTTAAAAGGGCCCTGTAGGGGCCATCCCATAAATTTTAAAGAATTTATTTCACATTTTAAACATTCCATTTTCTACTCTTTTTTTTGGCAAATTCGTAAATCTTTATCCATATTCTTTAAATATGATTTAATGCAAAGTATACCCAACATGTCTATTGTCGTGTTGTAGCGCTGTCATAAGCTTTGATTTACTTTAAAAAATCGCTTGGCAAAACAACGAATGATCGTTAATGTTAAAAATATCCGAAGAGCTATTTCTGTGTTTGAAAATGCCTCTGCTAATTGATCTTCCACTAGAATCTTATACAAATGACTATGACTTTTTTGTACTGTTTCAGTTCAATGAAAAAATCCACCGAAACTCGAAAATAAATGGTCTTTGTCGCTTAGAGAAATGTTGATTAGAAATGCAAATCTCTCCGAAACTGCAAAACCTCTTGTCCTGAAATTATCGCGAGGGGAAAATTCCAGTTCTGAAGCTTTCCAATTTCACTTTCCGTCGTTACTTTGTTTTTTTTTACGACGTTATTTACATTACAATTGATAATTATTTGTGCACTTTGTTTGTTTGATTATTTTGTATTTTTTATGTTAATTTTCAGTGGCTATTATATACATACATATATTTCTTTAATTTGTCTGTTTGCAGGGGCTCTAGGCAATTGCCTATTTTGCCGTAGGGTTAATCCTCCCCTGGGAATGGAGAGACGTGCATATTAATGGAAACGTACGAATACGAACCACACACGGATCGATACTCTGATTCTGATATATATATATATATTATACATATATTCAGTCTTATACCATTATGGTCCTTTGAGGCACATCCTAGCTCCCATTGCTCCGAGATTTATTCTCCGACAACCGACGTCAGCCAGATGCACAAGCGAAAAGTGCAAAAGATAATGCCTACGAATGCGGCAACAAAATACACGCCGCGTGCATGACGAGGAATATCGCTGCTCCACTCGAGGCTTGCCTTTAGGGCTTATTCTGTTTTGTTTTTGTTATTGGGTGATGGCTTGGGGGTCCTGTCCCCCAATGGGTATTCTCTTTCTCCGGGTGAGGGTATGCCGTGACTATAATTGCGAGGTGGCCGCAGTAGTCACTCAATCCCCGTCAAAAGTTTTGATCGATTTAATTGCATTTGAGATTTTGATTTTTTGCATTTTCACTTCCATTTCCATTTGGAGATGTCGGATTTCATGCCAGTCACCAATTAAACTGATAATTGGCTATAGGTAGCCGCCCTGCTATTCGCCTCGAGCAGCTTAGTGCCTCTCCCCCCAACAGTGGCTCCGAGGGGTTCACACGATAGCCAGCCGAGGGCATCTCCGCCGGATCTTGGCCCGATCGAGAGTGGAGTAGTTGAGTGTCATGTGCTGCTCATATAGTTCACTCCGCTCCCATGCGATGCCGCTAATTGCAATTATTCTGCCTGTTTGGTTCTGTTCGCTTGAGATTTGTCTCTCGGATGAGACTGGAAATCTAAGTGGAGGTAGAGGTGGCTCTCGCAAGTTATCACGCGACTTGATAGCTCTATAAAATGCGGCTTCTCCCAGCTGGACGCATTTAAGTTCGAGTTCGTTCCCCATTAAGCTCATTCGATAAGATATGTCGCGTCTGGTTTGCTTGAGTCTGATGCTGGTGCTGTGCCTGGTGGCGGTGTCCGAGTCGAAGCCCCAGGAGGCAAGTAAGGAGGAGCATTTTGCTGAGGCACTCAACGACTGCAAGTCACAGACGGGCGCCTCGGATGGTAAGCTATTCGATGGGGAGGGTTCCAAAGGAATAGAGTACACCATCTAAATGTTCTCTTGCAGAGGATGTGGAGCTGATGAAGAAGCACGAGCCGATTGTGAATCCGGGGGGAAAGTGCCTGCGCGCCTGCATGATGAAGAAGTTTGAGATCGTGAGAGCTCAACTCAACCGCAAATCAAAAGTATCCTTCCAAAACTCCTTTTCTTTTTCCACCATTCGCACAGATAGAGGAGGACGGCAAGAGGAACATTGAGCCCACTTTGGCAATGATGAAAGCCATGAGCGATCACACTGAGGAAATGGAGGATGTCATGACCGAAATTGTGGACACATGTGTGGCCATCGATATGTCCGAGGATCTGTGAGTATTCAGCAATTGACGCCAGGCACTCCACTGATCCTCTTGATCCGTTTCCTTTGCCTCCAGTTGCGAATCCGCCAACGCCTATGAGAAGTGCGTCTTTGATCACATGGAAAAGCATGGCATCCCCCTGCGGGAGGAGTACTTAAAGTGAGATGTCGACCCCGCCCCCTGACCATCAGAAGGACCTCTTAATGAACTACTAGCGCCCACTCTGGAATATATAAATGTCTATCTACCTATATCTAAACATTTTTTTGTGTGTTTTTTTTTTCGCTTACACCCTATGAATAGTCCCTAGATAACTGATAAATTGAGCAAATGCAAAAAAAGGTAATTGATTGGGTTTATGCTTAGAATTTTCTGAACTATTTTTTGAGGTGGTAAGTATGGGCACATCAATAGCATTTCACTTTACTGCTGCTTATCTGATAAGCCAATCAATCTTTATACATATAAATATGTATGTGATTTAATCACTCGAGAACGGATGGGCCGATTTGGCTCACTTTTTTTTTCAGTATTTCGTACTTGCCTGGAGAGGGTTTCTACGAAAGAAAGCTTTGGGGAATCCCAGCCACGATCGCGAAAAAATTTATTTTTTTATTTATTTTTCGCATTTGCCATAGTCGGAGATCAGTTCCGAAAACGAGATGTTATGCTCCATCGAAAAAACAATCAATCGTTGTATCGCCGGCTATAAGACGATCCAATTTTGGACGAACACGTCTTGCAATAAGTACTTAATCAGAATGCCTATCATGCACGCCTGGCTGTCGCAAAGTTAAAGCTAGGGGGAAACCAAACCCTCCGTTTACAGGAAAATAGCTCATTAAATACTAGGTGTGGGAAAAGTTCGGACAATTTTCGATCTTTTTACGTAGAAATCTTTTTTGTTAAATAATGAAATAAAATAAGCCAATCTTATGGAAAATTGAGTAAATTTGTCAGACAAAATTGTTTGTGCTGTGATAATTGCAATGGAAGAGCTCTTAAAGCAGCAGTTGGTCGAGCAGGATAGATCGAATGTTAGCCCCGACAGATATAAGGGCTAAGAACAAGTCAATATTGGATTTTAGCACACTTCCTTGCCCGACATCTTCTACATGTATGTAAAAACGATTATTACTGTATACACTGTTTGTACGCTACACTTTTACCTTGGGCTGGGTATGTGGCTTAGAATACGCTTTATTTTCAAATATTTGTATATTTGCTTTTATATATAGTGGTTTTTATATAATGTCCCAGTCTGGGTCGCACTTACAATTACGCTTACGGACTAAAGTTATGCTACACGTACACATTATCTTCTCTTCCGCTCGTCTCTTATTCCAGAAATTGCGAATAGCAATTCTGGGCCACAAGTCGGGCTCTGGCTTGCATACAAGGCTCTAGCTCTAGCTCTACCATCGTTTCGTCTCCTACTTCGACAGCCGTTGATTTCACTTCACCATTGATTGATTGATTGATCGATCGGCCAAGGTAGTAGTATTTATATGGGTCTTTATAGTACGTTGCCTGCCAGTCGATCCTGGCGAATTCGATTGCGTGAAGACAGCGTCGTCAACAGCAATCGATGATGATGCTGCTTTCACCAAGCGAATTCAAAAGAGCTGGAGGCCCGGCTTATCTAGTTTTATTAGGTATTAGCTTAAAATAATGCGCCAATCCACGCGCCTTCCAGGGTTATTGGTCTCTACGATGCGCACAAACACACAGTCACATACCAATTGACATCCACGCACACGATCATTGTTACAAAAAAATAAATAAAAAGCGATGAAAGGCGGAGAAAAGTGCTGGGACATAAAAAAAAACAACTCGAAATAGAACACTATGAGCTTAAGTTATATTTGGAAGGGGTTTTTTTTCTGCTGCCAAAGCAGAACAGGGACGTACGGATACGGGTGCAGATGGGGGGGCTCCGTCTGGAGCTAATACCCGACTGGGATTATCTCCTTAGCTAAATTTAATCTAAAAATTGATTTTCTTTTGCCTTTCGAAATTGCTTCTCACGTTTGTTGTTGCTTGGGAAGAGGCAGGCAGTTAATTTTCGTTGGAATTTGTTGTTGTTTTCCGGCTAACAAAATCGAGGCGTTTCAGGCCACACACACACGCACCGTCCCATAAAAAACGAACAACGGTGCGACATGGATGCCAAACGTAAAGTTCGGAGAAGCCAGGCACTTGCCGGTCCTACTGCTCTTACGGAAGTGGTAGTGGTTGCGCTGTGACTGTGGCTGTGGTTGTAGTCTTAAAGAAAATAGTCAGCCTGGGGCTTCTTTGATGGTATGCCCCGGCTCTCCTGTGGTGCCGCCTCGAAGATGACAAAGTCACGATGCAGGTACTCGTTCAGTTCCAAAATGGCAGCCACATTGCCGCAGCTGCAAGCGAGGGTGGGATAGAGGATAAATTAGAGTATTGCAGAGTAACAGAATGGATGGACACGACATGACATACCGGTAGCAATAGTTTGGCGCCGACCACACGGTCAAGACGGTTTCGTTGAAATGCCATTTGAACCCCTCCATGACCAGCTGATGGGCTCTGCATATCATATCGATCTCGTTGGTCCTGTTAAACTGTGAGACAACATCCGAACCGAAGAGGTAGCCGGCACCGCGTGGTGATACACCCCAGCCGGTTTGATCTTCGGGATCGCTCCACAGCAGATCGCACATGGGTCCGTCGTGGGGTACCTCCTGCTTGCGATCGATGCTACGGATCTGATCCAAATACTGAATGGAGGGCGAGAGTCCGCCGTGGACGCAGAATATCTTGCCGTCGATGATGGCCGACAGGCTGAGGTAGTCAAAAATCTCCGTGCAGTATCGCCATACGGCTGTGGAGCCATATTTGCGGAGACACTCATCGTAGAAGCCATACACCTGGGTGATCTGGCGAGATTCGTGATTTCCGCGTATCAATGTGATGCGATCCGGATAGCGTACTTTAAGGGCCAACAGGAGCAGGAATGTTTCAACGCTGTAGTATCCGCGGTCCACAAAGTCACCCATGAACAGGTAGTTCTTCTCGGGCACATCGCCGCCCACCTTGAACAGTTCCTTCAAATCGTAGAACTGGCCGTGTATGTCACCGCACACCGTCACTGGGGAGTCCACTCGCTGCACGTTCCCCTCCTCGACGAGAATCTCGCGAGCCTTGGCGCACAAGCCCTTCACCTCATTCTCTTTGATGATTTCACAGCGCTTCAGTTGCTCGATTTGGCGGTCCAAGTCGCTGTAGTCGGACATTTTGCTGGCGTTGGGGGGTCGGCGTCGGTGTCGACGTCGGCGTCTGTGGGAAGGAGTGGTATCGGTGACGGCACAGGCACAGGCGTCCCTGGGTTATGGCGCTCTCTTTCCGGGGCTGTAATATGCAATAGAATATTAATCCATTTTCGACTCGGTTTTTAATTGTTTGTGTTTCGGTTTCTGCATGTGCCAGGTGTGTATGAGTGGTCGTGGTCGTGTGAATGTGCGTCTGTGCGTTTCAGTGTTGTATGCGTCTGTGTGTGTGTGGCTTGTCATTGGCCTTTTTGCCGCGCGCGGGCGCCCCAACCATATATTCTCGACCTTTCCCGAACAATTTTGCATAATACGTTTCGCGAGATCCACTTACAGTTGCGCGAAGCAATCTCAGCAATCCTTTTATTGTTGGCTGGGCAATAAAACGCACGCTCTTGTAAAAAATATTAATATTAACTTTTTTGTGCAACAGAGTTGTCAAGTAATCGATGTAACTCGCGATAGTTCGCTTGTGGGGTAGTATGTGTGGCACTATCGACTGCGGTAATTGCTAGCGATGTCAGTTGTGTTTGCAGTTGATACTTTCGATTGGTATTTAAATTGTAAAGGAAAATATTAAAAATTCTCCCCAATCTAACTAATTCTTTGCGTGAAATTAACTTGAAACGCTATTATTTTTTTTTATTAAATAATTGTTTTGCTTGGTGCTCAAGTGCGGCTTGTAAAGATGAGATATTTTAATTGGCACCCTAGTAGATGTTTTTCTTAATGTGGCAAACTTTTAATGGTAATCATAGAATAACTAAAATTTATCAAAAACATTTAAAAATAATTCAATTATGTGATCCATAGATTTCATCCGTTATCGATAGTGACTGATGCACATTCGATACATTTCCAAAAAGTGATGACCGGTGTGCCGGTTGTTTTTTGTTCAAAGCTTCAGCCTAGTATTCAGATAAGCAAAATTTTCTTGCGCAAAAATCAGGGATGATATTCGTAATGAAACGATAAAAATGCATGTCTGTAATTCTTGCGCAAGAATTATGCAAATGAGTACTCAGATAAGCAAAATAAATGATCGATTAATACTGGAAAGGCAACGATATATACTAGAAAAGAAAAGGTGGTATTTGCTGGGCTCGACTGAAAGATAGAATTATCCTATATTCCGTCGTCATCGCCACTCGTATATCGACATCAACATGAAGAAGACCAATAGCAAGCGTCTCGCGGAGTTCTGCCAGGAAAGTTCCTGCTAGAAAATTGCAATATGGAAAACAAAATGAATATCATTGAAGCCGATTATATGGATATTGTCATATATCAATTTTATACCCGATACACATTTTATTTATTTGTAATTTGATAGACATCTACTGATCTCCAGCGCCGCAGAGCCCATAAAAAGTACATTCAGGCTTGCTTTCTGACAAAATTTGAACTTCCAACTGATTTTATTTGTAAACAAACACAAAACAGTGTAACCGTAGAGCATACTCATCTGGTCACACAGCAAAATATAGGCAACTTTCTTGCGCAAGAAAGATCTGAGTACTAGGCTTTCATATAAAATGCTTTGCCACAGACCTTTGCAATTAGATGCAATTGTGAAATTGCAAGGGCCCAACCCCCAAGCGCCTGCAATTACGTGCGAACGTGAAATCGATCCATTTTTCACATTTTTGAAGCCATGTCTACCTTTGGAGCCGACGTTGATCAGGTTTGGCCAACTGTTGCGGGCGATTCCCAAACGCTGACAAAGTTCGGTCGAAAGCTGCTTGAGCAATGCAAAGATGTGAAGAAACCCGTTGGGGGACCAGCTGATATAGATGATTTTATAAACAGATCCATAGAATTTCCTCTTCCGGTATGTTGCTGGCACTCACGTTTCGCATATTGCGCTCTAATCCGCTCTGACCCCCATGCAGTTTGGCGTAGAAAGTGTCCGGGTCAATAGACAGCCGACGTCACGGCATGCACGCATTGCCAGCCACATCTCCTCCGTCTATCCGGTGTTACATGAGCGCACCTTGGGACTCTATCTGCAGTACCTAGAGCACAAGTGTCAATGGGGTAAATCATGTTGCAAGCGTGTCCATTATTTCTCGTTGTTAAATCTGTTCCCCTCCATGCAGGAAACGTTGTGGAGCAACCTGTCTACAAGCCGCTGTCCCTCTGCGGATTTGTGCAGCGGCTGCTGGAGAAGCGTTGTGCCAGCTTCTTTGCTCGCAACGACAAATTCTTGCTTCTGACTGGCGAGACTGGAGCTAGCGGCTTCGAACCCATCGGCAGTAGAGAGGAGAAGGCTCCACTTGTCCTGGAACACGTTCTCAGCTACGATGATGTCAAGCTGTCCGCCCTGCTGTCGGTCAGCTCGCACACGGAGTTCATCAACGAAGGGGAGAGGGCCAATTGCGGTCGGGTTACCCATGATCGTCGGACATTGGAGCCAGAAGGTGTAATTATGGGTCTCATTGGGGCCCGACTATCGCGTCGCAATCTGATGGAGTTCCAGGACATTGTTATTGCGCGCACACAGAACACGGCAGAGAATGGCTATGGCATGGGCCTGGACGTGCCGGCCTCAACCAAAGCCGAGGACTATCGCCGGCTCTGGCGAAACTTTTACGAGACGCCAGATTGTCTGCACGCCGATGTCAGCATTGACAATCAGCGCTTCGGCGTCTCGAGGAACAAGCAAGACATCTTCGACAATCTGGTAATGAAGCGGCGCTATGCCATCAGCTTTGATATGCTGCTGCTGGAGGCCCAGGCACGCGCTCAAGAAGCCGGCAAGCAGGCTTACATTCATGTCGTTGGCTTCGGTCTGGGCGTATGGAAAGTGGCCCAGCAGCAGGAGCGCATCTTTCTGGAGACCTTCGAGCAGCGCCTCCGCGAGCTGGGTAAGCGTCTCACCCACGTCGGTGTGGTGCACTTTTCCTGGTTCAGCCTCACCAACTGCGGGGGGCTGCACAATGGCGCCATCATCAAGACCGACGGCCATCCGGCAGACGGCATTCGCGTGCACATCTCCAAACGAAATCCAGCCGAGAAGCTCTCCAGTCCGGAGCACGCCAATATGCTGTTGGTGGTCTCCTATGCATGGGACGGAAATGCCCTGCCGGGAAATGAGTTCTGGATGGTAGGTGCCCCACTTCCATTCGCACTCTAAGTTTCTTTCATCTATTATCCATTTCTAGAAAATGCTCAAGTCCACGGGCGATTCATCCACGGCCTGTTCAACGCTTATCACGGAGCTGCACAATCCGCACATCAACACGGAGTACTGCAATGGCAACAATCTACACATTGCGTCGCCGGAGCTGGGTGTCCTCCACATAGCGGAGTATGCCAGACATATTCTAAAGAAGGACAGCATCGACAGCCACGCTGATGATTGATAATGGTCATGGAGTGAAATAACAATTCCCAGAGATCTTCTTGCGACTGGTTGTTATTGCTACGAGTATCTGTTTTCTATCTAATCTTATCTAATCGTTGTGTATGTTTGTTGTGGGTACTATTCCACGCACATGCTGTAGGTCAACTCCATGACCTCTCTTTGACATTCATTCGAGCATCTCGATATCCTTTAATGTGTTATGTATGTATATATGTATAAAAAACGTATTAAAATTCCAGAATACAATTCAAATTCAAAGGCTATGACCGAGTTTGGTGATCCAACTGAGGCCCTCCACCGTCGTTGTCCTCGGCTTGTATTCACAGCCAATCCAGCCGTCGTAGCCGAATTCTCGTAGCTGCTTGAAAACGTAGTCGTAGTTAAGTTCACCGGCGGTGTCCGGTTCGTGTCGATGGGGTACCTGGGCGATCTGGAAGTGCCCAATCTGGCTTTTGTACT
The DNA here is from genome assembly GCA_963969585.1 of Drosophila helvetica. NCBI lineage: Eukaryota > Metazoa > Arthropoda > Insecta > Diptera > Drosophilidae > Drosophila > Drosophila helvetica. The sequence continues at coordinate 13,082,616 of OZ018401.1, read as the reverse complement.
CCTCCAGCGTCTTTGTAACATTGCCGTGGATGTGCTGGAGATGATAGAGGTCGGCAAGCAGCTTGATGTTGTCGGCCCCCACCTCGGTGAGCACGCCCGATGCCGTCACATACGAGTTCATGAAATAGCCGGGTACAGCGTATTTGTTAATTGGCTCTATCACGCCGATCATCTGGTTCGCCCTGAGGCTATCAGCCGCGATCTTCAGGTTCGATGTGTAGGTCTTTGCGTATTCGGTCTCCTGACCCTTGGTGAGCAGTCCAGCGGTCAGGTGGATCTTTTGGCAGTTCACATCCTTGGCAAAGTCAATTGTCTCGTTCAGCTGCTTCTGGAACAGGCCTTCCGCTCCCGGAACACTTGTCGAGCCAAACCGCAGCTGATCGCTGCTCTTATCAAAGGCCAGATTGACCAGGCTGACCACAATACCGGTCTCCCGAATCGCCGACACAACGTCCCGGGTTTCACCCTCGGGATAGGGGATCTCCACAGCCCGAAATCCGCTCTGGTGGGCCAGCCGAATGCGTTCCGCTATAGAGGACGCCTTCTCGGTGAAGAGGAAATTCAAGTTAGCTGCGAACTTAAGTGCCATTCTCGGTGAGCGGGTCATTTACGACTGATTTTCACTTCATAAAAAACTGCCAATTAGGTTTTTGTTGATTTTGATACGATAGTATCGGTATATTTGCGATATTTGTGCAGCCAATTTGTGCAATGCCTCCAAAAGGCCCCAATTTCTAAAAATAACGATCTTTGATATTTTTGACGACAATTATAGCAAAAATCGGCCAAAACACATAATTTTCCCAAAGCACTGGCTAGGTTTAGGTAATTTCTGTTATTTGATTGTGTATAAAATAGGGCTTAAACTTTAAACAAAGAATAACTAACCACCGGATGAGACTGTTTACGTTGATTTTAGCGACTTTTATCTGTTCATTCAATTCTTCCCGCTGGGAAATATCTTCCCCGTGAAAGGAAGTTTATATAATTTCCCGGTGGAAAATTTTTGGGGAAGTGGAGAAAAAAGCGGGTATGGACAACAGGCAAAATGGCCCAGAAAATCCAACGCATGCAAGGTAAAATCCACCCCATTTGCCTAGCTTACCATGAGTGTCTGGAGAAACATCGATATTAACCCCACATGTAATACATTTAAAACCAATTAAACAAATTTCTAAAAATTTTTACTGTTTCGGAAAAAACCACTCTTCCTCATCATTTGCATAAAGGCAAAATTTTTGTTATTACATTCTAATCACAATACGATATAAACATCATTTGCTATAACTACAAAGCTATTTTTATGATGGGATAGGTCCAATGTGGTAATCGGTGGGGACGTATCGCGGCGCCTGAGGATTTATGTGCGCATAGGGGTATACGTGGCGCACCAGCGGCTCTGTTACAGCCTCCAGCTCCTCCGGCACGGCGAAGGGCCGAATTCGCCTATTCGTCTATTTCATCGTGCACCTCCTCTGCCGCCTTCTCCCCTTCCTCAGGCACCGGTTCATCCTCTCTTGCCTTTACCGCTTGCTCAGGCTCTGTGCTGCCTCTGTCTCCGGTTCTGCAGCTGCTCCCGCAGGGTCTCTGGCCGCCTGTTGCGGCACCCCAGCTGGCTGGTGGGCTGCCAGCCCTGCGGCGTTGGGGTTCGGCATCGCCCCCAAAACCCCAACTCGATCAAGTGATCGAAAAAATTAATATATGCATTTGCAACATGCTCAAAACTATATTTTACTTACCGTTGATCCATTTTTGATTAGTTTGCTAAAAGTATTGCCATGCCTTGGCAATAACGGTAAACGCAAAAAAAAGGAAAGAAGTTGAAATATTTTCGAAAAAAAATGCGATATCCGCATTAATGGTATAGGCCTCTGGTGCTACAGCCGCTCCCGCAGAACTTTATAATATGCACCTCACTCGCTCCATCGGTCACGTTGGTCTTATGCATATATGAAATTATATGTGCTAATATGAATTTAATCTTTCCCAATTAACAAACAAATTCATCTAGGCGATTGGCAAACGTTTTATTGGCACGAAAATATGTATGGTTTTATTTATCAAAACCACGTTCAAACTTTTTAAAAACTTTGATGTAGCAATTGCCCTTGTATTCAAAAGCATCACGACCAGCAAAAATGTTAATTCCCTTACTGACCATATTGGAAAATATGTTAACGGCCAATAAAGTATTCATTCTATCATATCCTTGCGGATTGATATGTTTTTTCGAGATCTTTGGTGCCAAACGAAAATCTATTGCAGTTATTGCCCGACGCATCTTCCTATTGAGCCCGCCGTGTCCTGCGGCTGGGGCTCCACCTACATGACCCCCGCGTCCATGTCCGCCGCGTCCTGGGCCACCGCCGAGTAAAAATAAAAAATAATACTAAAATTCGAATATCAAATTCAACCATCGCTTGTAACGGATATACGTAATATATATTGTTTTTTAGTAGAAAGTGTAAAGGATCAAAAGGAAATTGTTGGGATGATGCTGCCATCTTTTAGTCCCTCCACAAACTCCCTCAAAAAGTCCAACCGTCAGACTCAAAAGTATATCGCAATATTCGTCCAGTTTGATATTCCGTCTAATATTACTAGCTTACCAGGACCCTACCCACTGACCACATAATTTTATCTGATAACCTTATAAATTTGTTACGAGAATGGCTCCATTTTAAGGCCCACTTGTATTGGATTCTTTTTTTTTTTTTTTTTTTGGGGTTTTAAGTTACCATGCTACCCTTGAGTAGCGTGGGATTATTTGGCCGCCCGCCTGTGTGAAGGTGGAAATTGGATTCTTAATAAAATTAGCTTTAAAACAATCCTACTGCCAATGTCATCTGGTCAGCGTTGCCAATTTAGCTATTTTCCATGAAAGTTTTAGCGAGAAAGTTCACGAGTGCGAGAAAAAGCAAAAAATTGTCTAACGCCTGCCGGGAACTATAGCTATTTGGTAATGCTGTTAAACTTTTCTAAATTTGCTGCGAAGAGAGAGAGAGAGAGAGAGATAACATGATAGACAAAGCCCAAAATGGGTGAAGAATGGGTGAAAATGGTCTAAGCACGTCTCAGTGAAATAGCTGACGCACTATTTGTGACAAATAACATTTGTGGAAGGCCAAGTGGCATATATGTATGTATCTCTCTCGCTCTCACTGGAAGCTTTTCGCATAGGGCTATCTCTGTTTTTTTTCAGCTAGTCCAGCTTCAAAGTCTAATGCCATATAGCTATAAGGCGAGGTTAGCGCAGACATGAACCATCCTGTTCGCAGTGCTAGAAAGTGCTTTCTGAAACACCGTTATGCGGGGCAGAAATTTTAATTTAAAAAAAAGAAGGAAATTAAATTTTAAAGGGACTTAAAATCTTTGGTCTTTGTCATAGTGCTAAAAGATTAACTTATGTTTAAGGTACTAGTCACAAAATTATTTTAATCTTATAGTATACAATGTATATTATACATGCATTGATTTTTAATTCTATACATTTTTATAATCGCGATTGATTTTTTTTTATATATATTTTTTATATATATTTGTTATATTTATTTCATATATGTATGTTTATAGTATGGGCTCCTGGCGAGCCCGGCAACCGCCTCTACCTAACCAGATAGTATAATGTGTACATTTTTAAATTTTAATGGGAATTGCTTTGTTTTTGTAAATATGTATATGTATGTGGGTTCATAATGGGGTATTATAGGCTCCTGGAGAATCGATGCGTGGGCTTAATGTTGACTGGGAAAACTCAAGGATTATCCATATTCACGCGTAAGCTGTGCTCTAAGTGAATGCCGATTAAACTGTCTAAGGGGGGACTACCGTCTAGGTTGAAATTGAAGACGATATGGTTCAGGTCACTCCAAAGTGGATATATTTCCTTTTCAGTAGCTTTACGAGTACGTTAAGTAGTCCTTAGTAGTAGGATCGTTTGTATGTACAACTAAGGAAGTAAGAATTGTATTATGATTGGGGATTCAGTGGAGGATAGGAATTAAACTATTTAGTGGGATGATCCGATACAATGAACACTTAAAAAACACTTCTTAAATATAAATTAAACCTCTTTATGACCGCTTTCCAAGTTGAGGGATTGAGTGCAGTCCAATCCAATCCGAAATCCCAGACGACAATCGATTAATCTTTAGCTCCAACAGTTTCCATCTCCATCTGCAGAGACTCTCTCTGGTTATTTAAATTAAAATAATCGACTGCTCAGAAAATAGGGCATTAAAAACTACAACTACGAGACGTGTCATTGCCATTCTCGTCCGGTGCCATTCTGGGGGGCTGGGATGTGGTCGGTTTGTCTATTTCAATAATCGTAGAACAAATAAATTGCACAGAAATCTACCGAAAAACCACAAATAGTCTGGGGAAAACACATAGGTTCTCTAAGAGAGAGAGAGAGAGAGAGAGAGAAAGGGGTTGGGGGGAGGTGTTAGCAATACAAATATGATTACGAGTGCTCGGTACGTCCAATTGTTCCATAGAGACGACTCCATTTGTGCCGCTGGCCCCTATGTTTCTGCTAAAACTCATTTTCCATACCCATTTTCCACACACATAAACGAGCACACGTATGTGTGTATGCAATTAAATTTGTAAAATCCAAAAACGAATGCAAGGAACAACGAACACAGCCTGCCACTTGCTACTTGCCACATGCCACAGATGTGTTGTGTCAGTGTCCTGCTTCCATTTGCTGTTGCTGTTGGCTTTTAGAAATTTATAATTGATTGCATTCACCATAGAAATTGGATTGCCATTGCCATTTCCATTCCCAATCCCAATCACCGCCAGCACCCATTTGAGGCCTGCAGCGGAATCTAATGTGGATTAGGTCCAGTCCAGTGCGGCAGTCCAGTCCGGTTGCATGATAAACCAGCGTCCCCATCCTGTTCGGATTCATGAAATATATTTATATATGTAGAAAATATATAAGAGTCTCCTTGAAGCGTACTTGTTCATTGGGAGGATATTTACGTTGCTCCATCTGTGCAAGAATCCTTCAGGTTGGACAACCATATGCATGTTGCAATAATAGTAGTTAGTTCAGAAGTTCTGGAATTGATGAATGGGACCGCTTGGGATGGGATCGAAAAAAAGTAACCATATTGTGCCTCTGTTAAATCTATGGCTGCTATAGGTGCTTCAATAAACACGTTCATCAACTTATAAAAGCTATATATTGAATTTATAAAGTCTTTAAAGGAAAACCTCTCACATTTATGACCCTTTTCGTGGATACTGAGTCATTTCGGGGCTCATTAAATGCAATGCTTTAATCACATCATCAGACACTCACCGAAACGCACTCGAACAACCACCCACCCGCCCACCGCACATCGCCCACTAGAGGTCGCACACACACACACACACACACACACACACACACACACACACACACACACACACACACACACACACACACACACACACACACACACACACACACACACACAGCCACACAAATCAGTCATTCACTGAGCTTCAGATGCATAAAGCAATTGCATGGAATGGAATTCTGCGAATTCCGGTTGCATTTTGATACTCGTAGAGGTGACCAGTGCACCCCCGGGAAATATGTACATGTACGCATGCCTGTTGCTTTTACGGATTTCTAGAGGATTTCTAGGCGATTTCTTTGGTTTCCTGTTATGTTTGTTGATGCATTTTAAAAATATTCGACACCCATTAGTTGGTGAATTGTGGGGAAAACTTGTTTCCACCTATGTAAATGGCAAACAGAAGCATTAAATAAATGTACATAAATATTTACATATGTATATAAACTGATGAAAACTATAAACTATAGTAGAACCGAACGCACTTATATTTAAATTTAATAATTAAATAAAGTAAAATACATTAAATAAAAGAAATAGTAAAAATATAAATCGAATCTAAATATAAAACACTTTAAAATTAATCTATTATGTATAATAAAATTAAGAACGAAATATAATTAGATGAAATCATTCAAATAACTTTCCAAATTTAAGCAAAAACACTTGAAATGATTTTTTCCATGGGTGTAGCGGGTATCCTACAGTCCGGTATACCTTATCCTGCTCGTAAATGCATTTAAATATTGTGTTTTTGGAATTATTCCGCTCTTGTTTCGATGAAGCTTTCGGCAATTGGCTCTATTCAACCAGGCATCGGGCATCGAGACCATTTGAGCATTTATCAAGTGGCATGTACGTATTTTTCTGTGGCAATTTCCTCCAAATCGAATCGAGTCGTATACTGTATGTATATGTGTATGTACATATATGTATTACACGAATTTCCGTTCCGTCACTTTCGGTTGGTGGTGTGGACGTCGTTTTATATCGAAAAAGTGCAAAATAAATGAGGCGAAAATAACACAAAACTTGACCCACATTGAAGGAGCAGCCAGCACATATGTACGCGAATTTATCCGGAATGTTTCGCATCAAAAATGCAGGAAACCTTTGATTTGTTTTTCCCTTTGATGGTCGTTCGGGCTTGAAGCCTTCAAAAAGAATAAAAGAAAGAATCTAAATATGTTTCTTATTATTTTAGACTTGCATTCACTTGCATCCCAAAAAAAAAACAGCTTAAATTGTGAGTAAGAGTAAATTTACTTTCTTTTGCATGCTTATTTGGATTTTGATTAATGTAATGTATTCCTGCCACTAGCTTCCAGCTAACGTTTGTGGTCATTCGGGCTGGTTGTAGGTGGTACTTGGTCGAAATAAATCAGGCGAAAATAACACACACTTGACCCGCATTCAAGGGACCCCACAATCCACTCCTTAATCGACTTTTGCTCCAAGTGTTTCGCAGGAATACAATCCTTACAGCAGTGCCTGTTTTTGCATGCTGGTCATTGCGTTTAATCCGCTTAATGAATATTATACAAATTAAGAAATATATAAACATTTATTTGTGGCTTTAAAGGTTTTTTGGTTTTTGCCTTGTAGTGTTAAATTTCACCTTATGTTTTTCCCATAAACCACACGCTTTTGAGAATATTAAATTGTTTAATATTCTAATTTGAAAAACAAACTATTTTTATGAATTTTGCACATTAAATATCGTTGTAGGGAAAAATAACGAATTTAATTTGAATTTCAACTGAAAATATCGCTGGAATTTGATTCGTTGTATAAGACACACATACATACATGTATATGTATGGGCATTTTCATTCTGACGGTACGTTTAAATCGTACGACAAAATGTTAAAAATCAAATAATAAAAAAGAAAAAATGATTATACATATTTAGATATCATGGCCCTTTAAAACCTGACGTTACGTTACTAGAAACAGAAGTGCTTTTTGAGGTTGGGGTACAAAATTGAAAAAATCTGCGAGTCGGGTAGGACTATCTGTATAACATTTTTTTCGGTAGTAATAAAGGAAATATTTTTGATCGAGAATCATCTTTCCTATAGGAGATAAAGGAAAACATGACTAAAAAATTAACAACAAAATTAAATGACTTATTTCAATAGATTTTCACATCAAAGCTATTGAAATGATATGTCAATTGGTTGAACTAGTTAACTTTCAATAAATTTGGAAATTAATATCGGAAGAAAAGTATGTGAAAATCAGTTTTTATTGAACTCAAATGTTTTTTGGCTTGTATATAGTATATGTATAAGAGTAGCGGGTATTTTTTCACTTAAGGAAATTTCCTCGAAGCTTTAAAAGCTGCTAGCGATTCAAAAACAGCGTGTGTGAAGAGAAAATGTCCTCTTAGTTGATTCGTTGTAGAAGACACACACATATGAGGGATATTTTCCTTTTGTATTGGGTTGTGAATTTTTCTCTTAAGGAAATTTCCTCCGTACTAACTATAAAAGCGCGCTGCCACGCAAAAACAACGGTACAAAACAACTGGCAGCGTCAGCGGCAGCGACGTATGAAGCAGCAGCAGCGCAGCGCAGTGGCCGAACGACGTGACAGACGTAAGGTGATATCGTAACGGATATTTGGCTTTGAACGCGATCCATTTGTGTACGTGTCGCGGTACGTGTTTCCGTATGTTTCTGTGCCGGCTGCATCTTCATTGGATTTCCTGTGTGTGTGTGCGTGCGTGTGTGTGTGTGTTTATTTTTTGCAGATTTATTTTTTGGTGCCAGATTCCACAAGAAAAGTTCTAAAGTATGATTCGCATTTGAATAAGCATCGAGACATGGACACCAACCGTCCGACCGACCATAAACTCGAAAGTACATTATAATCATATCATCGTACACCATACATGTGCCCAGAAGGACGTGCTCCCCGTTTACTCGTATTGTATCCATCCCAATCACAGTCCGCCCTTCCCATCCCATCCCATCCCATCCCATCGCATCGCATTCGCAGCCATTCCCCATTTTTGACGGCGGCTCGTGCCCGTCCATATCCCAGAAACGATTCGTGCTTGCCCATTTAATTGTGCTCCCCGGTGGATAGGGTATACGGCCACGGCAAGACAGTGGAAAGTATGAGCAGTGGTAAAGCAGTGGAAAAGCAAAGCAGTGCTATCCATGGCAAGGCAGTGGAAGTCAGTGCTAACAGGGCAAGGGCACGGGGTCCGGGGACGGGGTCGGGGTCGGGGACGGGGACGGCGACCGGGGAAGTAGCACTGCAAAATAAATGGAAGGGGAAAGGAAACCAGTGTTAGCCTAAGGGAACTGGGGAATATCCATGTGGGGACGGGGCAGGGGGACGGTGATGGGGTAACACCCTAACGGTTACTCGGTTTCGATTCAATTCGATTTGCCTTAATGAAGCCAGTCCACGACATCCCCCATGCAATAGTTAACATATTTTTATGGCCCGTTGTCGCCAAAGTGTCCTAGTCCACCCGTTCCCCGTTCGCCACTCCCTTCTCCCTGCCCATTCGTACAAAGTATGCTCATACCCCTCTTCTCTCCAGTTTGAGTTTCAAGGGCCACTGGATTCGAGGCTCTTCTGGATTGCTCACTTGATGGTCCAGTGGCCAGGGACCGGGCAACGGGCAATGGGCAATGGGCACGGGGCACCGGTTCCAATGTTTGTGCTCTTGTGGACCCAACAAGTGTGGATAGGATAGGATGGGATAGGGACGGGGGGATGTGGGACGTTTATTGTTGGGTCAAGAGCGCAGAGAGGACTTTTACAGTTACAGAGGGATTGTCCGGGTCCGGAAAAGATTTCGGGTTTGCTTACATAATCCAACAGAAACAGAAACTGGGATTTTTCATAGGCAGAACTTTAAATATTTAATTCCTTAAAAAGCATTTAATTAATCCGCAGAGAGAAACGTGGAGAGAATTGTGGGGCATTACGGGATAAGCGGCTTGCAAGTTCTTCGGCCTTGAAAAAGAAACTGAAATCATCCTGATATCCGGCAAGTACTTGGCAGTTATGGCATTGTTCCAACCTGTGATGAAAAAAGTGGCTTTAAGGCAGGCCAAAAGTAGGCCCTCAACATCGCATGAGCTAGTCTTAAGGAAAATTGTAAGGATACTAGGCTTAGGATACGAAGCATCAACTGGCTGAGGAACTGGAAAAGCCATAAATCTGTCATCTGGAATGAGTCCCTTATGAAATCAGCTAAACTCATAGATATCGAAACGCTTTATGGCCATAAATGTTTACTACGATTTTATTGGGTCTTTAAATAAAACAATAAAAATATTCTGCAATTATTTGGCAAATGTATAGCATAGATTTCAAGAGATTCTACTAAAGATTTGGTATTTGGTATTTCAGCTAGAAATTTTCTGGGTTCTTTCGAGGATGTTTAGTTGATAGAAGGTCCAAGAGTCTAGCCATAGACTGGGCATAGTTACGGATAGTTCGGGGACTTCATATTATAAATCTACTGTATTTGTTTAGCCTACACTCAGAAAAAAGATTTACTCCTTTGTATAATTTGGTTTTAAATGTATTTTGGGTACATCTATCTATTTTTTGGAGTGTAGAATTGATGTCGTGTCACAGCGTGGAATGAAACATTTTATGCGAAGGCATTTCAAGTATAGAAACCGCACAGTTATTTTACATGCTACGAGAAACTGGCTAAAACTCTGGAATTCTTGGCACTTGGTTCCGGCGGGTTTTGGGGCATTTTATAGAGAGAGATGATTCTGGCTAGAGCCACAAAAGCGTACGCTTTAATCCACGCATCCATCCAGCCAGCAGCGACCAGTCGTTGGACCGGCTGGACTGACTGGACTGTCTGGACTGGCACTCGGCCTTGAACAGCTTATCCACTCTTTCGAGTCCGTCCTCGGATTACGGCGTAGTGTAACCGCAGGAGCCGAGCCGAGCCAGCAGCAGCAGCAGCGGCAGCCCCATAGTCCAGATGGAAGCACTTAGGCAAACGCGGATGCTTCATTAGGGTCACGCTTGCAATCAATCGTGGTAGTGGTGGTGGTGGTGGTTGGGTGGTTGGGTGGTTGGGTGGTTGGTTGGTGCTTGTGTTGGGGCAAACTTTAGCCACAAATTTCCTTTTTTCCACTCGCACACACGCACACACACACGCACATGCATGCAGCTGTGGAAAGTGATTCATTAAAGCAATTAGCAGAGAAAAGCACACAGCACACAGCCCTGGCATTTCACCAACACTTCTCTTGCAGACAGCTGAAGGGGGACCCGGAGCCGGAGCAGGAGCAGGAGCTGGAGCTGGTGCTGGAGCCGGAGCCAGTACGACATACAAATGCTCATTGAAATTTACGATTATGCTGCAAAATTATTAAACAATATGACCGCAACAGCCGCAGAAACAACGGAAACAACTCCTGACAGCGGGGAAGCCGGAATCGGACCCGGGCCCGGAGCCCCCGACATCATTAATAACCAATCCGTGGGGAATGATGCGGACAGGCGAGTGAAGAGGACAAAGCCAAAGCCAAAGCCAGAGCCAGAGCCAGAATCAGAGAACTCGAATCCCTCGCGGACCGCAAATCTAACGGCCAAATTACTGCAGGCCACCACCGGCAATATGAGGAACCTGCTCAGCCGTACCCTGTCCACCATGGTCCGCGCCAACGCCAATCCCGCCCAGCACGTGCCCCTGCCCGCCCTCCTGCTGCAGGCGGCCCTCGACGTGGACGTGACCCAGGGCCAGCGAATCGATCAGCCGCCGCACCAGCTCCAGCAACTCCCCGAGACGCAGTCGGCCATCGACATGGGCACGGGCATCGGCATCGGGCACCAGTCGCACCAGTCGCTGGCCAACGCCACATCCAATCCCCTGGCGGGCAGCGAGTCGACGGACATCTACAGTGCATTTAGCGCCCTGCCCGGCGGCAACATAAGCGGTTTCATCGAGTCCTCCACCACGGCGGCCAGCTCCGTGCTGAGCAGCACGCTGCCCACCCTGCCCGCCACCAGCAGCATGGCGGCCACCTTCCAGGCCCAGACGGTGGCCACCTTCATAGCGGCCGGCAACAAGAATCGACCAACGACCATCGTCGTCTATCCAACGGGTGAGTGTTGCACGAGGGCAGGTGTTGAAAAGGAAAACTCTCCGCTAGCTGTCATATTTTTCCAGGTTTTCCCAGATAAAACCCCAATGCCTGTTCCCCGTTCTAAGTTCTTTAAGCCCTGTTATAGCCCCATATACGTACTTCCAGTGTTGGGTCTCACTGCAAGAGCTGACATTTCTACTGATATTCAACACTTGTTTAAAAATAGTCATTAACTAATCCTTTTATTAGCCTTTGAAGTCCCCAAATCTACCTTAAACCTGGGGGTTTAAGGAGCATCATGAAGATCGGGATTCAATTCTAAATTGAATCGAATTTTTCAAGGCAAATGCAGAGGGTTCCAAGAGGGTTCCAAAAGGTTTCCTAAAGGGTTCCAAGAGGGTTCTTAGACTCCCTATTTCTGCTTCCAGATAAATTAACATTCGTCTTTTGTTCTCTGTTTTATGGATGTGTTCAGATATCTGAAGTGGAAGCTGTCCTTTTCTTTCCTTTAGAAATTCTACAGTTCTACATTAAACGGTTTTCCGTAACTAACTTCCAACAGACTGAAAATAAGATAGTAACCTGAAAAATATGGTATTGTACTCGTTTCCTAATTAAATTAAATGGTAATACAAATTGTAACCAAATAAGTGGATAATTTTTTAACGAAGTTGTCAAAATGCTGTTGATTTTTTTTCGTTCTCAGTTGCCATTCATTTTAAGAGATAAACCCCTAATCTAGGACTCACGCCCAAGTCCCACAGGTCTTTGGACGCCTCACTCACAGCATTAACTTAATTAGGAGCATTTGCAGGATGAATGGAAGTCAAACTCCAGACCTCCACCTCTCGTCACCTCTCGCCACCGCTCTCCACCGCTCTCTGGCCGCCAGTCAATAATCAAATCAGTGCAGTCACTCATCCATCGAGGTCGCGTGCCAGACTCAGACTCAGACTCTGACTCGGATTCAGATTCAGAGCCAAGACCCAGAACCCACGACCAACGACCCAGACCCAGACCGAGACCGAGACCCCGACCCAAGACTCATCCCAATTAGTTTCCTCGTTGTTGGCGTTAATTTGCATGAGATGACACCCGAGGCCTCATTATCCGCATCGACTCCTGCCCCAGCTCCAGCTCCAGCCCCAGCTCTTGCTCCGATTCCGACTCTGACTACGGATCCGACTGGGGCGTCATCTCTTTCTTTTTTTTATAGTTTCGGTGGCAGCACCCAACTTTGACTGGCTTTCAGGAGACTTAGGCCAATCGAAAAGTTTGCCAGCACCCCTGCTGCCAGACCCCGCACCAGACCCCGCCCCCTTCGGCAATTAGACAAGGCTAAGTCGCAGTAATTGCAAAGAGTTTCACTCGACTGTAGCTGTTGATTGTTTAAGGCAACTGTCGCGGGTACGTACACACATATATATATATATATATATATATATATATGTATGTATATATATTGTGTGGGTTGGGTCTGGCTTGGGCTTGGGCTCGGGCTCTTGGATTGGGAATGAGATTGAAAAAGAGAGTACGCACGGTTGGGGGAAGGCCAGAGCTACAGTGAGGGAAACGATATCCAAAGAAAAGATTTCAGGTCTCAGATTTCGGCAAGTCCCAAAAACTATGGGGTACAATGGGGATTGTGTCGAGGAGAGAGTAAACATATATGTAGCTATATATAGTTCATGTTCATGTTCAGAGCTTAAGCCTGGGCCTCGGATGGGCTTGACTTGTGCTAAAATGATTCCTGCTCTCACTGCTTTTCTTAGCTTTCTTTACTTTCTTTACTGTTTTGCCACATTTCTTTTTGTTGAGTGTAAGGTCGGATGAACCTACAGCTGGCGCCCATGTCACTCTGCCCGAAGCGGCTCACAAATTAGAGGCGTAAAGGTCGCCGAGCTCAGGGGGCGGCACTGTCGTCTTTATTAAGAGCACTGCCACCCCGCACCCCGCACACTGTACCCTGTACCCTGTACCGCTGTCCGTTGCTGTCACCATCCAAAATACAGTACTCGCCCTGACAAGCGACGGCCTACAAGTTGACGACGACATTGTCGACTCCTCTTCAGTCCTATCAGACTCATCCTCAATCCCATTGCCATTTCCATTTCCATTCAGAGTCGCACCACCCCCAACCCCTCCCAGACGTGTCTTTAGCATCGACATCGACAGCGTCGCGTCGCGTCGCGTCCTCAGTGTCAGCGTTCGAGCGCTCCCCTCTGAATCGCCTGTGGGTGCGGGTGGGGGGTGCGGGAGCGGGAGCGGGTGCTCCTGTAGCCGTCGGCTTGGCGGAGTGTCATGGAGGCCATGTCATGCCCGACACAAGAAAGAACTTTTCGCCGATGCTGCCAAAAAAAAGGAGAAAAAAGCAGGAGAAGCAGCAAACAAAAAAAAAAAACAAAAAACAAAAAAGAAACAGAAAGCTGAACAAAACAAAAACAAAAACAGGAACAAACCCATTACGATTCTCCAACAAAATGCGCGTAAATTCATCCGATAAAATGGTGTAACAGGAATGCGATGAATGCGATGAATGCGATGAATGCGATGAATGCGACGTCCTTCGGCTCCATTGATAAGTTAACAATGCATTCTACTTAGCGGAATACTCTTGGATTCCGGAGAGCCCTACCTTTGAGAGGCACTTGAGGGCCCAGTCAAGCAGAAGCCAGAAATGGAAATTTAACCATAACTAAGTTACCGCCCCAGAACCTTTTCTACTCCCAAAGAATAGAGCGTAGAGGGCTGGCTGGCTACCACAAATTATACCACATTGAAGAGGGTTCGACATGGCAGGAAGTCATATTTAGATGCGAATATCGACATTGAATTTGAACATTTGAAGCGATTTTAAACACTCTGAGAACTGCCAATCAAATGCGGACAGAATCAATTGAACAACAGAATTTATTTCCTTGATATTCTATGAGGAGAAGCTTTCAATCTGGTGGCAGGAATCTCCTTGAACCCCCTGAGAAAATGCTCTTAAGGACTTGTACTTTTCTTTATAGTTTATTTATGCGTTTATTTATTTATTATTATTATTTTTTTATCTATTAATTCCTTGGAAAATAGCTGCGCATAGGAATATTATTAGAAGTATATCCGATGATTAATAGCTTGGACTTGTATAGTATTTAGTCTAAGGTCAATGTTAATTGCTAATTGCTAAAATATATAAATCAAACTTTGCTTTTATTAAAGTGAAACATTTTAAGCGAGCATTTTCGGTTAGCTGTGGAATTTTCGTGTGTGGTTTTCCTTTGAGCTCTAGAAGGAAAATGTTCGAACTGGTCAGGGGTTGAGAGAGAACGTATATTACGTATACGTAACCGTCTGGCCTGCCTAGATCAAATGGCAAACTTCTGGCCAACTACTCTCCCATGTCTCGACCAAAACAGAACAGTGGGCAGGCTGGTGTGGGTGTGGGTGCTGCTGTGCAAGTTGTCCTTTCTCCTTTCTCCTGCAGCCTTAAGCAGCAAAGTTAGGTTAGGACTTCAAAGTTGGTTCCGGTTCCCCCTTTCGGACCGACCGCAATCATCTTTGGTTGACTTTGATGCGCATATTCCGAGCCAGAAGAAGCGAAGTCACTTTGAAACGAATACAAATACGAATACGAATACAAATACATACTTATGTATGTGAATGAGTACAGAAATACGACTATATATGTATGCATCTGTGTATCTGTGTATCTTTAAATATATTGCCCCTCCTCTGCTGAGGGATTTTTTCGTTGCGATGCCTTTGTAGCGCATTCCACTGTCGACGTCGAATATGCAAACATTCAATTTCCATTGAAAGCCATGGAGCCGTGAATGGGTCGGAAAATATGGTGGGGGGGGGGGGGGGGGGGAAAGACCAGAGGACCAGAGACCGGAGAGTGGAAGCGAGGGTGAGTGGGTGAGTGGAAATCTGTCTGAGTAGGGAAAAAAAGCATTATTTTTATTGTATTTATTGAATTTTTCAAGCATCAAACGATGCCTGATGACTCAGCGTGAATGGCAGAGGAGCATCGTTCGGCTGCTGCTGCGCGATTACAACGGCAAACTAATGCCCATTGGAGACCCATTGGAGGCACTTCAGACATCACCCCCCCTCCTCCTGGTTCCATTCCCCATCAATTTGTGCAAATTTGAACTGTCACTTTGAAGGCGTTAATTGGATTCAGTGGCGCACTCCCCTCGAGTCACCAGGCACCAGACGCCCGGTTACCGGCTGGGGCAAAAAAAGGAAGCACGAAAAGTGGAAGCCCTGGGTAAATGTAAATATTTGGCGACTACGCCCCTGATCGAACTCGAACTTAATCGAATAAAGTCAGGTTAAGAGTCAGGCCATGGGGTCGGGGGTCGGGGATGCGCCATTAAGAGCACCCAGATAGTGCCAGGACATCCTCCAGCCAGGGATAACCTGGCACCAGATCTGAATGGGCCAGTGGCTTGATCTTCGCCTCTAGAGCGCGATGATTGCTCTCTAGAAAAGAAAATTCTGGATGATTGATCAGTGGAATTGAAGTGGCTTGGAAACGACCCCAATGAGAACCCCCATCAAGTCTTATAGAAGTTTTAAAGGAATTGAGTCCTTTTGTTCAAAGCTGCGAGAAAGATTTTCCATCTGCCTATATATCTTTATAAAATGATTATCCATCAATTAAACTGCTTTGTATATTGATCTTTGTGGTCCTCTTTTGGGGTTTCTCTCCACAGTATTCACAGGTCGACTCTCCCATTTGGTTTCGTTGGGTTTTCCTTTTCGGTTTTCTGCGACAAACAAAATTTGGGCCATGGATTTTGTGGCTTAGATTAGAGCATCCGTCGGCTGTGGTGTGGCGCCCCTGTTGGTTGCCTGCTCGTTGCAAGTGGGGGGCGGGGGAAATGACTTATGAGTGGAAGCACTCGGAGGCTGGTAAATTAGGTCGCCAAGTGGGAGGGGGGGAAGCACCACTTGACTTAGTCGAAGAAGCCTCACAGCGTGAATATTCTTGGAGGAAGCTCCCATTCAAAACGAGACAGAGGATGCTACAAATGGGCTGAGGGAAGAGGGAAGTTTTCGGTCTTAAATGGTTGGGACTGCCAGCAACAATCGTCAGGCAGGAAAACTGGAAAAGAAGATATAATCCGGCCCTAAAATCAATTGTCAAATTGGAAAAGAATAAAGAAGCCGCCGCTAAAACAATCGGGCAAACAGGAAGTACCCAAGTCCAGGTTAACAACTTCTCCAGGCAAAATGTGGAAAAAAATATTTGAATAAAATTAGTTTTTCGGCCCATTCCCTACGGCAGTTGAGGTTCAGTGGCGCTTTCCGGCCGGAATGTGAGGCCATGCAAATGAGCCAAAGATGAGCTCCGGAATTATGAGTTTCCCACAGCCGCCAGTACACCCGTATGGCTGCCCTCGGATATTGCGATAAAATAAACATATAAATAAATAATCTTGGGCCAGGCGATGGCATTTGTGCGGCTGACCACAGCAATTAGGCAAATACGGCCCCATTTCGCTGGCTCTGTGGTCTGAGGTCTCAGTTCTGGGTGGGTCTGGGTGGTCTGGGTGCTCTGGTTGCTCTGGGTGGTGCGGTGTGTCGACAAGACCAAAGTTGGTGCGATTAACATTTATGCAACATTTGGCAAGGCCATTCCCTGTCGTGCTGCGGTGTGCTGGGTGTGTGTGTGTGTGTGTGCTTGTGGATAGCAGAGCCTTATGGGGTGAGATTCTGTTGTGAAAGGTCATCTCAAGTTGCTTTGCATGGAGGGGGTGGGGGGGGTGTGGTGGCTGGTGGCTGGTAAAGGTAAAGTCAGCCAAAGTGTGGGGCACGCTTTGATAGATTGAATAGATAAGCTTAATGAGGGAACCGTGGGGTTAAGCAAGGCTGTAGCAGATTATGTCGGATATGGAAGGGTGCGATTAGTAATAGTGGGTAGCACTTGTACTCCCTTTAATATTAAGCGAGGCCCGAGTAAGCCCCAGAGTTGGAGCGGCACTACAAATAGAGATTTGAATTTATTGCTAAAGCTGGAAGCGGTTCTGCAGTTCTTTAGTTCAAGTAGACCTCAAGGTAAGGCTGGAAATGCTAAGGTTAAAAATATATAATTGATTCATAGTATGATTCACGGATTCCACGCTCACATGTGACTAGCAAACAGCTGATTCCTGCAGTACAATTTAACACTTAAAAATCTGATGTATCCGTTCGCTTATGGGACATTTGTATAGCGAATGCGCTCTAGGAAAATAAGGGTAGAAGTCGGTTCATTTAGATGCAGTTCATTCGATCAAAGACAAGCCTAACTTAGGATTAGATGAAGCAAAGAGAGATCTACATATTATCTATTCCTTTCTGATCAATAGAGTACGAGGGCTGTTCAGTCCTCTCAACTGTTGCTTTTATCAACAGGCATCTATCAGCTGATTCATGTCAAATATTTAAGAATTTATTTTAAGAGTTAAACGGAAAACAGTGAATGACGGTGTGCTCCTAAAGAGATTTGTGTAGAAAAAACCACCACTGCAGCCAAGGATAAGCTTGACAAATACTGTGTGAGCTCTGCACCATTAATTTCAATGCTAAAAAAGTGGTTTTTATGTTCGTGCAAGCAAAAAAAACAATGCCGAACGTTCTGGACACCCAGTTGAGGTCTCTACACCCGAAACAAATAAAGAAAAATCTCCCGATATGGGATTACGAAAGAGCGAGATTTTTTGGGAACCATTGGCATTTTAATGGGCTCAGTATTTTTAATATTTAATTATTACTTGGGTACGAGAAAGCTTACCGCAAGCTGGGTGCCGACTTTGCGTTTTCTTTTAGAAATTAGGCCTCATGTACATATTTAGCAGAAAAATAAAATTGAGCCGCGGCCTTTGCCGCATTAATAACCGATTCTCAGCCAGAGAGCCCTCCGCAAGAGGGCGCACACTGCACGAGGAAGATTGTGTGTGAGAGAGGGAGAATGAGTAAGCGCGTAAGCAGGGAAATCTTGGTAATCTTGGAGATATAGTAATTTTCCATGACTTAATGTTTTCAGTTTTCTCGTATCTTCAAAATTGTGGATGCCACAGTTTTAACTTCCTTGTGGGGGCAGAAGGGTGCAGGGAAATTATTTGAAATATCCAATATCCATTGGGTTGAGTTTTGAGGCCGGTACTATGACCGGCAGGCCTTGAACAGAGACTCACCTTACCCCTGGCTTGTCTATCTGCCTTTCAACTACAAACTTCAAAGAAGTTCAAACCAGATAAACATTTTACAAGGAATAAACACCGACCATGGAACGTGAGCCCCTTAAAGACGTCACCAATCAACAGTGGGTCTATAGGCAGATACTAGAAGTTCTACCAGCCATGGAAAACCATCCATCAGACATGGAAAACTCTCCATCAGGCATAGAAAACTCTCCATCAGATGGCGGAGAGTCCGAAACTGGAAACTGGATCATGGTTCTTCAACTTCTTCCTCAGTTTGGCCAAGGCCAAGCTGAAGGCCAAGACGAAAGGTGGCGACAAATCTGAGGGGTAATCCGATCTACACCATGTCTTGGCGATTGTTCATTTAATGAGACAAATGCTCGCTCCATCTTCAACTTGTTCATATATATTTTTGGAATGCTACAGATTAGACACAGATCACATAAATACACCAGACACAATCGCCAGCCGGAAAATAAACGGACTGAGAGCATCCGACTCTGTGTTTTGGTCTGGGATCATCGAAGTTCTTCGAGGCGTTGTAGGTGTTCTGGTAAGGAGTGCCACATCCCACAAAGGATCCTCATTCCCGCATCAAGCGTTTATCGGAGATTTACGTGGGTAAAGCTAAAAAGGTAGGAAGTATCTGCCAATAGGAGAACTCTGCGGACAGCAGATCCACTTCTTGGATTTCCATTTCGGTTTTTCGAACCTCTTCCCGGCCTGTGCATGAAATGACTTTTCATGCGATGGTTCTTATTTGCGATTTGTTTATTTCCCTGACCCGGTTTCCACCTGGTCTATGCCCTGACCCGATTCCAAGATCCGGGCTATCAGGGTCTTGGCAGGCCTTGGAAAGGAATTTAAAAAAGAACTACCTTCTCAGTAAATGATGAAGGGCGAAGCAGGAAAGTTTTGCCACGCGCCAGGAAGCGTTTTGCCCACAAAGTGGCACAGGACGAGGAGGAAGATTTGCATTTTCTGAGAGCGTGTCCTCAGAGCGAAAAAGAATCGTCGCAGCTGAGTGTGTCATGGCAGTGTTGGTGTGTGCCAGACAGAAATAGAAAGAAGTTCAAAAGGGAATTGCTGAGAGAGAGAGCAATTAGATGAGTTATTAAGTTTGCTCATAGAATCGACCCTCGGTCACCGACCTATATACTCGTAGATATAGATACATATCCATCTGTACAATGTATGTTCTTTACCAGCTTTTATTGATCTCGTTGAATCTTTGTTTCGTTTCAGTTTCACCCGAATCGATCGTCATACCGATCGTCTCGTGCATCTTCGGCTTCCCCATTTTGGCCCTGATCGTCATTTGCTGCCTGCGACGGCGGGCAAAGTTGGCCAGGGAGCGGGACAGGCGGCGCAACTACGACATGCAGGACCATGCCGTCAGCCTGGTCAGATTTAGTCCAATTCATAGGCTTAGTGAGTGTTGAGTGTTGTGTAATGTGTGTCGAACGTTTTGCTCTTTGCTCTCTTCTCTTTTTGCTTCCATTCTTTTCTGCATTTCTACATTTCTCCTTCCGTTTCCTGTTTCGCAGGCGATGGTCGCAGATCAAAAGACTACCTACCTAACTACCTACTTATATACGTAATCGTCAAATGCATCCCCATCTCCCCTACCACCCCCATTCATTCGCACTCTGCACCACTTTTGCACTCTCTGTCTCTCCGTTTCTCTTTTTGTACTGATTTATCCTTTCCTCGTCTTGATGTATGCCATGCCGTAGTGATTATAGTACTCCCTAACCACCCCCCTACCCTCTCCCTCTCCCTCTGGTGGCCACGTTGTCATCCCCGACATAACACGGCCTTTGTTTTATCCCCCAAAATGGGATTTTAAATTGACAAAGAGATAACAAAAGCACCTGACGCAGTAGCATCAGCATCAACATTACCATCATCATCATCATCATCGTTCTTGTTGTTCTTCTTCTTATTTGGTGGTGGAAAGCGACCACCCCGCCCCGCCCGCATAACCGAAAAAATAAAATAAAATAAAAATATGTATAACGGCAGCACTATGCAACACAATTCATGCATATCTCCTTCTGGCTTATAACTTTACACTTTTCTGGTGACCATTTGTATGCCCTTCAAAGAAGGACCACAAGGAAGGAAACCTGTTTAGTTCTTATACAAATTTAGAACCATTCAGGATTATATAAGATCTCATAAAAAATATCATAAATTAAACCAAATGATTGCAAGTTAAAGTCTTATTCCGGTTTGGAAAACGGAACCACAGAAGCATTCTATTTCTGAGTGGAAAAAAGGCTCAGGAGTCCTGGTACTGTTGCACAGTGTAGTTAGGAGACGGCAGAAACCTGGCCTTTGTGCGGCAAATGAACCTCTCGACGGCACTCAGGAATCGAATTGCCATTCTCAATGGATGTGTTGCACGGCCCAGTGGGTTATCAATTACGAATGCCTCCCAGGAGCAACCACCTTCCAGCTTCAAGCTTCGAGCTTGACTTTAGCAGCCAAAGAGCCTAGTCGGGGCCCAGCCCAGCCCAGCCCAGCCCAGCCGATGGACAGTGGCCATCAGGGAGTCCGTGTCACTGTCCGTGTCCCGCAGGCAGTCCACAGCCAGGGCCACCTTCATTGGTAGGCAGTGCTCGCTCGGGGGCAAAAGAAAGCTGAAAGAAAACAGTGGCAGGGCGGCGACAGTTGCCAGCCACTCAATAAAACATGCCCCGCACCAACAGTCAGCTAGTGTGTGTAGCTGTGTGTGTGTGTGTGTGTGAGTGTGTGAGCTGCTTTACATGTGTCAGGCACAGCACAGAGCGGCAGGCAGCAGCTGGCATGCGCTGCCTGCATTTGCATTGCATACCTTTGGGCGCTCGCCTGCCCTCGTTTGCATATCGCAAAAACAAATGAAAGGCAGCAGGCAGGCAGCAGGCAGGCAGCAGGCAGCAGCTCAACTCAGCAAACAAAAAAAGCAAGAAAAAGCCTCATAATTGACTATACTCGTGCGTTACCCTGTACTCATAAGCGTTTAAATGCTTAAAAGTATAGGAAAACGGATAAACGATGGCACCCAATGAAAAGGGAACAAAAGATTGAAAGAAGATTAATAAAGGTAGAACGAGAGGAGAAACACAGATTGAATATACACATGTATATACTAACTAGCAGACCCGCGCGCTTCGCTTCTAGAACACATTTTTGGCCCAAATTTGAGATTTGTTTGACTTATTTTATTTTTGAGCAACCTTTTTATAGAAAAGTACAAATTTTTGCTTATAAGAACCAAGCCACGTACTCTGACTATCATTTAAAAAAAACCGCATGCAATTTGGTGCACTCGTGGCGGAGATAGCCCCTTACACACATTTGTTTCTACAAATGTATAGTATAAGTAGTGATAATATTAATAAATACATAGATATGTTACCAGAACGATAGAAAAATGAAGCAAAGTTCGATCTGTAGTTGAACCATTAGACATGTCCTTGAATTTGTCCATATAAAAGTGTGTGCATCCTTCTTTGAGCCAAAATATGGATGGTTTATGGTGTGGTTTCCGTTTTGCCTGCTCTGCTACACATTCTTATAGATATAACGACCGTCTTATCCCAAACGAGTAGCGGGTATGCAAAAAAGTATAAAAATGTGTGAATAGGGGAGCGCTCTCCCTCACTCCCGCTCGCCTTTTTAGCATAGCAACATGCCCTGATGACAGCCGGACGAGCGGGGCTGCCTCCCATTTCGCCACCTGCCACCTGCCACATTCACATGCCCCGCCGCTTTATGCACGCACGCACACGCAGCAACATTTTTTATAACTGTAAATTTCATATTCAGTGCGCCAGAGAGGGGAGAGGGTAGATGGGGACAGAGACGGGGACGGAGACGGAGATGAAGATGAAGAGGGGCGACAGCAGGAAAGAAGCGAGTGGAAATGCCACTTCAGGTCTCATAGAGGAGCTGCCTCATGACCATGATAATGATGATGATGATAATGATGCGGGTGATGTGGGTGACAGCCACAGCAACAGCCACAGCCACAAACTACACTTGTTTTCGGTTGTTTTGCTCCTTGGCCCCAAAACAACACACACACACACACAATATTTCATGGACCCCCCACCCACACACAGCACACACACACACAGCCAGAGAGAGAGAGACACCCACATCATACCTATGTACACACACACTCGTATATCTTGTTTGCATACATTTTCGCAAAACAATTACGAAGCAAGGCAAAAGCCAAACCCCAAAATTCTTTACCCCTACCCAACCCTCCGCCCAAACACACACAGACACACCGACACACCGACACACAGGCACTTTAACACCAAAAACTCCTCAACCAAACTGAATCCTGTGTTTGCATTAAACAACCAAGAGTCCCAACTGTGTGTGGTCGAAGGAATTGAATCGGAATCTCTTAATATCGGAAATGGAAAACGAATCTTGCATATGCATATCACATAATAGATGGAGAATAGAATTTCAAACATCGGCAAAGCATACACGTATATATACATATATATATGAATATTCGTAGCTATAGCTACATGTAACTCGCTCTCTCTTTCTCTTCTGAAGGTGGAAACAAAATTAAAATATTTTTTTTTTCCTAGAGAAATTCTAGTAAATAGAACAAGCTAAAATTATATGTATTAGATTTGATCTTTAGTTCAGAAATGTGCTCTCGACATTTCTCAATACCACAAATTTGAATACCATTCAAGTGGAAACTCTAGATTTGTTTTAAAACAAATAGATGTATATAGAAAAGGGTATATTCTCCCATCAATACTGAAATATTTATACGTTTCTACTGGCTGTTATTCTTAAACTTTTTAAACATTCTTAAAATATAAGAATTATATAAATTATATATTATATTATATATAAAATTATGGCCATACATATTGGTTATCCATTGCGATTCGTGAGCGAAATCTTTCCTGATTCGAGAGGGAGAAGCATAGACAAAGGATCAAATTCAAAATATATAGGACTTTTGGGAGTGTTTTCGACTATAATCCTTACTGGAGCTCCATACCATACATACCATACCATCCCAGTGTACCAAAACTTCGTAAACGATGTCGCAAACGGGAGTTTAGCGAGACTCAACAAAACTATCGTATTTGGATCCGAAAACGATACAAAAATGAATCACTGATCGCGCAGTTTGTGGCAGTGAAAGTTTCATTTTCGATAGCTCGAAAACCGATCGTTTGCGAGCCTTTTCCAATATCCTTTGCTAGCCTTTTCTAATATCTTTGAGGGCGTTTCTTTTCCATTTTATACATGGTATATACCATGGCATACAGTTCAAGGCTCTCTTCTGGTGTCTGATGTATCTAGTGTAAACACCATAAACATGCCCATTTTAACAGCGAATAAATCAAATTAGGGGCCAATAAATCAACTCCTACCCCACTGTGCGCACACCCATCGCGTGGCACTTGCACATCTTTCACTTCTTGACATTTCACACCCCCCACCCGAGTCGGGTTCGGGTCCTGGCGCCCAGACGTCTCCCATCTGCCATCTGCCACCTGCCCGCCCATCGCACGTTTTCAATTTGTCGCCATCAATCTTTCTCACACCTGCCCTCTCGCACATCCCATCCCCCACTCCCGAGCATAGCCCTGCCCCACCACCCTACCAAAAGAGAAAAAATCTCTCAATCCCTGAATTACTGATGACTCGAACTGATTTGATTCCGCCCACAGATTACCGATCGTCGCGAGCTATCAGTCTACGTCCTGAACGAAGCCTAAGCCAGGGCTTCACCTCGCTGGAGCTGGACACCGTGCTGGAGGAGCGCTGCAGCGATGTGGAACAGACGCAGACCGAAATCCTCAATCCCGAGTCGCCCATGGACACCACTTCCTACAAGCAGTCCTTCCCCGCAAGCTAACAGTTAGCCACGAAGCAGCAGCAGCCGCCCACTGCGACGCCCCCAACAACGCTCGCACATCCCCAGTCCCAGTTCCAGTCCCAGGCCAATCCTCAGGCGCAGTCCCAGGCCAAGGATCTGCCCGCTTCGACATCGTCCCAGCTGTTGCTGCCGCCGCAGCTGCGGAAGACGGCCAGTGTAAGGGAGTCGCACGATTCAACGGCACTGGCCAAACGGCGGAGTCGCCTCCAGGATCTGCGGGCCGCAAGCACCAGCAGCGGCGGGGGGGACGAGGCAACCGTCACCTTTAGCAAACGTGACTCCAAGAGAAATCGGCGGCGCGCTGGCGCTGGCAGCGGTACCAGCAGCAGCAGCGGCTCGCCACGCCGATCAGAGGCGGCCATGCGGAAGTCGCAGTCGCTGGACGCCGCCGACAGCTACTCCCTGTCCAGCATCCAGTCCCCGCTGTGGGTGACCCTCACCAACGCCCGCACCATCGAGGAGCTGGCCCAGCAGAAGCTTTAAATGGACCCATCCTGAGCCCCCAGCCCACCTAAGAGACCCCGCCGCCCTCCGGCTGCCATACCATTTCCATTTCCCATTACCCAAATCCACACAGACATCTTGTAAATGTTTAGAGAGAAATTCCCTGTACGAGTAGTAGATGCATTAATTAAAACCAAATATTTGAATCATTAACTAAAACTACACAAATGTAATGCAATTAAAGACCAACAACACATAGTCCAAGGAACAAGATTGAATTGGAAAATAGATAATTGAATGTCAAGGAAAATGTACACAATAGTGTTTTCAATGGCAGGGGAGGGAATATGAGACCAAGAATTGGTCTTGGGCATTTGAGCCAAGAAGCACAGACTAACCGAACTGTAATCTGATTAAGGACCAACAAGGCTCCCAATTATATTTGCCAAATTGATAGTTGAACTTCCAGGCGACTGTAGGTGGAGCCTGGGCCTTGGAAGAACAGCAAGGACATATTTACACACATACAGGTACTTTTTGAACTCTCAAGTGCAGAGCTGCTGATCGGATTAGCCAGAAGTTCGGCCTTGGGTCCATTGAAAGGTAAGCTATTTTGGTAATAGGACCACACAAATTGTCCCTGTGGTCCTGGATAGAGAGCACGTAACAGCGTCCAAAAAACCTGAATGGATAACAATTATGAAAGTTTTCGCGTTCATTTAAAAAATAATAATTGTAAGCCTAATTAAATAATTTTATATGAATCCATAAGGGTCTTTGGGGAACACTCTTAACTTTAATTAAGATGATTATCCCGTGTTTGTTTTCAATTATTTCCGCATAAGTCTGGGTATATTATGAAAAAATAATGAGAGTTGTATATGCTTTTGCAGCATTCTATATATTGAGAGCAGCATTCTATATCTGATCACCCTAGGCCATTGCTTCCTGGAATCTTCCTATAATGATATAAAAACCATAGCTTGGTTTACATCAACTTCCGAAATTATAAAACAATAATTCATATATATATAAAATATATTGATCGCTAAATATATATCCACTATATTCTTTTGAAGTCAATTCAAAGCTACTAGAATACTAAAATAATTCTCTTCTTTCCCTGGAGGGGGAGGTGAAAGACCTGAAGACCCCGATTAAGGGACTAGTAGAAGCTAACTGGAAAATGCTAGAGGTCGTGCAAATGATGAGCGGGATATATGAAAAGATTTGACAACTGTTACATTTCTTGGAAGTCCTTAAAGTCCTTAAAGCAGCTAGAGGAGGATGGCAACTTTCTCACTGATTTTGGGGAATGAGACCAAGTATTTAGATAGATTTTACCTATCAGCCCTGTGCTACATATATTATATGTTACACGTATGTAATTGTACTTACCCGCCGTAATTGGTATCGGAGCCGATGACTGCCGCATGCTCTCATTTTGGTATGGCTGTTTGCAAAAGGGCCAAATGGAATTGTTGGCTAATGCTAACTAGGACAAACAGACATACATATTGATGCTGATCTCGAATATATATGTATTTACTTTATGGGGTTGGAAATGCTTCCCTTTGTTTGTTACACACATCTGCACAAATCTATATAATATATCCCTATACTCTTCGATTGACGGGTGTAAGATTCAATCTGATCTTATAACGATTTGTATATGATTCAATGAATACTATACACTTTACGTTTTGCTCAAAAGAAGTAGAAATCCTTTTTTGGCGTACAAAATCAAGGTTTACAAAGCTACCACCATGACCACAAAAAAAACATATTGGGTACAGGAGATAAAATGTCATAATACTATCATGAATGGCCTGTTTTGTAATCTTTTCATTTAATAAAAGGCATGAGCGTTATTGGAACCTATTTCTGTCTTATGTCTAGTACATCTCTTGGAGCGGTTCTAAGAAGCTTCTTTTAGAACATTCTTTGGGATGTACTTCTGGAGCAGGCAAGTCCGACTGGGGAGCCTTATGAGAGATCCTGTAAGATTCTCTGAAATTTGTAGATCAGCTCCAATCTTCAGTTTGAATTGCGAATTTACCGATTCTACATCTAATGACATTATTTCAATTCTCTGAGAATAGAATTTCTGAATTCTCCTGACTATTATTCCATATAGATTCCATAAGCATTTTCTTTGTTGAGAATTTTCATGAGGGAGGGAAAAGCCCAACGCTATTGCATTTTTGTAACCTTTTATGAACTTATGAACCAAATGCATATGTATCTATGTGTCAGTGGGATCTATTATGATATCGCATTCTTCTTTCATTATGCCTGCAGCTGATCGCTCTTGGGGGATTTTCGAGAGTCGAATGTATGAAGGATACTCCTGTACTCCTGTAGTGTATTTTTGTAAGTTTAGTAATTTTTGTATTTTTCTTTTATTTAAATTATCATGTATACATAATAAGAGCTTAAAATACAAATTTAATTTCTTTATCAAAATACATTGTTATACAATTTCCTTAGTTGTTGTCGCTTGTATGCTTGGGGATCTCAATTTGGATTCATTTGACGGTGTTATTTAATTTCATTTGATTTTGATTTCGATTTCGATTTTGATTTCGATTTAGATTTTGATTTGATATTTATAGTATTCCGAGTGGGTTTCGCTTAGTCATCAATGTTTATGGATTTAGTTTTAGCTTTGCACACCGCATGTTTTTTAGTTATATGTAGTTTGAAGCTTATGTTCCTTTTCTCTTTATATAACTTTAGATTTATTTGTTGCTTTTATTTTACTTGTAATATTAATTAATAGAAAAAAATACTAACAAAAAGAAGAGGTTGTCTTGGATATATCCATGGATATCAATATTGTTGAATATAAATACAATATGCAGATGTATCTATACGATTGCGGCATACAGATCGCGTATAATACAATACGTAGACAATACCAAATATAAAAAAAAACTGCATCGAGTGGTTCACAATAATACATTCAATTCATCTCATCATTCATCCTGCTGCGCGATTCATTTTCATTATCCTTATCGCCAGCCAAGCCACTACTAAAACACACACTTTAGAAACATCTCTGTTTAAAGAAACTAACGAAATCCGATTACACAAATTGTGGAGGAACGCTGTCTGTGGAGGATGCTGCGGCACAAACAAATATACAATATACATATACATATATATATAACTCTGCCCTCGATCTCTGATCACGCTGATCACTCCATCGATCGCTTGGTTTCCTTTCTTTAGGGTTAAAAAAGCATTAAATAAAACATATAATAAGAGACCTAAAAAAAATTGAACTAGGAAAACAATTGAAAGCACTTTGCCCTGTGTTTGTGTTTGTGTGTGTGTGTGTGTGTGTATGTGTTTGGTTTTTGTGTGTGTGTATATGTGTGTTGTTTGGAGTTCGTACAAGTATGTGCTGGGATCTGTGGGAGGTCTTGGATCTTGGCTTCTGGGGATAGCTAAGGAGGATGGGGCTAAAAACAGAAACAAAAAAAACACTAAAGGATCACTTCATGCTGTTGCCAGTCGTCTTTTTTGAGCAATTCGGTTGGGGTTAGTGATTGGGGTTTCTTAATTTTGTATCGGTTTCTGTCTTGCATTTGCTTTAGCCTTGTCTTACATTATTTTATTTTGTGTCTGTCGAAAAATCTGTAAAATCAGTTCTAATTATTCCGTTTGTCTTTTCCTGTGATCAATAAAAAAAGATCCATTTCCAAATTGTGTGCAGCTTGAGGATTGCTGCTCGGGGGGTGGATGGGGATTTCGGTTTCTGGTCTTCGATCAAATTTTCTGTCGTTTTTGCTGCAACTCTCCTTCTCTCTCAAGCGATCTCATCTCTCTCTTTCTCTCTCTCTCTCTCTCTGTCGCTTCTGTCATCTCTCTGGATATCTCTGGTACATGATGTTTCTCTCTCTCTCTTTACATGTGTATCGTGGCTGCCGTATAGCGCGCCTCGCCGCGCCTCCAAGACCACTGGCTGGGACGGAACTAATGGATTAAACGATAAAGAATAAAGCCCAATTATTATTAGCCACAATTATACATATATATGTAGAGTGTACAGGTGCATGCGTATATTGTTTGTAGAGCTCTGATAACCAACCTGATGCAAATGCTTGGACTGCATGTAATGGTAAGAAATGCATAAAGCCATGGGTTTCATATACAAAATAATCAAAGAATCTTGTTCTTTGGATCTTCCGACACTCACCTGAATTAGAAGTTGGCCACTCTTCGTGTGCGGATTGCGGTACGCATAGAAGAGCCACAGCGTCACGGCGAACACCATGCAAATGGGCACCATGAAGCCAAATGCCATGCCCACGCTCTTGTTCTCGCCCTGCGCCTGGGAAAGCTCGTCGGCATTCATGAGCTTCGCGTCCGCCGTGCTGCTGCTGCTGCTTGCATCGGCGGCTGTCTTGGTTTGGGCAGTGGCACGCGGTGCCCGCGTACTGCTCAGCGTTGGCTCTGTTGCCGCAGAACTGGCGGGCGAGACGGTGGACGAGCTGCCACTGCCACTGCTGCTCGCAGTGCCGCTCTTCTCCTGGCCGGCATTGTTGCCCTTCGCGCCGATAACCGGACAAGTGCCAACCTCATGAATGGAAGCTGTGTCACAGCCTGCAAATAGATTTAATTTTTGCTTGTTAATTGAATGGTTGGGGCGTTAAGGCGTTAAGGCTTACCCTTTTGAACCCATTCGTGCTTCTTGCGATCGGTACCCGTGGAGCAGCGATTCAGCGCCGGGCACCAGGAGCACTGTGAAAGCGAAACAAGATTACGATTGTAGATTGTAGATTGTAGATTATAGATTATAGAATGTATTGTTTGGGTTCACGGAGTTTGCGGAACTCACGGCAAAAGTTGTGTTATGGTTGATGCACGCCTGGCAATCATTGTAGCCCAGGCAGGTGGGCAGGGCCGTCAATTTGATAATGGTAGCATTGGTGATCTCCTTCTGCTGGAAGGTCACGCGGTGGTACTCATAGATGGTCTTTCGTCGGGCAACTGTCAAAGAAGCAAGAAAACAACCACAATTAGGATCCTGGTTCTGGAGGAGATGAACTATTTCTCACTTACAGTAGAGATGCTTGTCAATGATGTAGGCGTCCGAGAGGCCCACCTTAACCGGATGCTGATTGTCCTGGATCGAGTTGATTTGCGTGGGCACCTGGAAATAACCAAACACAATGTCCCCGTTCTGTTGGAGGGTCACGCTGAACGTGAACTTTCCGTAGTCCGGCTTATCCTGAAGCGTCACGTTCTCCCAGACGGCCGTAAAGGCGGTACCTGGAGGACAGATTCGGAGTTAGATTGGACAGCCAGAGCCAGAGCTCGCTCTAAATGCTCACCATTATCGTGCAGACGGACAACCGAATCCGTGGACATGCTCGTGTCGAAATTGGCCATCAGGGGGGCAATGTATTGGGTGGCGGCCAGCCAGGAGTGGACATATTCGCCGGTGTAGAGGAAGCCTCCGGTGGCAACGGTTATGTTGCGCACGTAGTGCCCATAGAAGGGGAAATCGAACTGCAGCTCCACGGTCATGGCGCGACGATGCGACGAGGACAACATACCGTTCTCGGGCACCGTACGCAGCTGGGACCAGAGGGCTGCGGCCTCCGCCTTGTTGATATACAGGGTACTGTTGTAGTACTCATGATAGTCGTCGGTGCGGTTCAGGTTCTCGCTGCTGATGCCCTTGTTGATCACCTCCTCGGCGACATCCACATCCACATCCGCATCTGTCCACTGGTCCACATTGCTGCGGTCCGTTGAGGTGGCTGTCCCAGCTGGCAGCGGCATCTGCAGCGGCACAATCGGCGCGGAGGCGGCCACCTTTTTCGGATACTGCGATTGGGCGCCCAGCAGCTGGGTGGGCTTCTTGGCCGCCACATTGATGGTGGTGGTGGTGGCTGCTGTGGGATTCGATGATCCATCGGCGTTCTTCACATTATAATCCTTTCGCTGTCCGGCACCATTGACGCCCACATTGTGCACATTGTACGAGACACTGCCACCCGCTGCTCCCGCTCCCGTCTTGCTGTCGACGGTGGTAACCGTGGTCTCCGTGCCGC
Source organism: Drosophila helvetica (assembly GCA_963969585.1). Lineage (NCBI taxonomy): Eukaryota > Metazoa > Arthropoda > Insecta > Diptera > Drosophilidae > Drosophila > Drosophila helvetica. The sequence continues at coordinate 13,051,566 of OZ018401.1, read as the reverse complement.
CGGCCACAGCACTGGCGTTCCCATTAACGCTTTGGTACTGACTCTTTGCATCCGGCGTTATGCCGGCCGGCGACGCCGAGTCTGCCGGTGCCGCATCGGGCGCCGCACGTTTCTGACGATTCACTGCTCGTTCCCACGTCGCTGGCAGTCGAACAACATCGTGGGCATTGATGAATGTGAGCTTCGAGTCGAGGGGATAGTATGCATCCGGATGGGCTGTAAAACAGAAAGTGAATATCGCGTGGATGAGTCAATGGAGGTGCTTCAGGGAGGTGCTCCAGGGACGTGCACTCTTCTTAGAAAAGGGATGGAGCCAATTTAATTTCTGTATTTTCCGGAATTCCCTGGTACGATCGATGGTAATGTGTGAAGAAAGGCCGAATTCATGCACTTAATTTTGTACACATCTTAATACGTACATATGTACATAAACACATCTTATTACGTACACCTATGCAGAAAAACACACAGCTAATTACGTACGCACACAGCTCATTATTTAAACACACAGCTAATTACATACAGCCGCACAGCTAATTACGTACAGGCATTTTTTGCTTCCTGATTCTGCTGTGAGTGCAGTGGAAGCTCCTTTCGGGCAACATTCTTCCTTTATCCCGAATTCGCGAGTATTCCAGCTCTGCCTTACGCCCACGCAAAAATCTATCACCGAAGCTGAAGCCGCGTCTCGTTATTTATATATATGTACCTAGATATTATAGGGCACCTATCAAATCAAGAAATTTTAGAGGTGAACCATGGACATAGAATTTATGGACCTGTTTCCCTGAGGGCAGGCGATTCAAATTTAGAGCAATCGTGGATAAAGATGCTCTCATCTTTTCATTGATCGTCCTCAGGAGTTCTCTTTTTTCGATTAAATACTAGTGAGTGTAGAAAATCCCAAATGGCATAAGTAGGATGTGCCAAATGGTAATATAATCGTAGCAGCACGCTTTTCAATCAGTGGATGGATATGTGCTAGCTCTACTTTGGCAACTTTTAGTTTTAATCTCCCATCAGTTTATAGCTCCATGAATTCTTCCTGCTTGTTTATCGGTAAGTGTCCAACGGACACCCAGAAGCAAATTAATTTGTAAATCCGAGATATCACTTTTCCACGAGAGAGCCATCGTGACCAGAAGTGACTGATGATCTGCTCCCATTGCCTGACACACTGCAGCATCAGAGAGACGAAAGTTCAGCGGGCGCGACCCGAACTAATTGAAAATTTGAACAATTTCTTGTGGGCCAGACAGCAATTCATCAGGCAGAGTCATCAGTGCTTCACTCTGTACAAAAAGTGTGAGGCTGTCCCGCCCCTCGCGCGGCAAAGCGACTCGTTCTGATAGCTCTAAGCTATTTTTAGGTGTATAATTTCCCAAAACCTTGACTTTTTTCCGCGGCACACCGACTGATGACCAAGGTACACCAGTGTACACCAATGTGCCCCGGCTCACGTTTTGCGAAACACTGCTATAGGGTGTACTCACAGCTAGTGAAGCTCTCTCTCTCTCTATCTGTGTACTTCGACATGTTTAATCGTATGAATTTATAGATTTTAGAGACAATCACAAAATATGGGAATTTCTATTAAAATTCAAGTTTTTTCATTCTTGGTATCTAAAGATATCTTCAATTTAAATACTTTTACTCCGATTAGTTGCAATTCTGCTAAAGATTTCGACTGTGGGTGCCACCATCTCTGGTAAATATTATCTATTAATATGTGTGCTCTCATTATATTATCATTCTGTAAATTACGATACATAAAGAGATACATTCACTGTATCTGGAAGAGTATCATATCTCAATCTTTGCCTATAGCCGTTCCCTTATCGTTTGGTAAATATTATCTTTTCCGGCCCGAAGGCATTCGCTATACACTTGCATGGGTAATACGTAGGCTGGTTTTTATATCGGTAGCCTTGGCTATTTTTCGTAGGAACAAGTCAAAATCGTCACTTCCATTTGACAGTTTGGCATTTTTTGGTGAAAAGTGTCGTCCAAGAGCGGTTTTTGTTCTGTACAAAAATGAAACCTGTGCAAAATTGGCTATTGCAAAATAGATGCATCTTTGAGCATTTTTGAGCTGAAGACTTTTTTAAGAGATATTTTTCTTCCGAGTGCCCAAATTAATGCGGGTAAAATGCGTTTTCATCTTCCTAGATAATATTTTTAAGAACAATAATACCGTCCTGATTGTACGATTATATGTAAGAGGCAGCCCTCGTATTATTCCCTCAGTTTACAAGGATGGCATAATCATCTGTATCTTCAGTTTCATTTATTATTAACCATACAGAAGCCAGCTTTGAGCTTAGTTGAAAAGGACTTCCAGCGGGTATCTTCAAAAGGGTATTCCATTTTGAAGTACCTTTTATTTAGATCATGTTGGGAATTATGTACTTTTATTTCGACCCCTGGCTGTAGTATATTTCCCCAAATGTAGTCATTTCCACGCTTGCATGTGTAATGCAATTTTCTGGACATGTGCCACATGCCACAGGCCCTCTTCTCCTCGCTACTACTATTTATGTTGCATGTGTGTTGTGTTGTTGTGGTGTAATTAACCTAACTGTTATTTGAAGCCGCTCTCAATATTGATTTTCTATTTTCATTTACCATTTCCCACATGTGCGCCAGCACCGCACCACAGCACCACAGCACCACCGCAGAAACACATCAAAGAGCCCCTGTCGTCAGCCCCCAATTGCAATTACAACATGTGGCATGTGGTTGGTCGGCCGGTCGGTCGGTTGTCTGTGTGGCATGGATGGGGGATTGCCACACGCATGCATATGTAGTACATACGACCCCCTAAACAAAACCGATATCGATTCCCAAGCCCAAGAATTATTCATAACTTTCGAACATACAAAAAAAATATATGTACATTGTACATTCATTTTGTATATAAATAAACCATCTAAAAATCGAAAACTAATCGCGGAATCGTCTCCCACTTCCGAGGTAATTGCTTGAAGGATTTTTAAACAAATAATATTCACTATTCCCTTTATTTGCTTCTTTTAGGGTATTTTTTCTTGGTTTGTGATTTCAAAATTCCTTAATTTTTTTTGTTTGGCATCCGGAATCCGGTATTTTTCTGCTGCTCGAAGCAGAAAAACAGATTGCGCAAGGAAATGGCTCGTTTTCGTTTCTCTTGGTATTTGATTGTATGTACAATGTGTACATATGTACATATAGCCATATGTAACAGCACCCAGGGGCACTCGTATCTGGTTCTCAAACATAAAACTCCCCGTCCGTCCCATAAAGTTAGGCGATAAAGAAAATTATCGTTTGTTGGCCTATGGCAAAAAATGGGCAAAATGGGACCAACTAATTCAAATTCAATAAAAAAACATAGCCATCGATATAATTTGTTGGAGTCCTTAGAACCTAAACGTAAGAATTCCAAATAAATTATATCGAGATTTAAATTACATATATTTTTTCCCATATTTTCCCTTAATGCGACGGGCTCCTAGCGAGCCTAACCTTTACCTTGCCTAATACCATATTTAATAATAGCGATCATTTTGTGGGGAATTTTAAGGGCATTTACGCATTTGTACTGCCACTTTTACTGCTTCACAAAATTCCCATAAGCGAACGGACACAGCGTTACAAATGAGACACAATCGGAGACCATTCGCCATATCTTATATCCACAAAAACTAGACCCAATATCCAAGAAGATATACATATACATATAGAATGTCCATATGTGCATGTATGGAATATTTTCTTCCTTCTAATACCCTGTGCAAAGGTATGGCATGCAATGAATGACAGAACAAACCAGAAAAGCCCTCGGGAGTCAGCTTTCAGCTCTGCTTGGCGAAACGCAACTGTACGCAGACACACAAGCACACAGACACGTTTTTGCATGTTATAATTGTTTACTGTTTTCCAATGGAACAAATCACAACTGAGCGATTACATTGCGGACAGGCACACAGCACCAGGCACCAGGCACCAAGCACCAGTCACCCGTGCCGTCGATCAGATATAGAATTATTGGTTGATGTTTGTGTGGGACGCGGGAAGTACAGTATGCAGGCCCCAGATACATATGTACATATGTACATACGTATGTATGAATGGCTGTGAAGAAGAAACAACGACAGCGAAAGCAAAAGCAAAAGCTGCGCGTCATCGATGCCCCCATCTGGCGGGTGATCTTGCATAATTACGAGTATTAGCCGCAGCCGCAGACGCAGCAGCAGCAGCGACTGCGGTCAAAATATGAGTCAACCCCAAACGACAGAGAAGCATCTAGCTGCCCCAATTCCGACTTGAGCTTGGGGCACAGACATCCCAATGGATATTTTATTCGAATATTAATAAGAGGTACCAATAGATCTTCTATAGAGTCGATTTATGGGAAATATTTTACACCGAGTCAATGTAATTTACATGGCAACAGATCTACTCTCGCTGTCTCTCAGGGAATCCATTATTCAGTCTCGTTTTATTTGGACTGCCTGATGGACTCCAGCCTCATCTATAGAATTACATGCCATGACGTCCAGCGGAGAAAATCCATCTGTGCCATGAAAATCCATGAGGCAAGAGCGCCACCTGATCCCGCCCCGCGATCTGCTCCCTCTGCTCCCTCTACTGCTTCGAGTGGTTCCAGCGCTGCTTCGAATTCAATTGAACCCAGTGTTAATTGCTGTAAATGATGGCCGTTTTGTACGTTTTTTGTAGTTTGCTGTGGACTATGTTGCGGAGTAGTTGCTGTTGTTTTTGTTGTTGAAACAATTGGCGTAAATTTATTCAGCGTTTGATTGAAAACCAAAAATGTAGTCTTTAATATTTTGTCGTGTGTGCGTGTGTGTGTGTGTGTGCGGAGGTTTGATAGCTTTTTGCTTTAGTTAGTTTGTGCTAATGACCTCCACACAACAGAGAAGCCAACCCAGAACCAGAGAGAGTCCCCACACCAGTGGGTCAAAGAATTTGCACAGTGACCCACTTTCGGTCTTTCGCCGATCTTTAATTATTGGGGTTTTTTGTGTGTCTTTCTTTTTTATTTTTTTGGTGAAATGCGCCAACAAGATGCGAAGGACGCACGAATCAATCAGTGTGTGAGATTCATTGGAATGAATCTTCTTCACAAAATGCAGGCACGATATTGCAGTAGCACTTTGTGTTTTTCATTTTTTGTCCAAACACAAGTATGCACATAAATGCACGCAAGGCTGTTCGTTTCGCTGCATTCGTCGGCGCATTCAGTCTGCTCTCCCATTTCTATTTACGTTTGCGCTTTTGAAATTACTTATCGCCAGCTGCCCCCTCCATGGTATATCTTGTTTCTGTTATTTTTACCTGCTGCTGCTACCCCTGGGCAAAAGCAGGGATATTCACTATTCGGCTAAGGGTATGGAAATACATACATATGTCACAACATTCTTAGTAGAGCTATACAAGATCAGCTATTAATTATATTTCATAGCTCTCAATCGGTGAACTCTGTTCGGGTTTAGGCTTCACCATTAAATGACCGACCGTAGGGCACTGCCGCATGACGCGTGACACTTGCAATTGAACCATTAAAGAAGCACTTTGGAACAACTGCCGAACGACTCGAGACGCACAAGCGAATGCTGCCAAAGAGAATTGGAAAAACAACAGATGTACATGTCGTGTGCATGACGGGGCCCGTATATGTTTGACTCTTACTTTTGTATAACAACTTTTAAGAAAGTTGATACATTTCGTATCTTATTCTAACTTATACAATGTACAATATATGTATACATGTATTTATATAATAGATAGGGTTTTGATTAGGATATCCGTCTTCTGTGCAGATCGGATGGGTATCGCTAAGGGTTCTCTTTTGTTGTTGTTATTGGATTGCCTCTAAATTCGATTTGTGTGGCGGGTATTTCTATAGTCGGAACCGTCTCTGTCCGATTTATTCTGCACTTGTTGGAATGTTTACTCTGTGATAATCAAAAACGCTATCGAAGTCGCTCGTTTATCAGTATTTGTTTTTTAATTTTTCCCAGCTCTTTTACTGATAGCTTGACTGACAATTTGCGTCGCACGCTTTCAGCTAATTGACGGTAGGGGTACCTGTAACTTTACCTGTACCTTTACCAGTTAATGGTATCTGTATCTGTACCTGTCTAGAAAATGTACTCGTACAGGAGGTATTCGCTGTGGTGTGTACCTGTGTTTGTTCAGTCACTGCACTGGGCCAGACGTGGCCGGAGTGTTAATATTTTAACAGTTCTTTTATGCGCCGTTAGGCGGATGAGGTTATCAACCACCAAATCAATGGAAGTCAAACAAAGGCAAGTGCTTCCCAGCAATGGACGGACGACGATGATGATGATGATGATGATGATAATGATGATGGTAATGATGTGTTAACGTCTGTTCATCTTTCCATGGCCTAAACGACGACAAGACAAGCGATGCATTTGTCAAAGAGCATTGCTCAAAGATCACAACTGTTTAGGTCCATTAACCTGTTAGCTGGAAAGCTGGAAAACCCGAGAACAGTCCCGAGTGGCAATGAATGAAACATAAATGAGTTAGAATGGCTTGAGGCAACTGTGGTTTGTTCATTTATAATAAGAATAAAATATAGATGGATATTTAGGGAAATCGAATAAAACAATATTCCCACACAGTCTTCCACTTTCAGCCATTTCTGGACGCTTTTAAATTCTGAAATACTGCAAATTCCCCAAAGATTGTAGTTTTATATCGGGGAATTCCAAACTCTGGAATACAGTGGACACAAGTGAAATTCACATGAAATATGAATGGGGATCAACGATTGAAGCGGATGGATGATTCAGCTGTTCAAGCTTGTGCCCCGCAAAATCCCCCAGAGAATTCATCACAAAACAGCTTTAACCCAGACTTCAGACTCCAGTCCGCCAATTGAATGGGATGGATGGATAGATGGTTGGCTGCATGGATGGATGCTTTATCAGGAGAAGCAGCAACAACATGTAAAAATAATAACGAACGGACGCCCTTGATAAGGAGGAGACTCTGGTGCCAGTAGCAGGCTGACGCCAAGTCAAGTCCAAAGGGAATTGGAGTCGAAATGCCGTTTTGCTTCTGATATACTATGTAGATCTATTGGAAGCTGCAATCAGTGTTGCACAGATGGGTTTTTGGGAATTGGAATAAAATTTGATCCATAGCTGGAAGCCATAGATTCATATTTCAAACAGTTTCCACTTTTCTATCTGCAACGTTAGCGAATTCCAATGGAAATGGGAATTCTCTGGAAGCCATAGATAGCCGTTTCGCTGGAACTTGCTAATGATCTCCATGGAAATCGGTTTTAAAGTACAGTTTTCACTATAGGGAACACTGTCCAGAGATAAAGAAATGGAAAATCATAGAGATTTGTGTGCTTCGGGTAAATCCCACAGTTGGACAGTTGGCCCTCAGTGGCAGATAGTAGCGCTACTATTCAGTACTTTAACAGATTCCAAGCGAATACAGTTTCTGAAGAAAAAGTCAGAAAAATAAAGAAACTGATAATGGGGCGCTGACTGATGACTGACTGCCTGACTGACTGTCCGATGACGGGATGGGGGCCAAGAGACAAAGAAAACTCGAGCCGTTCCCAACTGTATCAACAAAATACAAATATAAACTGTGGGAAGGAGAGGAGGTGAGGTGAGGTGAGAGGGACAAGAGGAGGAGTTAAATGTGCAAGAGAAAAGAGTAAATGAACTGCGACATAAGCGACTTTCCAGCCAGTTTTTTGTTTTTGTCCTCCCCGTACATTGCATTATTGGCCAATTACACAACACTGTTTGAAATGCGTCATAAAGGGGGTCTGGACAGGGGGAGGGGTAGAGCAATAGATAGATAGATAGAAAGACAGAGAGAGAGGCAAATGCAAATGCAGTTAACGGCACTCCACACCAATTCCTCCACCCCACCCCCTTCCATCCGTTCCGGCCAGCAGCTGAGAGAGAGCCGGGTCGGTGCATAAGGTTGCCACCTGTCGGCGAAGCAGATGAAAAAACAAGTAGCAAAAGTGTTGCCAGGTCTGCCTTTGGTCTACCCTTCTTTTTGTTGTTGTTGGTTTCTTCTTGTTGTTGTTTTTGTTATTGCTACTAGTCGTAATTCCACAGGCATTTGATTCGTTTAAGTTGGAAATTGCAAAATTGGCGACACAAAAAACAATAAGCAAACACATTTTGCGCCTTTGTTTTGTTTCGTGTTAATCAAAGTGCGCCACAAATTTCAATTTAAATATGCAGGTTGAACCTGCCGTGGCACTCCGGAGTCCGGACTGGGACTGTCGTCTGGTGCCTGTTTGCCGCCTGGTGGCGACGTCGCAGTTGGAAAATTGTTGCACGTTAAGTGGAGCATGGCGAAGAGCACAAAAACAAAAAATTATAAATAAAAACCAATCCGTAGCCGTAACAAGGACGGGGTGGCAGGGGGGAGTTCACATACATAGATGGTAGCTGAGAGAGTAAAAGGCCCGTCGCATACAGGACACATGTTTATACATACATAATGAAATATGCCTTTTGCCTATTTTCACACTCGACTGCCCTCGTACACCCCCCACCCCTTCTAAATACACGTACACTTTTTTTGTCAATTAACGTATTTAATGCCACGAAAAAAAAACAGAAAAAATACAACATGGCAGCACATAAAATTTCACCATACAACAAAAAAAAAAAATACCAACTGTCAGTGCGACCCCTGCCCCTGGCCCATCATACTCATCCGATGATGATGATTTTGTCTTTTGTGTACAAACAAAATCAAATATGTACCTATATTTATATACTATATTGTGCTCTGACGATGAGTTTCAGGTAGATATATGCATTACGTGGATTGCTTTTGTTTCAGTTCAAGTCAAAATGATGTAGAACTGAAGAAATAACAACCAGATTTATAGCCAAAATTACACACACACACGCACACAAACACATTGGATATAGAGAGTGCTAGAGAAATAGACAGAGGAGGGACAGAGTGAGAGAGGCAAACGTACACACACGCACACACGCATATACCATAGAGTTATTCAAATTTTTGGGACGTCTTTCGTTTCATATTGGAGAATTTAATTGTAATCATGTGCACACCAACTTACACCTGGCCGACGTTATCTCAATTGCACCGTATATCGTAAGGAGAATTGCAATTTGCGCGCACGCACTACCGAAACTTTTCGCCATCTTTTCCCCGTGCTACGCCACTTGCAACGTTGAATATTTATTGATATATCGAATATTGATATATACTTTTTTTTTGGTAATATATTTGGTGATTTTTTTTTTTACAAATGAATTGTATATCAATATGGATATTTTTGAGGGTATAAATCAACGGACTTTTCTGAATTCAGAAAAAAATACGACACTGTTTTGTTGTTTCATTGTTCGCGATTGACCATTTTGTGAACATTATTTAGCTTAGCGATGTTATTATTTTGATAGTAAATATATCGATATGTGTTCTTTGTTGGTAATATATTTTTGCTGATTGTTTTGCTGAAAATATTACCATTGATACTTGTATGGAAATTTCAGAATTTTGGGGCAAATTTGTACCATTTTCTGTGGTTTTACGTCTATAGGTCTTATAGCCATCCACCATCCATTTGTGGGATGATCAGCGACTTTGGTTTCGTTACGATGCACAAAAAGATCGATATTTTTGAGCGATAAGTGGTAGTTGATTGATGGCGGTTCCATACCTTTATTTTGAAAATAGCAATATTAAATCCTACATCGGATTTTGTGGTTGTTGTTTTGAAACAAAGAGGGTTTAACTTTGTATGAAGCTGTTCCTACTTCCATTCTGCTCTCTTTATGCTCAAATGGCGCACAAATGTTGACATTATGGTCACACTAGGTTTCCGATTACATTTTGAAATTTGACGGACTTTATAAATTCGCTTCGTGCTTGATTTAATTTAATTATTCGTGTTTTAAGATGGATTTCCTTGCTATTAGCGATCTACTGATCAAGCGTATGCTCTCTATTTCAACTTCGACAACTAAAATACAAATGCAAATTGCAAACCAGGGCTGGCACTTTAAGTGGCAGCGCCAAAAATATTTGCATTTGAAATTTTGAAACGAGTACTTACATACTACACATTTCATAAAAACGCTTTCAATATCACCATAGCATGGCTTGAATTTCATTTCAATGGATGTTTTTTTCTACTAATTATACGAGGGGAGGGCATATCGATAGCTCTGAAACTGTAATGAATCGAATAGTCGAGCCAGTTGCGACACCGGCATGCAGCTCTGTTCTTGCGTAATATTTAGCACATTTCCACAGACGCAGTCTGGCATCGCGGCAGCTGCATGTTGGTGGCTGAACAGCACAGTTAAAAACATACACTCTACACATCTATGCACATATGTATAGCTTACAATTGTTGTTTTTTTTTTGCCACAATGCAACCGTGTCACGCCTAGTCCGCCCCGATCAGCCAGCACGCCGCAGTCAGCCCAGCCACCGTCCAGGCAACAGGTTGTGAGCCAGCCAGCCCCCCATATCGATCTCCCATTCCGGATCGTCCATCAGCAGAGGCGCCATAACAATCGTCGTCGTCCGCCCCCCAACCCCCCAGGAGGAAGATGCATCTGCGACGCAACGGCCAGTCGCTGTTAACCCCGTCGGTGCCCTCGGACGAGCCGGAGAATGTGAAAGGGCATGGCAGTGGTAGTGGAACAGGAGGAGTAGCAGCAGCAGAAGCAGCCGCCTGCAGCCAGGATGATGGGAGTGATGCAAAAGCGCCGGCCAGGCCGCGTCGCGGCTGCTACTTCTCGCTGGCCTTCTCGATTGGGTCGATGGGACTGGCCTGCGGCAGCCTCTGGCAGATACCGAACACCACCGACAGAATAACGCTGCAGCGGGGACTCTTTCTGACGTCCCTGGGATTCATCTACTTTGTCTCGCTAACGGATTTCTGCAATAAATATCTTCTGGAGACGCGGCGTGGTCAGGAGTTTCGACGCAAGTATCGCCTCATGATGTCCGATGTCCTGGAAATTACCAACAAGTGAGTGTGTGTGCGTGCTTTAATCCTATCCATAAGGGTATCCTCCCTCCTTAGTCCTGTTGCCATGTGGGTGTGACGCCCCCGCGGCATGATGTAGCTGCGTGTCCATGTGGGTGTGCCCCGTATCCAAGTGCTCGCGTGTGTGTGCGTGTGTGTGTGTGTAGTCGGCATCTCTCGATGCATATCTCTATTGATTTTCTCGCGTCGAGTGCAGTCCACACCCACGCATGCACACGCATCATCATTTTGGTATATATTTTTAGATATATACAAATTCCCCCTATATATGTACATATACATATATATATATATATGTATATCCAGCTGGACGCGCATTTGGCCCTGACATTGCCTGCGGCAATTGTTCGGTTCGGGAATTTCTTAGGCTTTTCTCTCGAATTCATTTCATCATCACAGCATCGCATCTCTCTTTCATCCGGGTCAAGGTCTCTGGGTGGCTGGGTGGCTGGGAGGCTGGGAGACGTGCGCCTCTCTGGTCTAAAAAGGGAGAGAGGAAGCGCTATGGTAATGGTTATGGGGCTGGGACTGGGACTAGGGCTGGGGCTGGGGGTGGTTGATGCATTCAAAAACGGGTTCTGGCTTCAAGGCAAACATGTCTCTCGGAATGAAATCATTATTTGTGCGGGTAGCAAAACGGTTCTTAACCGATATTCGTCATCATCGGGTTACCCGGTATCTCTATCAAAATGTTACATTCGAAAAGATTTCACATTTAAAAAATAGTTTTCACTCGAAATATCTATTATACCCCCATTCAATGCAATCCCTTGGCTCCGAGTGTTAATTAAACTGTTTGTAGAATTGTTTAACGCGCTTAAATTGCGTTTTCCCCTATTGTTCACTCTCTCATTGCTGTGCTCTCTACCCAGAGAGAGAGGGAGAGAGATCTCTGGATGAATAGTGATTACATGATCCGATGATAGGAGGTCCGGACCGGATCGGACCGGACCGGGTAGTGTTATACAACCCGATCTCTGTGTGCAGCTAGAATTTATTCAATCATCCACAACGAGATAATACCGGCCCATTAGGCAAATCATACGTGAATCTTTAGATCTTTCTCAAGTGATTCCGAAACAGATATTTACGTACAGAATTCCATTGGAACCACTGAAGAAGTCATCATCATTCCTATTAATGACTCATCCACCGAACACTCCATTTCTTTTTTTTTATGGCTTGTAATATGATTCATTTGTGCTGATAAGTTTGTTGGGCAGTTGATTGTAAAATGTATGGTGGTTTCTTTATTCAGATTATAGAAGGAAACTGAAGAATTTATCGATAGTTTTCATTGAAATAATCGGTGGTAATAGTACCTATGAGATTTCAGAATTTAGTCATATGTTTGTTTAAATTTAAATGGATTAAAATTGATGAATTCCTTTGGAATAAACGGTAAAATCATTTCCAGATTTAAGAATGCTACATTTTATTATTTTATATTTTTTAGGTTTCTGTCTAAAAGACTCACATTTTATGAAAATGTAAATTTTCATAGCTTAAAAGAAAAAAAAAAATAAAATTTTAAATGTTAAATTTTGTTCCTTAAAAAATTTCCACAAATTCGAAATTATTTTGACCTAATATTCTGGGTATTCTACTGGTATATTACGAGTCACTGTTATAATTCCAACAGCCCCAATTCACATCCGTCTTGATAAGACAATCAGTAAAGCCCTGGCCCTGCCTATCTCTGCGCTGCTCTGAGGTCCCTCCCGTTCTTCTGTCTGTCTGTCTATCTATCTCTCTATGTAACGAACCCCATCAATTTGTATATGTGTGTGTATGTGTCTCGCTTATCGGAATCGATTAAGGTGTTTGTGTGAGTGAGCGGGAGTGTGTGTGTGTGTGAGTGTGCAGTAGATAAGCGTCACGTTGTTTTTAGATGCTTACGGGAAAGTGGCCTAAGCACTCGGCCCCCCGTCACTAGCCACTCGCCAAACCCCCCACTCGTCACACCAACCACTCGGCACTCGCCGCACCCCACCGCTCATGCTACTCGTCACTCGGCATAATCAAAGTCGGGTATATAACGGCATAGAACAGCTTGGAGAGGGCCTTTAAGTGCCATTGTGCCACAAATTTTCCTTTCCCCCCACCTTCTCTCCATTTCCATAATGTCGCCTTGACATTCATCATAAATCTTAATTAGAACGCCGGCTGTTGTTGGATTTTATTTCCATTAGGACTGACTGTACTCGATTTTCGGGCCCGACCCAGTAACCGATATCAAAAACATATTCAGTTCCAATTGCCTCTGATTGTCTTGAATTTGTGAGTCCCAAAACGACATAGACATGCACAAAGACACCAACTATAAAGTACACTACACACACATATAGTATAAGTATATGTACATATGTTTGCCTATAGGCTTTATATCGAAGGTAGTAAAAGGCACGCGCGGACCACACACATTGCCACCTTTGGGGCCATTCATTAGCTAGAACGGCCGGTGATTCTAATTTGAACTAATGTCTGTATTCGATACGACGATATGTGGCGCAAGGGACTTCAGTTCTGTTTGTCTCGGTTTCTGTTCGAGTTCGAGTCCGAATTCCGAGGGCTTGTTTGAGTGGCTATAGTAGTAGGAGGATTGCCGGCTGGAGGGGGGCAGTGGAGGGGAAGGGCAGGCGAACGTCAAGGTTCAATGGGCACTTGGCACGGTATTTACGAGGCGGAATCACGTCTAATTGAGTAAATGTATGTACATGTGCGCGTTACAGTGCGATTCATTATTAATCATTATAATAATTACACTAATCACGATTCTAATTATATTTAAAGTGGAATCAAATTAGTTCTAAAATCGGATTATCCATGATAATTTGTTATACAAAAATATCTATAAATGTCTTTTTTATCACGGAACAGATCGACCATTCTATAGGATAGCATTCCTAATCGAATCCTATGCACCTAATCCTATTCCCATGAAATACATCCTTAAGTTCAAAGTCTACTTATAAGCGATCAGGGATCTTTATGGCATAAATTCATGGATCATACGAAGCGTAAAAATATTACGCTCCATATGATAAGTAAGGTGTGCATTATTCGCGTTCACCAAAGCACTCAAAACACGATCAATGCGATACTCTACTGATCACTGATCACTGATCGCTAATCAAGTTGTGCTGGTGAGCGCGCCCAACCTCTATGTCGAGAGGTAGTAGAAAAATAATAGACTATTCAATAAATTACTGTATTAAACGTAATTTCTCTCATTTTTTCTCTCGATATTCTGAAAATGCATGCACTTTTGAGACGCACTGTACATTTGTATTGAGCAAAAAGGGGACCAGTTGTGGGTCTAATTAGCTACTACAAAAGCCACTTTGAACCTGTTGAGATGACGGCAGCTGCTCTGTGCCGGACGTGTACGTGTATTTGTTCTGTTATAGAGCCCGCGATCAGAGGCGGACGGAGACAGAGTACTCGAGCACTAGCGACAATATAAAACGGAAACAAAGAGAAATACTCTTGATAGCGAAATGGAACAGACAGTCAGATTAACTTAAAGCATTCCAAATGATACGAATAATCACAGCTTTAAAGCTGTACAAAATATTCATTCAATTTAATTCAATCTGAATTCGGATTGAGGCTTGAATCTAGTATCAACATTCTATAAAGCGACACTATTTGGAATCGCAATGAAATCGTTGAACTTTGGTATTTTTTTTGGTATTTTTGGAATATGATTCACAAGGAACTTTGGTATTTTTTGTGGTACTATTTGTTATTTGGTTTTTTTAGCATGAAATTCCCATTAAGGCAAGTACTCAGTTCCGGAACAAGTGTGTGCTTGCAGTACCAGGGTTTATATTCGTATAAAACCGTAAAAAAAAATGACATGGAGCTTTGGTATTATTTTGGATTGGTATATTTTGGTATTTTTTGTTATTCGGCTTCTAATAAAATTGTTGTATTTCATTGGTATTTTTTGTATTTTTAAACTTTTTTGCTGCAAATGTATTCTTGGTATTTTTTGTTATTTTTTGCTGAATGATTTCAATCCGAAGTTCTTGGAGAGTGCTAAAGTGCTTTCATTTGGAGATACAATTTCCCCGAAGCGCCGTCCACTCCAACCCCAATCTCGCCCACCCAGTCCCCCACCCCCGCCCCCGCCCCATTCCACACAAACAAACGCTAATGACAAGCAATCTTACATTCGACTGGCGCCCATGAGGGCGAAAACTTAATGTAATGAAACCCAAGAGCCCTGTGCTCTGTGCCCTGACCGCTGACCTTTGCAGGTGCTGCGCCCATGGAGGCATGAGGTCACCGTCGAATTGAAAGTTAAAAAAAGCAGAAGGAAACTCCAAGCTTAGCCAGAATTGAACTCTTTAATCGTTTGAAAGCCTCGTTTTAAATCGAGGACATATCGAATGTGAAAATCGACTGGCATCGCCATCACCGCTGAAGGATGCTGGTGAGGAATGCGCTGCGCTCGCCTTTATTTGGAGGCCTTCTTCTTCTTGTTCGAGCTCTTGATTTTGCTCGTCTTGTTCTTCCGGACCACCTTCTTCTTGCCCTTGCGTGGGTCACGGACTATACCTGGAACTGCAACTGGGGCTGGCTCGGGCTCTGGCCCTGGCCCTGCCTCACCGATCTTAAAGCCGTTGAGATGTTCCGTACTGTCCGTCAGACTGATGCTGCTGCTGCTGCTGTAGCTGTAGCTGCTGCTCTTGGCATCCGACAACTGAAAGCTGACGGATTTCTGCAGGTTCTCTGAGCTGTCCATAGGCTTTTTCCCTAGTCTGTCCATGGGCTTTTCCATCGCCTGCTCCGCGTGCTGCACCTGCTGCGAGTGGTCCGGAGAAGTGTTTCGTTTGGTTGCTTCTCCACCCACCAAGCGCCGGAGCATGCGGAGTGGAGCATGATAGGAGATCTGGGCACCGGCAGTCGAGTCCAGACGCGTCGCCTCGGGCTTATAGTCGACCACTACATTACGGATAGGCCCAAAACGTCGGATTGGCCTCCTGCGCCGTTTGCGGCTGGAATCGCCTCCAGCTGCCAGAGATGTCGATGTCTCAGGACTTGGCACTTGACCACCTGAGCTTGCCCCTTGATGATCTCCTTGTGACTCTGGGCTTGTCACTTGAGGTTCTTTTTCCGGCTCCGACGGATAGGGGATATGGGAGAGCATCTTCAGCATCGACATGTATTTGCGACCCAGTTTGAGTGCCGGCGTCTTGTACACGTCCTCTGCCTTTCGCACGGGCTCCATTAGCATCACTTCTAGCTCCTCGTCCTCTTCGGACTTGTCCGCAGCCCCATGGCCCTTCTTTTTCTTGGACCGCTTGACGGTTGTGCGCCGAACAGTGGGGTTGAGGCTCTTCACCATCGGCCGATACAGATAGCGCACGGTCTGGGCCTTCTGGCCGCGCTTCAACGGAATGGACACGAAATACTGGTAGCTCATGTCGATTCCGTCCTCCGCAGTGCGCGGCACCTTGTGCTGGGTCACGCGGACAATTTTGGAGGCGATCGAAGGGGGAACAGGCGCTGATGGTGGAGCATGTTGAGGCAGAGGCAGAGGCTGAGGCTGAGATTGGGGCCTGGTTGATTTTGCTGCAGTCAGGCCCATGGAGAAGGGCGTCGTTTTGGGTTGGTTCTGGGTCTGGGTCTGGGTCCGGATCACCGGAGACCTAGGCTGAGGCTTCGGTTGTGGGGTCTTGGACGGACCGCTTCTCGACTGGCTCTCCATTGGTGGCTTGGGGGGTGCCGATACCATTGCCATGGCATTTCTTGGCTCCACTTGATCAGTCTTCTTCGAGGCGGCCTGTGGCTGCTGTTGCCTTGTTAGTCGGTTCTTCGTCGGCATTTCCGAGTCGGAGATGGGGCCAGAAGCGCAGGAGACAGCCTCAAGCCTCGGTGACTGCATCGGGGACTCAATCGAGGCATTGGGCGTAATCTTGATCACCGTCGATGTCATCTTGATGGCCTTGGAGCTGCCCGCAACGAGGCCTGTCTTGGACCATGGCTTGGCCTCCCATGATGGGTTTCTGGGTTGGCTGGCACTGCTGGCGCTGCTGATGCTGTTGACGCTGTACCAGCTGATCTGACTCTGGCACTGTCTGCCACAGCTGGGGCCAGCCGTTGACGCTGCCGCGGCGGCAACATGGACAGCGGCCGGTTCTGGTTCTGCTTCTGCTTCGGGTTCGGATGCGAGCTGCGCTTCCTGTACCGATTCCCCATCGGTTGAAACCATGACCAGCGAATTCGGATCGGTTGAAGACTCGACCGGCGTATCCGGACACGGATCCGAATCGGTTGAAGACTTGGGGACTGGTTCCGGATCCAACAAAGGCTTGTCCGCCTGCTTGGCGACGTTCTGCTGTTCGCGGGGCTCCAATGGCCGCACCTGGGCCTTATTGTGCTTCTTGACCTGCTTGATCCGCTGGCTGGGGACGATGTTGGTGCGCGACACTGGACCCTCGTCGAGAGCTTGACTGCTGGGCTGCTTGAGATTGTCCTCCTCCGAGGTCGAGTCGCTGTCCTGCTCAAAGTTCTGGCAGGGACTCATGATCCATTCGACCACTGACGTGTCCGCCAAACGGGGCAGGCGTGGCGTCAGATGTTGCAGTTTTCTACGCCGCGGGGGCTGAGCAGGTGGACGAGCACGAGCTGGACTAGGACTATGGCGCCCAAATGGAGCACAGCCTCCTCCTCCGAGTCGTGCGGCTGGGAGGGATGCTGTTGCTCCAACTGCGCCGCCTGTAGACCAATTGCCCCGAATGCCACCAGTTGCGAGAGCTCCTCCTCTTTCTCCGGTCACTGACTTTCTCGCCTTTCTCTCCATGTTCATCTGTCGTCGCCTCTCCCCGCTAAGCGCCTCCAAGGGGGGCCGCCTGGCGGCCACTGGAGGACCCGGCCCCAGCCGAACGGGGGGGCACACGTACTGGAAGAATTTTCCGTTGCGTCCTCCGGTCTCCGTTGCTTTCGACATCTCAGAAAAGTTCAATTCACTAAATGCTTACAATTTTGTCCTTTTTTTTGTTCTAAGTAATTTTAATGTTTCCTAAATGGATAACACAGCTCTTAATTTTGAGAAATTTGTATCGAATGCTCTAACATACTGATTTGTTGAGGAGAAGGGTCGTACTAATACTGCTCCGTCTACGGCATGACAACCAAATATCGGCCTACTTGACTTTCGCATGGATTCTGTTCGGAAATGGAAGCGACAGACGGGAAACCTCAATAGGGGCAACTCTTTGGCGCGACTGGTGCGGTGCTCCATTTCCACTGGCTCCTGCCAAGAACCACTCCAGCCTCTGGCCCCCAAGTGTCACCAGAGACAGCAGGGGAGGCAGAAATACTCTGTAGCTGCCGCCACAGGTCCTCCAGAGACGCCCTGGGGGGCCTTTAGAGAGGGTACTGCAGCGAGCGTCGGGCATGGAGCTGTTCGAGCAGCTGCTCCCGACCTTACCCATTTAATAGATTTCCAATACGAATTTCCATACATTCGAATTTTATTAAATTTAATATCGTAGATAAATGGTAGATAATCGCTACATGTCGATAATTCCAGCTACAGCATTTTACAGTTTTCTGATGGAGCTTTTTCCGTAACGTACCCTTTGAAAAACGAAACGTGAGGAGATTCATGCAGATTTCGATATCATACATGACACTTGAGTATATTTTCGATATCGATAACGACATCTTTCGATACATTCAACTTCGCTCGTGTGTCCCCATTCTCTTATGGGAAATTTGCGAACAGTTTTAGACCGTGCTCCGCAGAGATGGACAAAACCCAAAATTATTGCCTGTAGGCTTTTTACATCCACCAAAATCGTATCTGAAAAGTATAGCAATCGATAATCTTCGCTCCCAGCTCAACTGGAAAACCAACTTTCTCGCTCTCACTGCAGGTTTTTTGCATAAGGCTGTCTCTGTTTTTGCGGCAAGTCTGGCTTCAAAGTCTCATATCATACAGGAAAGTGGATGTTAAAGTCTCGGGAACGGAATAACGATTATGAAATAGCATCCTCTTATCCTCCTATCGCTGGGAGCTACGATTGGGTGATCAAAAAACATCTACGGGTCAAGGTTTTCCTCTGGGATGTGCCCAAAACTGAGCATGCCTTCGATTTTGATTCGAACTTAACCTGATAAGAGTCCCTGTAAAAGCCCTAATTTTCCTGGAGTTGAGAGCCAATGCCGTGAACTAAATTAAGCGTAATCGTCCATCAGATATCCTATCCATCCTGTGATTGAGCTAAATTTTTGATAAGATAATGTGTGCCTCGTACAACTGCGGCCAGTGCTGGGTCAACGTCTGCCAGCGGCCGGAGAAACTGACGATGCCGGCGGCCAAGGAACGCAAGTGCTGCACCTACAAATGCAACTACTGCCAGGCGGAAACACGGAACACTTGCGGGTGCAGCTGCCACCGCAATCGGGCCATTGTGTACTCGATGGCCTGGCTCTTCCGCTGCAGCGTCCAGTATGTGATGTCCACCCTCTGCCGGCTGGCGATTCTCGAGAGGCAGTCGTGCCATATAAACAGCCGCTCGCTGGAGAGAGTGAAGGCCCCGTACACAGAGGCGCAAGACCTGGCCATCAACGACAGCATCTACGACCGGTGCGGAGAGTTGATCAATCCGCTGGAGCTGGAAAACGCCCAAAAGGTGATACGCCTGATGTTTCTCGCCCAGGTGCTGCAGCCGGATCAGTACAGGTGCCTCGTGTGGATGCTGCAGAAGCTCAATGCCCGCGCCAACGGAGCCGTTGATATCAACTGGCTTGTCTACACGATCGCCATGCTGCCGCTGGACTCCTTCGTCTGTGGCGTCATACGGCAGGATGCCCGTGCCGCTCGTCTCTACAATGCCCGGCTGTGTCGGCCTTTCTGCCAGCCGTATAGCTCCAACCTAATCGTCGAGGAGGAGGCCATCCTCAAGAAGCGCAGGCGGCAGAAAAGAGCGAAGGCCCGTGGCAAAACGGCCAAGGAAACCACCTTTCAGAAGCGTGGGGAGCGCAACACCCCCGTCTACTGTACGCGCAAGCCGGTCGCGGAGTCGACGGTCCGCTACTCTGACTCACCTGGCAGCCAATCCAGTCCCCGCAAGCACTCGGTAAAGCTGCCAAGCCACACAAAGTCGTCGGGCGCCGACTCCTCGATCTCGGAGAAGGAATCGCGTCGCGCGTCGCGGAGCTCCACCAAACGTACCAGACAGGATTTCATCGCCGCCGGTGTGCGGATGCAGGGTGGCACTCCCACGTCCAAAAATAAGAGGCCCATTAAGATATCTTAATGTCTAAAATTCTAGTAAAAAAAAAAAAAAATTCTAGTAAAAAAAAAAAAATTCTAGTAAAAAAAAAAAAAATTCTTGTGAAAACGAATTCCCCGCTAATTCTTTATAGAAATGTACACATTTTATACACATAACCAGTTTATGTCCTTTCTTCCAAGACTTGCGAACCCTTCTTTTTGTGCCAGATATTCTCTACGACGCACTCACCAACATCAAGGACCCATCGCGCTCCCATGATCCTCTCTGAGTAGCAAACATTCTCAGCAACACAAGTGCGGCAATAGAATAGGCAATTGACAAGAATAACGGCCATCAAAGTAACGGAAGCAAAACGCATAGGGGAACCTAAGAAGAGACACGGACGCAGACAGCAGAGGATCATACAGTCAGGACAATGTCAGGCACATGAAAACGATACACAGAGAATAGTCTTATGATCCGAAAGGGTGGACTGAGAGCTTTCTCGATTTATTTAGTTTATCGTATGCCAATTCGGAACAAAAGGGAAGACAAACTCGCCTTCCCCGATATGTTTCACGGATCCTAACATGCGCTTCGACTTCAAAATCCGTTCCGGGGATCCATTTAACGATCAGGCTAAGGATGTTCACGTTTTTGTGAGCTAGTTCATCTTCGCTGTCTCTTACTGGGCAATCACATCAAAGAATTGATCAGGTGCGATCAGGAGAGAGCCCACGTGTGGGAGATAGTTTCTCGGGTAGGAGACAGCTCTGACAGACAGGAGATACCGCCTTGGGCAGGAGATAGACAAGGACTAGAAGAACACGTGGTCGAAAGAGATAGAGAAAGGAGAGGAGTGCAACTGACCGAGGGGCGTTGCCGCATGACGCGCAACTATGTATCTCAAGAGTTATATAAGATTAATATATGATCAATCAGATGATCAGATTTATTTATCTTTCGTTTGCTGGAAACAGCAGCTATATATTTTTTTGTTTATTTTTATTTTTTTTGAGAGCCTGGGTACATGTGTGGTTTTGGCTATTGCTTTTTGGAGTAATGATTGCTGTTGGATGGTCGTTGGATCATTCAAGACCTTGAGCGCCTCCACTTGGGCGTGGGCAGATATTCCTCAAGTATCTGCTCCTCGAGCAGGGCATTGTAAGTGGGCGGAATGACTAGCGGTGTAGATGGAAACCAGCGACGTCCTTGAGTCGATCCATGTCCATGTCCATGTCCATCCTCCGCCTTCTCCCCTACGCTTCCGCGTTGAGGTGTCTCGGGCAGAGGGCTGGGCTTAGCGGGCAGAACCAGTACATTTCTGGCTCGAAAGTTATCCAGTAATACGTCCAGGGATGCGGTTCCGGCCTCGGTCTCGGTCTTGGTCTTGGTCAGTTCCTTGGATAAGGGAGGCGGGGGGGGGCTGCTGTTGTGCGACGTGGAATGTGTGTAAAAGTCCAGATCGGAGCGAACCGAGACTGGAGGCGGCTTGCGTGGCTCCTCCTGACCTCCTGTCATTCTCGTTCTCGTCGATCTAGTTATCGTTCTGGTGGCTCTCGCCTCGGCTCGCCACGCCAGATTGCTGGATGTGGGTACAGCGAACAGGGACAGGTGGGTGCTCCGATCGTTGTCCATGGTGGATGGTGGAGGCCTCGAGTAGCTATTGAAACAGCTGGAACGGGGCAGGGGAGCCGAAGGTCGTTCCTGCACTGGGTATCTCCTGGTTCGCCGCTCCATGCTCGACACCAGACCACAGCTGCGGGCTGCTGTTGGTGCCGCCTCCTCGCGATTCTCTGTTGCTGGCTCCACCGTAAAAGGAAGCTGCTCCTTTGAGTAATCCAGGGGCACTAGATGTTGAATGCCGGCCCCATTCGAAGGTACAGTCGCAGCCACTTTCTCTGGGGACTCGCCAGAACCCGTCGAGTGGTTCCTCGCATATCTGGGTCCCCCCAAGGCCTGGACCAAGCCCCTCAGTCCTATTGCCGCTGCGGTAATGGTACCGGCCGTTCCCCCGCCCTGCCGATGTGGCGTCTGCTGTCTGGAGGATCGACGGGGACTACGATGTGCAGCCGTCCTGCCAGAGGAAGCAGAAGAACGTTCCACGCCACTGTGCTGCATTGGCTGCATGTACGACGGCGTTGGTGCATTCGTCTGCCAGTTCTGTGGCTGCCGCTCCACTTCCGTGCCATAGTCCTTCACTTCTTCCCCTTCATAGTAGGGCCTGGTCTCCGACACTGATCTCGGTACCCGCCAATGCCACTTGGGATTGTTGTCGAGCTGCGGCTGGGGCTGGGGCTGGGACTGGGGCTCTGGCTGGCGTTGGAGATGGGGCTGAGGCTGGGACTGGGGCTCTGGCTGGCGCTCAGGCTGCAGCTGGCGCTCAATATGTCTCTGGTCCTGGCCCTGTGGCTGGCGCTCAGGCTGTGGCTGTCGTCTCTGGTCCTGACGCGCAGGATGTGGCTGCCGCACAGGCTGCAGCTGTGCCTGGTCCTGGCGTGGAGGCTGGCGTGGTGGCTGTGGCTCTTGATAATTCTTATTGAGTGATGGCTGCAGCGACGGCTGCGACTGCTGTATGGGACGGTGAGGAGGTGGCGCCCAATTGAGGTCTTGGATTTGTGGCTGTTGACAGTTTTCCGTGGCAGCACGATAGTGGGGGTCATACCGATACATGTCAGCATTATTTGCAGGACGTATCACACTGCCGGAGACCGAGCGACGCGTTTGGGTCCATTGTGGACCCTCATCGACTTCATAGCCTGGTTCTGCAAACCACTCTTGGGGCGCGGATAAGCCGTTCAATGGCTCCTCCTCCTGTTCCAGTGACCCTTCCTGCGGCAGCTCCTCGGATGGGTAATGTTCCTGCTCGTGCGCCAGCGCCTGCTCCTCGGCGGAATACCAGACTTGTCCGTCAGGAGCCGCCGCTGCCTCCAACGCCGCCCTGCTCATCCCCTGCGCGGAAGATGTCGACGGATTGTGCTGTACGAGGTTTAATATGAACTTGAGGCAACGCCGGCGCAACTTTCCCTCGTAGTAGGCGTCTGCCCGTGGTCGGGCCGTGCGCAGCGAGAGCGGTGCATGATTGTGGTTCATCCATTTGGGTGGCCTCTTGGTCTCCCGCCGCTGGATGAGCGAAGACTTGAGGTCCAACGGCTGGTTGCTCAACAGCGTTGGTATTTTCCTGCTGGGCGTAGAGCTAGAGCAATTGAGAGAACCAGGACCACACACCTGATGATGATGCTCGTAAGGCATATAGCGATTGTTTTCGCTGTGGTTCTGGTTCGAATATTGGGCCTCCATTTCGGGCTTCATCGGGGTCTCCCTCTGTGGCTGCATCGGGGTCACCCGCTGTGGCTGCAGCGGGGTCTCCCTCTGTGGCTGCATCGGGGTCACCCTATGTGGCTGCATCGGGGTCACCCTCTGGTGGAACTGCTGAAATTCCCAGCTATCTGGCGCTTGCTCCACACTGGCTACTGACGGCGCTGGCGTTAAGGGATACTGAATGGTGGCCATGTCGGAGCTGAGGGCCCGTATCGAGCATCGCGAGTGGCTCGACCGAGGGCAGCTCAAGCCCTCCAGCCCGGACTTTTGATCGTAGCCCATTTTTGGCTGCGTTGACGAGTAGTAGCGGCGTCCCACTTCGTTGGGTGGTCGATGGGGGGCTCCTCGTTGACTCGGCTGATTGACGACTGCTGGTGGTGCCTGTGGCTGTGGTGGCTGTGTGGGTTTTTCCCACTCGTAGGTTGCTGCCTCGGCGTAGGAGCTCTTTTTGGAGCTGGTGAATCCATTGGCAATCCAACGAAGGGGCCCACCGATTGGCGCTCGATATTTGCATGAGCGCGACAGGCACTTGAGCTGCTTCTTCGTTGTGGGCCGCTCCTCGTTGAACGCCGTCCACTGATCGTCCTGTTCATCATCCTGCGGTTGGGGCTGCGATTGCGATTGCGGTTGCGCTTGGGGCTCGGGCTGGGTCTGTCTCTCCTCCTCCGAATTTCGCTGCTGCTCCTGCTCCTGCTGCTGCTCCTTCTCCTGTGTGATCCATTCGTCACTAGGTGGATCCTCAACATAATTTTGTGCTGCAGCTCGCTCCACTGGCTCTTGCTCCTGCTGCCATTCAGAGGGATTCTTATTCTGCGTCGCAATTGAAGAATGTTGCTGCTCCTGCTGCTGCAGCTCCTGCTGTTGCTGCTCCTGTTGTTGCTGCTGCTGCTCCTGCTGCTGCAGCTCCTGCTGTTGCTGCTCCTGTTGTTGCTGCTGCTGCTCCTGCTGCTGCTGCTCCTGCTGCTCCTGCTCCGGCTGCTCCTGCTCCTGCTCCTGCTGCTGCTGCCGCTCCTGCTGCTGCCGCTCCTGCTGCTGCCGCTCCTGCTGCTGCAGCTCCTGCTGCTCCTGCTCCTGCTGCTGCTGCTGCTGCTGCCGCTGCCTCTGCTGCCATATAGGGCAATCCTGGTAGCAAATTTGGGATGCCTGTTCCTGCCAATTTCTGGCAAAAGTACCTTGATCGGGTACCTCTTCTGGCCAGGGATTGGTTTCTGCTGGATCTGGGGTGGCAGCGGTTTCAGGATTGGAATAGCAATATTTTGCATACACGAATTCACTCGGACACGAATTGGTTTCCGGTCCATCCGCTGGGTAGCTGCTGGCTGGGTCACGGGCCTTCTGGGCTGTCATTCTCTCCGGCCCATAGTCTTCTTCGATGTCGCTGCTCGATGTGACAGGCCTCCCCTGCCTCTGTCTCTCCGATACGCGGACTTTCCTCGATGCCGAAAGTCGGGGAGTCCGTGTGGGTGATGAAGCCCGCCTGTCACCGTTCCTGCTCAACCTTTGAGGACTCTGATTGCGACTCCGACTGGGACTCGATGGGGTGGTGCCTCTGTAAGGTCGCTTCTTGGTGGTTTGATGTCTGGGGCAGGTGGAGTTTGTGCACTTCTTTCGCTCGGTCTTGCGGCTACCCCCTGGCCTGGCTGCAGCCAGATCCAGAGAGCTGCTCGGCCCGTCCGAGAGCTGGGACTCATCGGCGTCTGTGGATGTGTTTGCCGGAGGCTTTTGTCGCTTTCGCTTCGGATTCTTGGCCCCTGCGGCGGACTGCGAACGGACTCCGGTGCTCCGTGGGGCGGGGCGAGGGGCAGCTGGGGTGGTGCGCTGGGCTGCCAGGGGCGAAGCCCGTCGACACTTGGACTCTCTCCTCTGGGCTCGACTTAAGCTGTGCTCTCGCTTGGGGCGGCAGGTGGTCTTCTTGGCCTCGAGGCAGTTGCAACGGGCCCGCTTTCTGGCCACCATCTTCATCAGCTGCAGATAATCGCTGGCCAGATAGCAGGCCCGTGTGCCATGCTTGTTCACCTTGAGGCAGAAACCCTCCACAAAGGACGATCTAATGGCATTCCTGAGCTTGTCCTCCTCCCCGCAATGGCACTGTTCGGTTCTCTCCGCCTTCTCGGCTCTGTCCAGCATCCTTCTCTTGCCGAATGGCTCGGTGACAAACCTCCGCTTCACCGGTCTGCAGCTACGCTTCTGCAGCGTCCAAATGGCCGACGAGGGGCAACCCTTGCAGGCACCTCCCAGATTTCGTTTCGTCGTGCCACAGAGCGTGCCACAGCTGGGGGCTTCGATGCAGCTCTCGCTGCTGTGACGGGGTCTCAGGGTGGTGCTGCTAGTGCCCGGCGAGGAGCCTCCTCCGTTCCCCAGGGGCTCCCATTCTGCTGCTGATTCCGTGTCCGTGTCTGTGTCGTCTGGGGTCGCCTGGTGCCTGCTCGTTGGCGGATCCCCGAAGTGCCAGACATCGGGCTGCAGCTGGCACACGCCACTCATGTGAGCCGGGAGTGGTGGGTGTGCTGGAACCGGGCAGTAGGACCCGTGGGGGTAGCCCTGCTGGTGCTGGCGACGGATACGCTGGTAGCTGGAGTTGTGGCTGTACAGCAGATGGTGGCCCGATCGTATGCAGCGCTTGCAGAGGCGGGCGAATCCACCCAGAAAAGAGGGCGGCGCCAAGGGATTGTTTCGACCCAGGCCCTTTCTCAATTTCTTTTCCCTTTTCATCCTCTCCTTCAGCTCTTTCTTCTCCTGCTTCTCCTGTGCCTTCTTGGCCTTCTTCTCCATCTTCTCCTGCTCCTTCCGCTCCTTGGACAGCTTCTTATTCCTCTTATCCTTCTGATCCTTCTTATCTTTCTTATCCTTTGCGTCTTTCTTTGACCTTTTTTCGGGCGATCCAACACCGTCGGTCGATCCGCGTCCCCTGACACAGGGGCAGCATTTTAGGCCGCTTTTCTTCTTCTCCGGCTCCCTGCTGGGCCTTTTCCGCTCTGTATACGGATCAAACGTGGGCCTGCTGGTTACCGGTTCTGGTTCTGGTTCTCGTTCTGGTTCCCGGTCCTCCGTGGTCGCCTCTTCGGGTTCCCTTTGCTTTTGTGATGCCCTGCAGGGTTGGCTATCCGCTGTGCCCGGCGTCTGATCGGCATCTAGACATGTGCAGGTGTCCCTGGTGCAGAGGGGATACTCATCCGTGCTCGCACGCGGCTCGCAGGAGAGCAGACGCTGCCTTAGCGCCTTGTTATCGGCCCTGGCATCGGCCTTGGCAGCCGCTGCATGCACCGACTCGTCGCCCAGACACTGCCTGTTGGCTGGGTCCTCGTCCTCCGCGCAGGTTGGTTGGTCGGTGGTGGGAGACGACTCGCCCCAGTGCCGGATGGAGATGCCGTAGAGCGGGCAGCTCTCGGTCATCGCCTGCTCGTACTTCTGGAGTATCCCGAAGAACTCCGGCGAGATGCGGCGAAAGTGCTGCGGCTCGAGTCGCCGCTGCGGTGCCTGCTGCAGCTCGTACTTCCTGCGCAGGCACGGCATCAGCGGCTCTGTGCGCCGCGTCGCCAGCTGGCACTCCCAGGACATGGGCTGGCCGTCGCTTTGGAACTCCGTCTGGGAGGGGCACTGGCACGACGGACTCCGATGGAGGCACATGCAGCTCCTGCGCTGAGCGATACGTCGCTGGCCGCCAGCATCCAAGCGTTCTTCGCTGCTGCTGCTCCCGCTTGACCTGATGCTCCTGTTGCTTTGGCTCCCGCTACTTGTGTTGCTCCTGTTTCTGCTTCGGTTTCCACTTCTGCTCCTGTTGCTGCTCTTATCGGTCCTGCATCCGTCCAACTGGTGCTTGCAGTGCTTGACAGACAGACTGAGGGCCAGTTTCTCGCCCAGCCGCTCGCCTCTAGCTGCAAAGTCGTCATATCCTCTCGATCCGCTCCTGCATCTGCATTTGGGCTCGCCCTGCAGCTGGCTCCGATGGCTCTGCTTCGTGGCCGCGCAGATGCACGGGCTCTTTGGCAGCGGATCCTCTGGGCCGAAGCTGCGATCCTGGTACTCGGCCTGGGCCTGGCTCATCTCCACGGGGCTGATCTTGTCGAGGAAGACCTTCTGTTTGCGGAACCAGTCGGTGGCCAGGTCCGGGATCAGCAGCCGCTTCTCCTGGTTGCGTCCGCTGCCCACCAGTTGATTCAGAATCGCACTCGGCCGTGCACTGCAGCAATGGGAGCCCTCGCCGAAGGACGAGGACGAGGACGGGGCGGATGTTGTGCTCTGGCCGGGCATCAGGGGCGGCGGGAAGTCGGTCATGGTCTTCTTCAAATAATGGTTCAGGCTCTGGCGCTGAGTGTTCTGTACCTCGGCCTGCCGTGCGAGGAATTTCCGCACGGGGCACGGATCGACCTCCGTCGGGGACTTTCTGGCTTCCATCTATCGACCGGTGGGGCCTCCTCTGTCTATAGATGGATACTCTGCGCTCTCTGTTTCTGATGTCGTACATAAAATTTTGAGCTATTTCCAATATATAAATTCGGTCGAAAGTCTGGGGGTTTTTTTTTTTTTAATTCCTTCACTTCTAGAAATTTTTGAAGTAAAACTCCAACTGCCACTCACACGAGATCACATGGCGTCTCCTGCTCTCCTGCTCGGACAAATTTCCCCTAAGCGAACGGACACCCACGACTCGAATGATACATATGAACAGAGGCATCGAATGTGTAGGCTTAACGTAAATAAAACGAGCTGTTTCGATTTCATATATGGCCTGTTCCATTCTGGCGTTACGTCACATTCATACGACAAAAAAAATATCGAAAAAGTCCAATTTTGAAAACAAAATTTACTGTAGTTCAATACTTATAGGGTACATAGGGTAGTCCTGTATTCACCAAAACAATGACAACAATCGAATGAACGGTTTCCAAGATATAAGCCAAAACATGACCTGACGTCACGTCACATAAAACAGAATTGATTTTTGGTGATTGGAGTACAAAACTGCAAAACTCTGCGAATTGGGTGGGACTATCTGCATGTCATTTTTTGTGCTATGTTTGAAGTATTTAGCATTGATTTTCCAAGCTATTAAATGCCAAAACATTTCCTGTTTTTTGCTAAAAATCCGCGGAGGCATCTGCCGTACGTCACTGGCGCTATGTATACCCCTAGCCGAGATTGGACAAATTCTCTGGAATTTTATTTTATATAGTTCAATATCTTAGACCTTTAATGAGAGAAAACTTTGATCAAGAATCATATTTCTTGTGGGAGATAAAATGAAAGGAAAAGATGACTTTAAAAATACCAAAAAATGTCTAAAAAGTGAATTTTTTGGCTTATTTGAAAAGGTCTTCAGATTAAAGTATTATAAAATAATATGGCAGTTGGGTAAATTAGTTGATCTTCAATAGATTTAGCAAATAATATCGGGAGAACACTATCACAATCAGTTAATATAAACTGATCAATAGAGACTTTAAATGTTTTTTGGCAGGGTGAACCGTTTGGCGGAACTGCTCATATGCACATATTAGAGCCCTGCATGAATCCGCAGTATGCATAAAAGCACATCCTCTGTAATGCCTTCGATCATTACGAATCCTTCCTTCAGGGAACTCAAAGGACTCAAACGATTTTCGGAGTAGAAGGAAAAGCAAGAAGCCAGAAAATGTGTGTGTTGCTTTCTCGTTCTCCCTAACAGAAAATCAAGTGCGGAGTGAGCGAGAAGAAATAACGAAAGCGAATACCGAATCCCAGCGAGTCGATTCGGTTTTAAAAGCGAGAGATCGAAGGGGATATACATAGGTAGAGCGCGAGAGCAGCGAAAGCGAGAGGGATAGAGCGCGAAATGCATATGTATATGCATATCTATCTTTATTTATATCTAATATGTATCTGTATATTTTTTACCAAAATATAACTCTTTTTTGCTTGGACTTATTTCCAGAATCGTTTCGGCCATTCAGGCGTCGTTCTCCTTTTTGGTGGGCCTCATCGTGTGCAAGTCGACATGCACAAAATCATTCGTTTATGCGTCGCACTTCCTGATGGAGGCCTACGGATGGTTCGGGACGGCATACTTCATGTACGACATCTGGTCCATGTATAAGGTGCACACCCAGAAGATAGCCGACAAGCTGCACCTGTTGCGGCTGACCAAGGGACAGGCTTCATCGGGATCGGGCTCATCGATGGTCAACGGTCATGTGAGGAGCGGTCACTGTGCGGCGACCAATGGCAGGGGCAGGGAGGCTGGTGGAACTGGTGCGGGTGGCAACAACAATGGCAGCACTCCGGGCACCCCCCACGAGATCTGTGACTATGATGGGGCCTGTGTGCAGATACCCAAGGACGGGCGCTGGGACTTCCTCAAGTATGTGCTAACGCATCCGGTCATGATGATCCATCACGTCTTTATCGGCACCTTCGGCCTGCTGGTGGTCACGGTAAGGCATACTCGTACTCTTGCTGGTAATTCGATGATGAAAATGCCCTCTCCTCTTTCCGTTTTGCAGTACATTCGTGGTGGCGGCCATTGCATCTATAGCTACATGTTCATGATGGAGTTCTCCACGCCGTTTGTCTCGCTGAGGAGCATCCTGAGCACGATGCGGCTGAAGGAGTCGCGTGTGTATATCGCCAACGGTCTCCTCATGCTGGCCACCTTCTTTGTGTGCCGCGTCTGCATGTGGCCGTATGTGATGTGGCGCTACAGTCTTGCCATTGAGGCGGCCACCCTATGGTCGGCCATGAGCGGCCTGCCACGGGGATGTCTGATCAGCATTGCCATACTGTTCTTGCCGCAGCTCTACTGGTTCTACCTGATGGTATTGGGCGCTATCAAGGTAATGCCTGGCCTTGCCACCCACCTCTACTTCTGTTTTGCCATCTCGCTCATTTTCGTGTGTGTTTCTGTCTTGTTTTCTTCTTTTTCCCGCAGGCCTTTATGCCCAAACGGAAGCCGCCTGCCCTACTGAAGAACGGTCCACCAGAAGCGACGGGTCTAGCGGCCACTCCCACTCCTACGCCCACCCCCACCGCCATAATAAATGGCAAAAACTAGTGCAAATCGAGGAATAGTTTTGTTTTTGTTAAGCTAAGCGGATGGAAAGCTCTAGCGATGTATTTATTTTGAGGCACAGCTCTAGCTGTTACTTATTGTTTATACAACTCCCCCCCAAACCCCCGAACCCAGAGCCCCCCCCCCAACAACCTCATATAATCCTACTATAACCGAATAACCAACGAATTAAATACGGACACGGATATACCGAAGAAAAACAGGAACAGGAACAGGACAAAGGGAACAGGACTAAAACGGAGAAAGGAGGAACCCTGGACGTGCATACGGACGGATATTTAGTTTTTAAACAAAAGACATTATTGTACTAAAAACGAATGGAGGAACGAAACACAAAGATCAAACCTAAATTCAATGTTAAAAATCCAACTAAAAAACTACAACTAAAAAAAAACCCTAAAGTGAAGTGATTAAGAGAAAAGAATAAACTATGTGTTGTTGAGCTTGCCCCAAACCCCCCCCTACAAAAACCCCACCCCCCCTGAAAAAAAAAAGAAAAACCAAGGCGATAAACCGATAAAACGATTAAACGAAATGTTGTATTCAATTATTGCTATCGCTATTGTATAATCTCAGAAAAATATATATGTATATGTATATGTGTACGTATTGTTAAGCGCAACACCCCAAACCCACCCCAACCCACCCCAAAGCCCCGATCCCTACCAAAAGGCGAGCTTAAATATGTTCTAAAAACTGTTAAAAGAAGAAAGAGATTCGATATCTCTCCCTCTCTCTATGAATATGCCTACCTGCTATGTGTATATGTTTGCAAAAGCCAAAGTGATTAGTAAGATATATATTTACTATATATTGTAGTATTCCCATTCGTTTTATAGGGGGAATGGTACTTGCACGCGGTACACGTTGAATGTTTTTGTTTCATGCCGTCAAGCATCGATAGGCAGGCAAATTGTTGATGGATTGATTGATTGATGATGTTGGGCATGCACAAACCACATATAACTATATATATATATATATCTTTAACTGATTAGAATGCAGAGGAAGGACCTATCCTATCGATCGCTGAATATTAATTGTATTTGTGAAATGCGTATCAAAATCGAAGAAATTGTTTTAATTGAGCTTACAAAAGAAACATTTTAATTATATGTGTATTTGTATGTGTATGTAGCTAACAATTTATATACAATATATATATGGTTTGAAGACGATGGTTCTTCCGGCTTATTGCCAACGCAAGAGCAAGAGCAAGAGAGAGAGTTAGAGAGAGGGAGTGGAGCAGCAGCAGTTGGAGTCTATAGATGGTACCTAACCGTGAGTGCATTGTGCTTCTGTCCTGTCAGAAATGCTTAGCTATGTATATGTATTTACAAAACAAACAACAACTTAATCCCTGCTGTCGCTATACAGGCATGCAATAATATACACACATAGATATGTATTCTCATATATAGATCTGTATGTATTTTGAAACCACTATCTACATATGTATATGTAGAACGAATGTATTGTATTTTTGTGGCACAATGAAACGTCTCTTGTGTGGTGTTGTGTGGGTTGTGTTGTGTGTTCTGTATGTGTGTGTGTGTGTGTGCGCGCGTTTGGTGCGTGTGTGTGTATTTACAAGGTATGCATAGGATCTGATCTGATCTGGGCAGCGAGCAGAGCAGCGAGTTACAGAATAAAATTGCTAAAACGTTTCAACAAACAAACAAACAGAAGACCACTTAATTATTCGGGGATGCGTGTCACAGGGTGGCCCGTTTACTGTTGGGCAGACTGTCGCCCTCGTCGTCGCTCCGGTCCCGTTTGCGCTTTTTCTGATGCTCCTCCACCAGCTCCGAGATGAGAATTTTATTGCCGGTCATCTGCAGCCAATTGATATACTGAAACGGGTATGGGTTGTTGGATGAATGGACTCAGAAGAGACTCAGACAAGAAAGTGAGATCATTCATTTATGTACCTGCGTATTGGTGCGCACACCCGCCTCGTGCAGCTTCGCCTCGATGTTGTCCAGACGCAGCTCGGACTTGGTCGCTTGTCCATCATTCTTCGATATGTCCAGCAGATGACGCACACGCTGCCGCATCGTCTCAAAGATGATGCGCCCGATGACATGGTTGCGGTCATAGGGCGTCAGATAGCGGCCGAACTCGTAAAAGAACGGATGCAGTCGCCCCAGTTCAATGTGCGTGGTCTCCGCCTCACAGACGGCCTTGTGCACGTTCTTGTAGATATCCGGCACGGAGACGGTGAAGTACGCATTGTTCACCTTCAGTTCCTTGATATACCAGAGCGGCAGATTGATGGTGCGTCCCGGCTCCAGGTCGTCTCCCTCTGCGCCGGCATCCAAGAAGCCTGCAAACAAATCCACACAAAAACAACATTCCAATGATGCGATCGATCATTCATTTCTCGTTTTACGTTTTACGCACCCATGCGCTGAAGCTTCGTGTTGACCTTGCATTCGACCTTCTCCTGGGTCACAAATATATCCTCGATTGAGTAGTAATTTGGAAAATAGTTCATCTGGCTTTTTTCATGAATTAAAAAAGTAATCAAAACAAAAGAAAAACTCAGTTTGCGCGGTACCCAGGGCTGCACAGCGAAATAACAAAAGTTGACACTATGTGGAGGCTACCTCGTTATGCTAACACACCCTGCCACCGCAACTGCAGTAACGCTTATGGTCATAAGACACTACACAGCCACCCCTCTTAAATGAAAGACAGAGATGACATGAGACAAAGTGCCAAATTAAGCTAAATCGATTATAGATTACGCTATGGACTTTCTTAAAATGAATATGTTTACATGAAATCAGAAACGGAAATCAGCTAATAAATCCCCACAATATGTCATTGATAGTCAACAATGTAGTCACTCACTAAATATATGAAACCTTAAGAATTTAGGCGCAGAACAAATGAAGTAAAATGGAAGGTGCTAGCATTTTGAAATAAAAACAATTATAAATGGGATATATAACATTGTTATTTTCAAAATCAAACACCGAAAGGCTCTGCTTATCGCACAAAAAGACCGATATTTTGGTTTAAGCTACCCTGCGCATCGATAGGTGAAATCAAAAGTCGGTATATCTGATCTAACGACTTGAAGTTACAGAAGAGTGGTGTCGATTGGCTCGGAATTCATACTTTATCCGCCTATATAGCCCACAAGGACATACAATTTATGTTTTTTACCCAAAAATATATCACCTACAAATATATTGCAAAAGAGATATATATCGATAGGTGGATGTCAACTTATAACATCGCTATTTATTAACATTACCCACGACGCTTGTGCTTGCCTGCGAACGAATTTTCTCTTGTACTCCTCCCGAGTGAGTATGGTAACAAGAATTAAATTCTACGTGCATCGTAATTTTGACTTTTTGGATCGGGCCACTATATTAATGTGAATGGACCTCTTTCGCGTACGTGTGTACAATTTTTTTTCTGTTTGTCTGTGAACATCAGTGAAGCCCCTCGCGCCCTAGACACAACTATCGACGACTCCCCGCGCAACGCACCAGCAGCAGAAACATCAAGAAGCGGCCGCAACAACAAAACAAAAAGTGAAATTGCCTTTTGCGGAAACCAACAAAAAAAACACAAAAAAAAAAGAAAAGAATTAAGTACAAGCACACAGGCACACTGAAGCAAGTAAAGATTGTTGTTAACACAGCACCTGTGCGTGTGTGTGTGCGTGTGTAGGTGCGGTTGTGTGCGTATGTTGTTGCGTTCCAACCCAAAAACCAACAAAAAAAAACCGTTCCAATTGGTAATAAGAACAGCTGTCCCCCCCAAAAAAACAGGCGGTCAAGAACATTTCAGCCGAAAAGACCATCCCAACGGGGTCTTATAACGTTTTTCGACAAAAACCGAAACATCTGAGAGGCGGCCAAAGAAGAACGAAAATAAAGCGGCTATTAAAATGGGCGACTTCGATCTGAATGTGGATAGTCTCATCCAGAGGCTGCTGGAAAGTAAGTACCGTTCCCTGATCGATCCCTACAATCCCCATATCCCATATCCGAATTCCTAATACCATTTTTTAATTTTTTTTATTGTGTGTGCGTGTGTGCGTGTTTTTGTGTGTCAACGGGAGAGCGCCGTATAATAAGTGATTGCATTTTCTAATTATTGCACTTTGTTCGCTTAAATTGCAACGACAGCCCCATACTATAAGCAACCACAACAACAAACTGTTTTAAAGGTCTCTCCCTCTGCTTTGACCATTTGAATTTGACTTTTGAATCAATTAATTTTAATTGATTTTCATTGCTTCTCTGAAAAAAAATGTAAAAATGCAAACAACAATAACATTGCCCCAGTGTCCAGTGCCCAGTGCCATCAGCAGCAGCCAGTATCCGCAGCAGCGGCGGCAGCAGAAGTTCCATGTTCCCATTCCACCGAAGGGGGTTCGTTCGGGTCTCATTAGTTTTTACATAACCCTAACAGACAGCGGGAGAGCGATAGAGGCGAGCCATCAGGCAACAGCATCTCTCTGTTACGATCACTTAACAGAGCTCTGTTCCTCTCTTCCCCGCCCATTCGCACTCGCACTCTTTGATGAGTCGGATTCTGATGACGTCATTGCCGTCTGCCTAATGAAACGGAAAAACTGATAATGCGAATGATTCAAAAGCAAAAGAGCACCCACCAGAACAAAACCGAAACGGGGGAACAGAATCGAAACGACAAAGAGAATGCGAGTCACATGAGTGCGATAAGGAAAGTCGTGGAGAAGAGAAAGGCCCTCGCAGAGTGTAAGCAGAGCGAGGGAGAGCAGAACATCTACCGTTAGATACGTAGACTTCGTTAGAGATGGGGCGGAACGGCAAAGAGCAAGATCGCAGGGAAGGGTCATCTGTTCATGTGGGGTTAAGCTGGAAAAGAAAGAGAATCGGCAACCGCTAGATAGATTTCATTAGAGATGGGCGGCACGCGAAAATTTGCAACTGGAAGACTGCTGGTCAGGATTGTGCCATAACCAATAGGGAAAAACCAAATTATTAAAACTCAGACGAAGGCGAATGCTGCAATTTCACCGTTAGATGGCTTTCATTAGAGATGGGAGACTAGCAACCGATTGTTTATTTCATTAGAGATCTGCCATTCAGCGTTCATCGTTCAGCGTCGTCATCCATGCAACCTTCCTCGAAAGCGTAAAAGCGCTAAATAGTTTACATATATCCTCCCCTTTTCAGCAACTTTTGCCAACCGCATTTCCCAACCCCTGCCCCTAGCCGACGACATCCCACATCTCCTAGGGTTGCCGCCTAAGCCGCTTAGTGCCTTTCCCTTTACCCGTTTTGCAAGCAGTAGGAGATATGGTGGAAGGAAGGGGGCAAGGAAAGTGGTTCAGAGAAGGGGGGGACGGATCCAGCTTTAGCTCTGGCTGACAGGGAAATTGCATTTCAACGTTGCTCTTCTTCGGTTTCTTGTCCATTTCCGCAATGAGTTTTCTATTCGCCCTCTTCTTTTTCTCGCCCAACTAGAGACGAAAAGGAAGAAAAGAAAGGGCATTTGGTGACGATTAAAGGTAGACAAAAAATATTAAAAAAACCCATACCATCAAGGTCATCAAGTGGGCTAGGTCATGACAGCACAGCCGCCTACCAACCTTCCTTGACTATACAAAAAATGTCATTAATTTTGATCTACTACTCACACTACGCACAGTATGTGGCGTCATCCAGCCCAGCTCTCTGTCTGTCATCCAGGCAGCAGAAGCATTGGGCAGAAATTTCATTTGTCAAATTGCAAATTGAAATTGAATTTGTAGGGCCCTTTGGCGGGGTTCGCTCCGCAGTCAGCCCCGCCCCCCATCATCGTTATCTGACATCGTTACGGGAGGAGGCGGTCTTTAAGTACATAGAATACAGTATATACTGGAAAATCTGTCGGTGCTTAAATGGAAGATGGAAAGCAAATGTTCGCTCATTTCTGTTTGTGTGTGGTTGTTGTTATTTTAAGTTCTCACCCTCCCAAACCTCTCAACCTCCACCTCTCCCTCTTTGGTTTTGTTATATATTTATCTATATAATATATATATATATATCTATATGTATACGATATGTACAAAAAATACCTGTACCTGTACAACAAAAAACGATAAACGAAAAAAAACAAAAAAAACAAAAACAAAAAGATTTCAAAAAACAAAAAGAGGCCGAAGAGCATGCCCAGAAGCTGCTCATCGCTCAGCAATTGGCCGCTGCTGGTGGGGCGGCGGTTGCCGTTGCTGCCGCAACTGCTACTGCTGCTGCTGCCGCCGCTGCCGTCACCACCGCTGCAACGTCATCGTCATCCACCAGCGCATCCGCTGCCGCTGCCGCTGCCAGCAGCAGTTGCTCGGGTTCGGCGTCGGCTGCCACCAATCACGATCCGCTGGATGATCTGACCGAACAGCAGCGACGCCTGCTGCAACAGTATTCGATATCGCCGCCCAGCGAAACGATGATATCGGCCGATGGCGATCAAATAACGGTGCATCATCCGCGCGAGGAGCCCAAGAAATCTAGATTGAAATTGCGCGACTTTTTCGTCGCCGAATTTGGTATTACCTAAAACCCCTTGATTACACTCTGATGATCCAATCAATCGTCACAATTTGTCAATCATCGTGTGTTGCAAATGCAAGCGCAAAATCAATATACCCCCTACCCTCCCCTACACACCCACAGAACCACAGAAGCCCCCTCCCCCGCACATTTCCAATCTCTTGGGGCATCGCTTGTACTTCAGAGCCCCAGGAGGTGCACACCCTCCCCCCACATCACTCATTTTGCTGGGCATCTAAATCTAATAGCGCTATTCGTATATCGCTTTCGATTTCTGTTGTTGTTTTCAAATATTCTAAATTGTGAAAATCATAGAATCCATAGAAAATGCTTACACGGACACGTGCAGTAGTTTCCGTGACAAAAAGATGCGTGTGTGTGTTTGTTCCGCAACTGCAATTGCAATTTCAATGGCAAGTGCTTGACCACAATCCCATATCCCCCCGATCACCCCAACCCTTGCCCCTGTGTTATGCAATGCAACTGCCACTATTCCACCCACTAAAACTATTCCACCCCAACCCAACCCAAACACAGCAAAAATTCCAAATTGCTTTCATCTAATTGTTTTCACACGAAGCCAAATCCACAGACATCAAATCGTAATGTGGAAGCATATTATATAAATCAAATTTTATGTACGATGGAGGAGCAGAGGAGGGAACATAGACAATTGCTGTCCAAAAAAAACAAAGAAGGAATCTCGTTGAATGCGACACGCGACACACGTTGGTTGCTTGGTTGGGGCTTGGGGGCACAAACAGAATTTCCGCTTACAAACAATAATCATAAACTAGACAAAAATTGATTGGCGTTGGAGTGGCGGCGCAAAAGAATTTGTTGGATTTGTTTGGATACACTCACTCGCAGACGGATTGGATCCTACCTAGGATAGATTTAGTCATTATTTATTCGGTTTGTTTTGCTGTTTTTAATCTGGCACATCCGCATGCATATGAGAAACCCCCCCGAGCGAACCAAACGCTCACATATGATATCGTAATCGAATCACAACATTTAATAGAAATATGATTCAAATGTCGTTCAGTTTGTGGCAGTAAAAGTTTCGTTCCACGAGAGAGAGCAAAGCCAGAGAGAGGGAGACACGATCGTTCGCCAAAGGCTCGATTTACAGCTATTCGATTTTATAAGCCAGAAAGCTTTTTGTACTCTCCATTTGTAATAAAAGAGGAGGGTATCAAAACGCCAGCCACAATGCGAAAGAAAACGAAAACAAACGAAAGAAATATTCACCAATGACGAGCAGCAGCGGAAACAAATAGCGGGACTTGGAACACTCTTCTCTCTCTCGCTCTCGCTCTCGCTCTCTGCATGTCTGTGCCTGTCTGTGCAAACAAGTTCATTCACGTGACGACTCTCTTGTTATTGTTGTGGTTGTTGTCGTCGGCATTTACACAGCTAATCAGCTGTAGTGCAGCCGAAGAATAAAGCGGAAGAAAGAGAGCAGAGAAGAGCAGAGCAGGGCACTCAACGAAGGTTACCCCACCCCCACCCCTAATCCCTCTCTGGCCATTCTTTCGACACAATCGCAAATGCGACGACACTATCCAACAAAAGAAACAAACTTTAAAACAGTTCAAAATTGATTAAATCTTTTTAATAATTAATAAAATAAACATGTACAATAAATTTAATGATTTCATAAGATTATATTAAATAATTGCATTTTCGTTTATGGTATGAGAATGGACGCCATGTTTTTGGT
The DNA here is from genome assembly GCA_963969585.1 of Drosophila helvetica. Lineage (NCBI taxonomy): Eukaryota > Metazoa > Arthropoda > Insecta > Diptera > Drosophilidae > Drosophila > Drosophila helvetica. The sequence goes on along the minus strand of OZ018401.1, from coordinate 13,012,637 downwards.
TTTTGCTGCACAGTGTTATTGATTGTCATGCAGAGGGTTAGAGGGGCTTAGAGCCTATTCCCTTTCTGTGTCACACTCTTTGTGCCTTGAAGAGTAGTGTGCCAAGGCCCCCGTTACCCCCGCATACCCGCATACCCTTCCCTTATACCACTAGTGAAGTGAGTAGGCTGCTATTTAAGTTTCTGGCCGAGCTACATACATACATACATGATGAAAAAACGAACTTTGGTCGTGGAAAATGAAAGCTGGAAACAAAAGGATCCCATTAAAAGTGAGGATCAAAGGATGCCATATTTTGGGTGGTTAAAGAACTCTGTTGAGTGGGGCGATGTGTGAGAGCTAGAATTGTTGGAGGAGGTTGGTTCGATCTTGCTACTTTTCACTATCGAACAAGTTGCAACATGACCGAAAAAGCAGGCACCCAGTTGACTGGAAATCGACTCCTATACTCCTATGAGGCTAAGAGTGACCATTGGGTCGGAAAGTTAAGTAGCAGCCCTCGTATGTAGAGCCCCCTCCCCCCCCCCCCCCCCCCCCCACCATCCTTGCCCCAGTGACAGCAGCAGTTTACGTGCACGTGGAAAATATCCTTCGTTATTTCTGATGCATTTCTAATGTTTGTATAATATTTGTATAATTGAGTTGGCTCTTTCTCTTTCCACTATGGCTTCCTCGACGATGTCGCCCAGAAGTCATTCCATTCCATTCCATTCCATCGTTCCACGCCACTCTGTATTGTCATCGTTGTCGAGCTTTTGTTGATTTATTTTTTTCTTTCTTTTTGTTGTTTTTTTTTTTGTCGATTGGGATGAAGGCATCTCGTCTTCAAGTCTGTTTGCTGTGGGGTGCGGCGGGGCGCCACTGATTGAAAATAGAATTTGAATGTCATAACCTTCACTCGAGTCAATCAGCGTACAGGGTAAATATACTCGTAATACTCGTAATAATAATAACCGCAAGTGGAAGCAGCAGCAGGGAACGAAGCAGAGAAATGGGAAATGGAAAATGGCAAATGGCAATAATAGGATCAGGAATGGTAACCAAACATTGCGTGTCTGAGGAGGATTCTGCTCTCTCTTTCTCTCTCTCTTTCTGCCTCTCTCTGTGGTTTGCTGCTAATGCGCCTCTATTTACATTTAAGTGCTTTTTGATTAGCTTTTGCCATTGACTTTTGGGCATGTGTGTGTGTGTGTGTGTGTGTGTGTGTGTGCGTGTGTGACTAATGAGTGCCACTACAGTTGCACGCACCATCCCTAAGAATCCGATTCGTGGTTGTCTCCTGTTAGATTTACTATTTCACTTCTCTCACATGCGATGTTCCAAGTACAATCTCGTTTAGCTCTCTCTCTCTCTCTCGCTGTCTCTCATTCTGGATTCTCGAATCACGAATGACGTTGATCCCCCTGTGAACAAAAGGGTATTCTCGCTTCGACGGGGTTTCACGTTTCCAGCTGCCGAGCGAATGTTTCAATAGATCATCGTCACGTTTTCAGTCACTCAACTCTTTCATTCATGAATGAAAATGACGTAAATCGTTCTCTCTCTCTACTATTTTACCTCTGTTTGCAGATCATCTGCTGATTATTTACCTTCTCCCTCTCCCTCTCTCTCTCCATCCGTTGCATTCGCAATCTCAGATAAAAGGCAAAGAGGAAGTGCAAGAACTGAACGGAATGGAACGGCTGTAGCGCTCAAAGATTAAAAAGAGAACAGTGGGGGGGTGCACGGGCATCGGGGAAAAGGGGAAGAAAAAAAATACTTGTTCATTAAATATAGAAAGAGCCACAAAACTCACGCTTCATGCATGCTTGAGCACAGTGAACCCAAAAGCCCCAAAACCCCCTCTCCCCCCCCCCCCCCTGAATATTTACTTGCACACTTGGAAAAAAAATCAAAATTATTTTCTATACTTCGAAAATTTTCTTTATTTATTTGCATTTATTTTTCGCTAAATTAATTTTTGGGCATACAAAAATTCAAAATTGGTGAATGGAATGCAATTTTGGAAAAGGCACTAAATTACATTATATTATATGTATTTGCTTTATTTGAAAATCCATTAAATTTACCAGTTAAATACCACAACTTTTAATGAAGAATAAAATAAAATTGTCTAAATTTGTACAGGAATTTGTAAAGTAAATTTTGTTGTTGATTTCCATGCGATTTTCTTTAGTTAAAAGTATTCCAATGAAAATGTGAATTAATTATTTATTTTTAGACACTTTAGTTAATTATCTGCATTCTCTGAGTGTAGCCGTACTGTTGCGGCAGTAATCGCAGCAGTTACAGTTACATTTAATCCAACAACAACAAGTGTAGATGTTTTTAATTACGATTTCTCTTCTCTTTCTCTTCTCTGCTCTGCTCTGCCATAACGTTTTTGTTTCTTCTATTTTGAAGAGAGTTACAACGCGGCTGTTATACGATATGACACTATAATTCTCACTGGAGTCCACAAGTGACTGGCACCTGTGACTACAAATACATATACATATGCACATGCATATATTGCAGTACATATTGCACCCCTGTGGCCCAGCCCCATGCACTGCCCAGCCCCAGCCCCTGCCCTGCCCTGTCCCTTGGACTGAACTTGTAGCCTCGTGGCCTACTAAAATTTGAGGATGTAAAAGGGGCTACTTTTGAAAGGAGACATTTACGCTATTTCTGCTCATGTATACCCTGTATTTCTATATTTCCTCTGATCACCGATTGGCCTCCCCTCTGGCCCTGTAACATGTATCCCTGAATGCCAATCTGCCTGCCCACTGCCCACTGCCCACTGGCCTTTGTAGCCCTCAGATGGCACCCTGTCTCCTCGTGGAATACCACACCTTGTAGCACCCCACCCTGTAGGTAGTGCTCCCTGCCTGGACTCCCTCTGGAACCGGCCCTGCCTTGCTCCTCTCCCCCCACAGTGTTTGTCACATTGCGTGCACTTGGCGAATAAAAATGAGCGACAAAAGAGAAGAAGAGAAAAAACACCTAGTGGTGGGGAGGAGGGGGAATGCAAAGTGTGGCAGAGTAGCAGGTGAGGGGGAATGGATGAGGAAAGAAGAGGGGTAACGGGGGAAGCATAAGAATTGCCAGAGGCGTAAAAGTGTTTGTAGCTAATGACATGTGTGTATGTGTGGGTGTACTTTGAAGGTCACCCATGGGGTGGAGTGGGGTTGGAGTGGGGTTGGAGTGAGTAATACCAACCAGACCATTTGACCCAAAAAAAAATAAATATATAAGTGTAATTTCTCATTTATTTTCTCCCTGCGAAAGGCGTGGCAAGACACCGCCGGAGTACAACGGCACTAGGCGGCAAGGCGGCAAGGCGGGCTCTCTGTAATAATACATTTGACCTTTTGGCTTAGTTTTCTGGTCTCTGCCATCCATCTATCCCCCCCTCTCTTTATCTCCCCGTTTCTTCTCATTCTTCTTCGATGGACTCGGAAGACGAATTTCCCATAAGCGAACGGGGGAATTTTTCAATTGTAATCCAAATTGCACGCAAAACTGGAATTCACTTTAAGGAACTCAAATTAATTCTGAAATTTATACTCAAATATAATATTATGTATTTATTTAGCATCTGTAGAAGCAGGGCTTAGGCACCAGTAGGAAAATGTCGCCGCCATCGTTGCTCGAATTCATTTATTTATTTAGTTTTTACTTTGAAAACTTGCAACTATTAATTAGCCCCATAATTGGCGAACACTTTGAGTTGTGGGCAATTTTTCGTTTCAAGATAATTACAAAAAGAAACCAAGGCATTCGCACGGGTCCAAAACAAACAAGATTTTCATATTTCCTATTTTAAATGTAATTTTAAGCTCATTTAAGAAATACAAGACTAGGGTTAATAAAGGTCAAAATATATGTAAGCAGAATGTTTCTGTGATTTTTCTTAGACAGTTGAATATGTAAGATGGTCTTTAGGGAAGATCCTTTTTTTCAGGAATCATCTTTATGGATCTTAAAGATGGTTTAAAAAATACTACAAAAATCAACATCAGCCGATTTCAATAGGTTTTCAAATATATGTATAGTAAAGGTTCATGAGATTATACCAAGTACAGACTATAAATTAATAAACAAAAATAATATCGCCACAGTATTAGAGGAATCTTTATAGAATTTAAGGATATGGACTAAAGTTAAAAAAGCCGTATACAGAATTGATTTATTTATTTATGTATTTTATATACAGCTAGATTACAGTTAAGACTAGTAAACTAAGTAATTAGGTGGCGCTGGCCAGTATGGCCTTCGGCCATGTTACATATAATGTTTTTAAATTACTATCCATTACAATATTAACTTAAATATTTTGCTAAATGTATTTGTTTCTTTTGGGAACTGTGTGATGTCCTTGATATTATTTTCAGAGCGGCTGGATAACCGAATTGATGTATATCTTAGAACAGTTCTCCTCTGCTACTCGCGTCTGACAGGGCTTCGTTATGAGCATTCTGAGCGGTACATCTCCAAAAAAGAGGATAGACTGACGTCTCTCAGCAGTCGCCATATCTCTCCTGGGCTCTCCTGTGTGTATAGTGTAGTCCAAAGGTCACGCCTCCTGTGTCACCCCCCACAAACCCACACACACCCACACACACCCGTGTGATAGTGGGTGTTGCGGTGCAATTAGGGATCCATATTTGCTTGCTTGTGTGTGTGTGTGTGTAGGTGTGTGCGTATAGGTGTGTGTGTGTGTGTGTTGAATTTTCAGCTTTCGTACCTTTGCAAAAACGCAAAACGCAGTTAACGCCTCTTGAGTCTTTGACGTCATAGCAGGGGGCGGTGCACCCCTTTTGGCCCACATCTTTTCCAAAACTTTTGTGTAATGGTGGTGGTTGGGGGCTGTGTGTGTGTGTGTGTGTGTGTGTGTGCGGTTGCCCATGATTTATGGGGCCCACACAGACGCTGACGTGGACGCAATGTAGGATTGCAATTGGCATGACGTGTAATTTCACTTAGGGCAAAAGCAACTCTGTGTTCCGTTCCGTTCCGTTCGGTTCCGTTCTGTTCCGCTCTGTTCAGCCAGGCGCTGCCACCTCCAGCGTTCTCAGCAGTTCTAATTGCCGCCTGCCCGTACCCAGTACTCTCTTCCGTCATCTCCACATCTCTCCAAGCGCCTTGGTCCTTTCTCCATTGTGTGTCTGTGTCTGTGTGCGTGTGCGTGTGTGTGTGCATGCAATTTTAATGTTCCCCTGGCTATTGCAACATTCATGAGACGCAGACGGCCCTCTGGAAATATAAATCAACAAAGTTTCTTCCCATCGGGAAGTGTGTCCAGGGGGACGGGGGCCAGTCGGAGGCAAATGTCGCAGCAGTCGCACTGCATAAAATATGACCTGGCCCCGCATTTCATCGATGTAAAAATGTCTGGAGGGGCTGGACGGCGGGCGGCGCTCGGCGATCCCTTCCACATTGCGATGGAGCACGTTCCTCGACTTTAAGCCGATTATAGGAGTCTCAACGGGCGGAGAAAGCACCACCCCACCACCCCACAATATGCCCTTAATTGCCCATTGGCACAAGGGACAACAAATTCCAGCACCAGTCCCCGCGGGGGGATGGAAAAGTTGTGGAAAATATTCAATTAATTTTAAGACGCACATTTCATGTTGGTTTTTCCGTTTCTATTCAGATGAAACACAGGACAGAACTGAATTATTGTGGGGAACAGCCAATAATTGGATGCATTTCACTGACCCCGACCCCAGACCCCCGACCCCCGACCCCTGACCCCTTATATGGCAAAATTACGGCTTTGGGAGTAATCTATTTGAAATGATTTCGAATAGATCGGTAGCTAGGAGATATTTAAAGTTTAAGCGGAATATAAGCTTCCGTGCCGGGAATAAAGGGATTTTCCCTCGCCGATGAGACATTTTTGCATCATTCCCGAATGTGCTGCAGTGAAACGCAGTGGAACTGAAACATGCCCCAAATTAAATTCCACCATCGAACCTCTTGGCCTCTTTTGAGCACCCGTCCATTGGGCCATCGTTTTCATCTGCTTTTACTCTACGGATTGCTCTTCCTCTTCCTCTTGCTCTCCAGCTTTCGTTTCTGCATCGGTTCGTCCAAGTTTCAATAGAAATTTCCAATCACACATTTTCTTGGCACTTTTGCTTGTTTACTTGTTGGATGACCTTGCACCAGTTTACCGCTAAGCCATTGCTCAACTTTTCTGCCCCAGGCGACTGCTGCCCCCACTCCTGCACCCAGCACGTGTCTGCCATGAATATATGTTTTTGTTTCTTTTGTTGTTTTTTTTTAGGCATTTCTGGGCTTATTTTTATACCAAAAAAAAAAAAAAAAAAACAAAGAAAGAAAAAAGTTTTCGGTCAAGAAAGAAAAGCCATGTACCTTGACCTTTAGCGCCTTTAGAGCCCTGCGAGCAAACATCACAGAAAAGTGGGCGTGGCCTGGTAATGGCAAGCAAATGAGTGGATTCCGGGGTGGGGTGTCGGTGGGCCCCGGGACCCCCCATTATCAAATGTGCGAAAAGCGGAAAACGGAAGAGAAGAATGAGGATGGGGACGAGAATGAGTTTGGGTGGGTGCAAAGGACATTAAAGATCCTATTTCTGTAATCCTTAAATTTCCAGTGAAATCGCTCGTCTCTTTTCCGAAGAATGATACGTGGATTTTCATCTAGAGAAATTCCTGAAATGCCTCGGAAAAAAAAGTTGAATGGAAAGAAATTGTTCATGAAATTTCAATCGTTTTTGGCCCTGGCTGAAAGACAGGCTAAGGTTGCAACCATGCCACACCCCGCCCCACCACAGGGAGGGGCAGGCAAGTTGCGGAGAGGGGAGGCAGAGCGGCGGGAATATGCCTGGATACAGGGACAATCCCCGCCTACCCCCCACGGCTTTCACACTCTCACCCTGAGCTGTCGCCCGAATGTGATGTTGAAAAATTAAACAGCGACAAAATGTGAAAATTCAATGGGAAAACAAGAAAACGGAAGGTTAACTTTTGGGGACAGCGATAACGAAGTGTGCGAGAATACCCTTCCATTTGTACAGGGCATTTAGGGGATGCACTTTCTTAACGGATGCAACCAATCGAGGGAACAATAGGAAACGAATTGAGCGAAATAGTGAAACTGCTTGGAATGGAATGGCAGTGCAAATTGGAACGATATTTAAGCCATGAAATGTGCAGGATATAACAGGACACGATAGAGATAGAGAATGGAACAAGTGGAAACGAAAGGAAAACCATTCACTCAAGAAAATAGGAGAACTAGGAGAAAGGAGCAATTGGAAAAGGAAACAGTGAAAAACTGAAACTATTTGAAATGGAATGGCAGTGCAAAATGGAACAATTTGAAACGGATCGAGTGGAATAGTGTACTACTTATCGGCGGATAATAAGCCTTGAACTATAATAAACATAAATTGAAAAATAATGATGTATTTATTTATGCATTTTGTTGCACTCATTTTCAAGGACACAAAAGGACTCGCTCGTCCAATGGGTGGCGGGTGGCGTGGGGCGTGGGGCGTGGCGCGTGGTTATTGTTTTGTTAGTGTTATGATTCTTAATTAGCAAATAGTCAAACAGTCAAAACAAATATTTGCACAATTGTTTGCCCAGCAAGAAAGAGATTCCGTGTCCAATTGTTTAAACAGCAGCGAGAGACGGGGTGGGGGGGAATAACGGAGAGGAGGAGGGGAGTGCGGAGAGAAAAACCCACCTACGAGAAGGTGGCGAATGGGGATGTGGAAAATGTACTTGAAGGAAAACAAATAAATATTTAACACAAAATAGAAGAAATATCGCCAGAAGCTGCCCCATATTTCCAAGAATATCGCCAGAAATTTACATTCAGTAAATTTGTTGTTTCATTTTTAAATAATTGCCCACACACCAACCAAAGGAAAAACCTTACAAACATATACCTACCATTTTCAGCGGCATTCCATAAATTTCACTCAACATGAAAAAGATCTTCCGCGGAAGTCTACGGTTCGACGGCTGGCAAGAAGCAAACGCAAATTGGGTTAATCGATGACCTCCAGTCGAATGGAATTGAATCGAATCGCATCGCATCGAAAGAACAAAGCAGAAACCACAGCAAGAAAATATGTAGAGGCACTCCATTACTCATACGCCATGTAGCACTATGCCAAAAGTAGAGGTTGTCGCTGTCTTTCTGCTTCCTCGTTGCCGTTGCCGTTGCCGTTGCTGTGGCTGTTCCCGATATGATTATACCCTTGCAGAGTGAGATGGAGAGAGAGAGAGAGAGTATAACACGTTTGATCATATGTTGTGTAACATTTTCGAGTCTTCAGAACATTCGACCTGTCATGGAGGAAGGAGCAAGGAGCAAGGCAAGGAGGATGCTAGCTGCCAGCCCCATTTCTGTGGCTGATTTTTCATTTTTGTGACCAAACACTTAACTGGTGGCTGGAATATTATGCCAAAATATTTGTAATAAATGTTGAGAGGGAACTCGATCAAAATACTGCAAAAATAGCAATGTATTTGTGGTATTTTATTCTTGAAAATATTCACAAATCATTCCCCAAGTCCTGGATTGTAGTTGTGGTTTTATTTAGTTTTTCGATGATGGTATTTTTTCTATATCGATACATAATATTACTTTACTATCCATACAAATCTATGATGCAACACTGCTACAATCGCTACAATTATTACTAATATATTGTCCATTATGTATTTATAAAAGAAATACAGATTCCTAAATATTGAGGGACAACGTATGGTAGAAGAAGGATATGCATACAAAATATTCAATATTGTTTGATGGGTGGACAAATATTTGTGGCCAGCAAGGAACGGATGTATAATTTTAATTCCAAAGAAATCAAATCTTGAAAAATAAAGCTGACATTTGGCAAAATGGTAGGAAACTTGTATATCTTTATTTTCAGTTATGGCCATTTATTGTGGACAATTTAATAATATATAATTTAATTATTAAATGAAAGATCATACATTTTTCTTTTTCTCGGACTTGTATAGGCTGATAAATATAATATAAATAAATATAAAAAAATACGATCGATCGCTGAGCAGGGTATTCGTTGTCTCGGCCTTCCTCGGCGATGTTTTCAATGTTCTGTTGTTGTTTTTGTTTTTGTATGGGGAATGAATGACTATTTTTAAGGTCGCTCTGCGCTTGTGTGTGTCTGTCTTCCAATTATTGGCGATAAGATAAGTTGGAAAAGCGCTTACAACGGTCAAAATGGAATAAAAAGTAAGAAAAAAAAATATAACAAAAAGAGAGACACGGAGAGAGAGAGAGCGGGAGAGAGGGAGAGAGGGCCCAAGGCAAGGGGGAAGGTTGTCGTGTGGGTGTTCGGGTTGGCCAACAATTGGCAAAAGCTTCCGCCTGGCGTCCATGACAACAATCATAACGAGTCGCTAATTAAGCAAAAGCTTCAAGTAAATAAAATGGAATTTGTACTCGCAGATGGAGAAGGCAGCCGCAGCCACAGCCCCATCCCCAGCCCCATCCCCAGCCCCATCCACAGCCCCATCCCCAGCCCCTCCCCCACATTTCTAAGGCTACGCTATGTGCGGGCGGTATACATAGAAAAATCCCTTGAAAGTTTTCCCTGGGTGGCACATTCCGAGCGTCAGAAATCATCGTGATATCACAGCAAAGAAATACATCAATTTTTCTGGTTAAGTATATCCGTTAGGGAGGGGGTCGAGAAGGGGGTGCAGAACTCTGAAATTGAAAACATGAATCGGAGATCCATATCGTAACCATAAAAAAGAGCGATTATGTTTCGATTTTATTTATCTGTTTTATTATTTATTTTTTAATTTATTTTTGTATTATTTTTATTTTTTGTTTATTTACTTTTATATTTATTTCAATTGTAGGCTTTGATTAATCATATAGGACTATTTAATTTCAGGCTTGTTTGCCTATAAATATTATCTATGAGAAATACAAGTATTCGATTTACTAAATTATTACTAAAACAAAAAAAAATCACCATCTTCAAGGCTATTCTATGCCCAAATCAAGGACTTTCCGGGCATTCTCTTTTGTGCCATTTTGTTATGTTTATTTTGACCATTTATCAAAACAAATAAACATAAAATAATCCCCTGCCTAGCCACCGATTCCGATTCCGATTAGTATATTTTCCACGTAATCCTTCGGGTCGATCAACTGCTGCTGGCTTGGGGCTTGGGCTCGGGGTTGGGGGGATTCATTAGGCATTCCTTGGCCTGTTATAGCCTTAGCGTTGCACCGCTCGATAAATGGCCAACGGGCTGCAGCGTCCGAGCCAAAGCCAAATGAGTGCAGATGTCGGGCACAAGGCACAAGGCAGAAGGCAGGAAGCAGAAGGAGGTGTGGAGAGCAGGAGAGCAGGAGAGGGGAGAGATGAGATGAGCGGGGTTTAAGGGGGGTAGCACTACTTACAAAATCGATCGCACACTGTGCAAGGGAGAGAGAGAGAGAGAGACAGAGAGAGAGTGGAAGAGAAATGCCATCGGTCCGGCTGGCCGAGCGCCATGCCATGCCCTCGTCTCGTCGCGTCTCTCTCGTCTTGCCTTTTGCTTTTCTTTTGAGTTTTCCATTTTCCAATTTGCCAGAAACACACACACACACACACACACAGAGTGAAACAAAGGTAACAAAAACAGCAGCAAAAAGAACAAAAACAACAACATGAACCGAATGCTGTATGCTAAAAATAAATGTTTATTTTATAAGATTTTTAGTTTTCCCCCCCAGCCGCCAACCCCCAACCCCCAGCCCACTCCCGCTTTTCTTCTGTGCCTCTCCCCTGCTCTCCTTCTCTGTTTCGTTGTTTCGTTTTTGTTGCACGCGCTGAAAACGGAACTTTTTTCAGACTGTCATTGTTTGCCGCTTCTCGAGTGCGTGTGGCAGGCAGAGACAGAGGCAGAGACAGCAGAGGGGTGGAAACAAGTCAAAGAACAAAAAAGGAAGAAAAGCGAAGAAAACGATTTCCGAAATATGGTTTTTTGCGTTGAAAAGTTTCCCACATAATTTAATGGATAATATTTGCATTTGAATAACATTTACATTAACGTTTACATTTATCTACCGACTCGTAGAAATGTAACTGAATGATTTTTACAGAACCCATATAAAAAACAAAAACATGCAACTATCAGCCATCGAGAGGGATGCACTCATGCAGTTTTTCCATACCAAAACGAGACGCTTTTCCGTACAGATTGATTTAGATGTTTCCTCCAGAGTCTTGAGCTAAACGCACTTTTCGCGGACTTTCCGCTTACCTTTCTGTGGGGGAATCTCCCGGAAATGTACCAAAAATTATGGCATACACTCGTAGTATTTACCAGTATTTCTATGGCTAAATTAAAACAGAAATAAATCAATAGAAGACCTCGACATTCGAATCGTTTACAGAACTGTCTGAACTTCCAGCTGGGTTTCTCTCTCCCAGTTCGGCTTAGCGGAGCCCTCTTGAATGCTTTAATGCTAGCTCTTTCCCAGTGAGGATGTTGAGGATGTCCTGGGCTGTGCCTCGACTGGAAAACGGCAAAAAAGGACTCAAACTGAAACTGTCGAATCGCTGAAAGTTGTTTCTACCTTCATTTCCCCTTTTACCATATGGCTGGGACCTCTCTCCCTCTCTCTCTCGCTCTCTCTCTCCCTCTATCTCGCTCTTTTCCGCTATGGCCATGCTTTAAACAGTATTATTTATTTATTTCATTGCTTGTGTTTGTTTGCTGCTGCCGCTTCTGGTGCTTCTGTTTCTGTTCTCTGATTTTGCTGCCAAGTCGGAAAATTGATTTTTATAAATAGCGCGCATACGCAACGTGGTACGATACGGTACGCACTGAAGTGTAGAAAGCACATGTACAGCCAGTCCGTCCGTCCGTCGATGAGTGTTCCATGTGCAATGCCTCGAGTGGCATACAGTGTCTACCAAAAGTTGCACAAATTTCATTCGATTTAATTTCGATTTTACTCTACGAAAAGAGCTGGAAAGTGCTGCTGCTGCTGTTGCTGGGAAACAGAATTTCTGCGTTCTTTGTGCACTTTTCATTTTGATTCGATTGAGTTTCCGATTGAGCTTCGATTGAGATTCGTTCCTATTACTTCTCCCACTGGCCGCCATTTCCCGGGAACGCAATGCGTTTTCGTTTAATATTTAATGCCCATGATTGGATTTTGATTTTCTTGTCCAAGAAAAGTCCAAGGAGAAACGGAAACGGGGACGCGATGTTTTTGCCATTTTCCATTAAACTTGTAAATGGATTTGTGGGTTATCCATTAGAGAGCCTTCATCCTGCCAGCTGGTTGGTAGCTGGTTGCTTAGAAGTTAGAAGCAAATGGTAATTGGCCAATTATTAGGTCCGTTCCTTCAGGGCAATCACAGATGGCTCATAGATGTTTTTAAATATTTAGAGCCTACGATTAAGAGCCATTTCTAAGTATTATTACCCGAAGCGAAGGCCTGGGTTCCGTTTGAAATTAAACAGATCTAAATTATAGGTATCCCAAGTGATGTTTCTGTTCGATCCGATATCCTGCCCAAACAATAATGCTGATCAATCAGTTTCCATTAAGTGGGTGTCTCTTGTGGTAAATGATTGGGTTCAACCACCCCAACAACCCCTCGAGAAAATGGCAGTCTATCTTTTTCACTAATTCGATATTTGTGGTGGCAGTTTATGGTATGCAGTTCATGCAATCATCTATAGTCTATAGTTACCGGATTTTCAATATTATTATCATTAACATTATCATGGGTTCTGCTAGTTCCAGTTTCCTACAAAAGCACTTCGATCCATTCGAGTAATTTGTTATGGAATTGAAAATGATCCATGACCGATTAATTGTCTTCTGAGTTTTAATAAGAATCGATTCCGATTATTCAAGTAGAATCGATAAATTGCAAAGATAATCGATACAATTTGCTGATTAGTTGGTATTTGTTTTAATACGAATCCATCGAATTCGTAAATGATCGATTGCGATAATTATCGATAAGTTATCTATTGGTTTGAATTTGTAAATTTGATAAATAAATCGATTAAATCAAATCGATCCTTATGTTGTTTTGATTCGAGTTCAAATTAATCGCAGTAAAAATTATGCATCGATGAATTCAAAATTCCCTTCAATCGATCCTTCTCTCCTCTGCCTCTAAATCGGAATTTAAACTCATTTGAGGCAAATAATCTGTATACTTTCGCACTCGCACTCGCCCATCGCGTTGCGGCTTATTTTTAGAAGAATCTCCCCACTCCGATTGCCCGATTGCCCGATTACCCGACTACCCGACCACCCCATCACCCCATCATCATGCATTTGTTTCAACATTGTTTCTATCGAAATGAATTTCCACTCTGTTTGGCTTTCAATTTTCGAGAGTTTTCTGGTCAATTTCCTTCACAAGTTTTTCTCCCCCGAAAAAAATGAAATGCCAATTGCTGATCCGAGATTCGATTGTGTGTGTGTGTGTGTGGGTGTGTGTGTATGTGTATGCCGCCAGAGAGTAATTTTTATTTTCTTTTTTTTTTTTTTACCTGGGGATTACGCATACGCCATGTGTGCGGTGTGATGTGTGCAACCCTCAGAGATGTTTAGCTGTGATGTAAATGCCGTTATAATCAGCGCTAATGTGCTTAAATGGGGAAGGGCTAAGTGGGAGGAAGGGTGTGTGGTGTGGGGGTGGAGGTGCCATGGTTACCTAATGAATGGTGCCCCAAGCCATCATCACATTCGGTTCGGGTTCGGGTTCGGGTGCGGTTCGATTTTGGTGCAACTTTTGAACGGACTTTTTTCGCTCTTAGCGCCTTACCACTTTCTGGTCAGCCAATTAGTTTGGGACCCTCCACCCTTCCCCCACCCAGTGGCCTATTTCTGGGTCAATGCTAAACGGAAGTATTTACGAAAGTTGATTTCGAGCGCTTTTCTTTTTTGCGTTTTTGTTTTCTTTTTCTGTTGGGTAAATCACTTGAAATCACGGAATCACCTTTCCACGAAGGTGTGGGCAAAATTTGCATTTCGTATTACAAGTTCTGGGTGTGTGCATGTGTGTGTACTCTCTCTCTCTCTCTCTCTCTGTCTTTCTCCCTCTCTCTTTGTTGCTTCTTATCGGATATGAAAATGATTTCGATCAAACCATTTCCGTTTCGTGCACAACCGTTTGGCTGATGGAAATTTGGGTAATCTTCTCTAGTTAGGGCCCAAATTTATATCAAATTGGTGCCTCTCCCTTGGGGATTCTCCCCCCTCTTCCATTATCCGCGGGTGTACACCTTCTACCCTTTTGGAACGGTTCGAATTTCTTTCGATGTTTCCCCAATTTTCTATGCAATTTCGCACACCCGAATCGGCTCAGTTCGAATCGGTTCAAATTACCATATTTTCTATGCATTTTACAACTGAAAGTTACCCGATTAAACGGTACATTTTCCACCCGGTTCAATCTTTGGGAAACTCTGCTATTGCCCATGGAATTTTTTTTTTCGATCTCTCTGAAAAAATCACGGATAAAATCACTTATAGAAGCAATTAATTTCTGAAATTATTTGCGGTATATGCTCTGCATTTTTCCGCCTGCGAAAATTTCGATTTGAATAGAACTGAAATTATTTTCATTTCGTGGAGGAACACTTGAGGCAACATTTTTGGCCCCGGCCCCCGCCCCCGCCCCACCAAGTGGGTCAATGGAAAACGGAAACATTTGCGGAACCGATTCGCATATGAAATTCGTGTCTGATTTTCGGCGGTGGTATGCAATGGAGATGGCGAATGGTAAAGGGCTGCACACACAGTGAAAATGGAAAACGGAAAATGGTAAATGGTAAAATTCAAATTTCAAATGAAATTTTCTTGCACTTGTCCTTAATCAACGGGCAGGCAGCCCTGGCCTGTCCTGGCCCGTCCTGGCCCGTCCTGGCCCGACCCAAAGGCGTTCATTATTCGTTGGCTGTTGGCTGTTGGCCGTGGTTGTAGCTATTTTTTTCATTATTTTTATTTTGCTTCATTTGCTCGAATTTCAACTTGAGCACGCAAAAAGGGCGCTGCCCACCCCCCATCCGCAGATACAGGGCGTGGCACTTAATGGGTACCAAAAAGAGCAGCAACAACAACAAAAACAAAAGCAAGCCCAGTGCATAGGGAATGGAAATTTTGTGCTTGTCAAAGCATTAAAGCCAAAGGTCATGGGGGGGGAGGAGGTGAAGGAGAATTCAGAGGCCTCTATTTCCACGGCCCCGGCCTAGAGTTCAAGTTGATCCTGGTCCAGATCCGCATACGCGGTGCCCCCCCCCCCCCCCCCCCCGGGGTGGCCCTGTCCGTGGCCGAACCTGTTAATTACATTTTAAGCTTACCTTCGCACATATTCGATGAAAATGGAAAATGGAAAATGGCAAATGAAAATGGGATCCCATTTGCGGTCGGTCTGGCCTGGCATGAGAGCATGGCTGGAGGGATGGAGAGGTGGGGGGATGGAGGGATGGCTGGATGGATGTGGAATGCTACTCTATGGTGCGGTGTCCGAATCAATTTAAGGTTTCATTATTGAAACTGCAACGGTAAAGCTATAGCAGAACAAAATGGGGAATTTATTAAGGGGATTTCCGTGACAAGACTCTTCAAGGGCAGGGGCGGCTTTTCACACTTGATTTGGAAAACATTGAATAATTTGTTTGGCTTTAAGGCTAGCATGGCTTGGGCTGTTAACCGTTTCGGACCCGTTTGGTGTTTTAAAAGTTTTCTAAACATGCAATGCGCCTCGGAAGCTCAACTGTTTCAAAGCTCAACCGTTTCAAAACAGTTTTATGTTTTGAAAAGTTTTCAAGTTTTCGGTTGGTTCTTGTAACCGTTTCAGAGATATTTGAACAATTTTGTCAATTGCAGAACCTTTTTAGAGCCGTTTTGGGATATGCTATACATACATACATACATACATACATACATACATACATACATACATACATACATACATACATACATACATACATTTCCTCTTGGGCCTCTTGGTGGGGGGTGGCCGTGCTGATAATCCACCGAAAACCCTTTGCCCCGACACCGACTTTGGCTTAACTCGGAAATGCCCTCTAGGGGAGGGTAGGGGGGAGGGGATAGGGAGAGGAAAGTATTCTCTGCACTTAATTTACTCTTGCAAAACTTTTCCCTGCTGTCTTTTTGTTTCTCTTGGGCCCCTTGTGGAGTCACTGCCCCTCCCTCTGTGCCTCTTTCTCTTTGCCCCGTGTGGAGTGCCTCTCTGCCCCCCTCCCCCTCCCTCTGTGTGTCCGCAAAGTTTCATCTCTCGGCAGTTTTCCTATCTAAATGGCTTAGCATTTTCATTCAGTTGCTTCCTCCCCAGACCCATCTCTAGATTCAGTTTTGCTGAGCGGAAGCTGAGCTCCAAAGTTTGCTACCTCTGCAGCGCAGTGGCACTGGGGCATTGGGGCATGGCGCATGGCGCATGGGGCAGGCAGGGCAGGGCAGGGCAGGGCAGGGCAAATGTTTAACTTCTGGCAGCGGCTGCTCCAGTTTTCCCGGCTGTGGGCCCCTGAGAGTTAATCGGGTCATAAAATGGCAGGTGCAGAGTTTCCTTCGTTTCTGGCGGAGGGAGCAGCTGCTCATCCGCGACTCCATCAAAAGTCCTCAGAGACGACCAGAGCCAAAGAGGAAAATGATGAATTTCATTCGGAAATAAATGAATGAAAGCTGCTGGAAGGATCACGCTCCGAGGATGGCCTCTTAGATCTGGCTGCAAAGCATTTAAATAATATATAATATAATATATGCAGAGCCAACTAAATCATGGATCCCCTCTATTATTATTCTTTGACGATTTGCCAGATCTCATGATGGATCATCCTCGAGAGTTTTCCGCCTTCCTGGTACTCGATGGATGAATGCCTGTCAAACTGTTTTTAATTCTGAACAAAAGAAAACACGGCAGAAAGGAGTGGAAGGAAAGGGAACGGAAAGGGAACGGAAAGGGGATGATAGGCTTCAGCGTGGAGAAAGCGGGCAAAGAGAAGAATTGTTAATCGTGATGAACCAGTTAGAGAGATGTGACAGGAGCAGATGGGGCCGGAAGTTGGATGCTGCACAATGGCCCACATCCTGTGGCACTGTGGCAGCACAGGGGCTGCTGTGGGGGCAGCAGGGGCGGAAAGGAGTAGTCACATGCTAAATGTTACGTGATGCTCTGCGTCAGCGTCTCCGTCTCCTCATGTAAAATGCATGAAAAACAAACATGCGCGTCTTTTTTGCTTACGCATAATGTTATGGCACCACCCGAACCAACCGCCTACCACCACCACCACCACCCCCACTGTTCCACCCCCTTGGTGATGTCTTCTTTATGCTGACAAATGCCTGACAGCCGAAAAGGGAGGGGGCAGGCGGGCAGACAGGAGGGGCGGAATGATTGCGGAGTGGAACATTGCGCAAATTTGCATAAAAATGAAAAATAAAGAAAGCATCTCTTTTGCTCTCTCTGTCTCGTGCCCTGTCCCTGTCTCTGTCGCTCCTTCGCTCCTTCGCTCTGTGCTTTTGTGCCACATGTGTGTCATGCCACCAATATTCCAGCGATAGACAAGAAGATGTGGCATGTGGTAGTCCGTGATTGCAACTCGCGCAAATCACGGAATGGCATTCGATCGACTCTCCGAAGAGAAAGGATGGAAAACTATCGGAAATTCGACTAGTACGGAGAATTATTTACGAAGTTTTCCGAGGAATTATTCAAACTTGAAGCCACAAGTACAGAAGAAAATGCCCGAGATTGCAAAAACAAAAAACATATATGTACGTTTGCAGGCTCAACGCTGGTGGGGCCTGTTCGCTTCTGTAGTTTCTGTTCGATAGTTACCAAAAGAAATACGGAATATAATGATCCCCCGCCCAAACAGTATGCAGAGTGGAAAAATCTTGAGACTGAAGCAGATGTTGCTGCGGAAATTTATGCGCAAGCGGAAGTAAATTTTTAGGATAACTTTCGGGCTTTCACCTACGCTTCCTTCGCTTTCTTCTCCTCCTCGGGGGCCATTAAATTATGCGGCATCCGAGAGACGGACAGAGACAGAGAGAGAGAGACAGAGAGAGAGAGTGAGAGCATGCAACAGATTTTGTTGAGGCCTGTCGTGGCTTCCGCATAACATAAATGGATTCCACTTTTCCGGGAAGATGGAGTGCATGAACCCCTTTTGGCTTGCATAATTTACGACCAACTCCTTTGCCCTCATCCTCGTCTGTCTTGCCACTGACTGAAGGACCACGATCCCGCGGGAGGCCGCAGGATGCCGCAGGATGAGCTGGGGACTATATGCTAATGCTAATGGAAATGCTAAGCACATGCTGCTTGCAGCAGGAGAGTGCAAAAAAAGTTTAAAACAAAAAATGAACTTTGCACCGCATTTCGCATTTGATTAACTGCCTACCTCGTCCATCTGCCATCTCCTGCTGTGGTTTGTGTCCTGATTTTACAGAATGATGAATGTCGGTAGCACCTGGCACCTCTGGACACAAAATGGATGATACATATAGTTCATCATTGGTCTGTAGAGTTATACTTAGTTGGGGGGAGCTCTTATGATCATTGCTAATGAAAAATTATTGCTAACATCAAATCTCAGCTCGAAGAAGCTTTGCACCTATCACCTATGAAATCCGATGCTAACATTGCAACTATCGCTCTTATAAAATATTCTATGACATGCTAGAAACTAGAAACCTATTTCCTCACACAATGTATATTGCTAAGAATTGCTAAGAAAAAGCTGGCACAAATTGCCCACATCCAATCACATTCAAGCACTTGTCGTACTCGCTATTCGTTATTCATTATTCGTTACTCGCTCACACAATGCAAAGAAAAACGAGAGAGAACGTTGTGAATCGGATGAAACCCCTTCCACGCGCCTACTCTCTTCTCTGTCTCTCACACACTCCTCCTCGTGCTGTGTGCCCGCTCTGGCGAAGGAGAGCGAGATAGCAACACACATAACGACTGAGTATCGCGGCAAGGGCCGCGGCTCACAACGTTCCAGCTCGTTTTTTGGTTCCATTTAGGTTTGCTTTGGAAATTTGTGGGCATTTTTCCTTCGAATCACTGTCCAATAAGATAAGCCACCAGTCTGCCAGTTTCCCGTGTATTTCTGGAGATGTTCGTTCTGCTATTTTTATTTTCAATTGAAGTTAAATATCCCATCGACCTAGCCACACACAATCAATTCGATTGGAGGGAAGTGCGAAGGACTCTCCACACATCTCGGGGGGCGGGCGATAAATTCAATTAACCATTAGCCAGGAATGCGAGTCACAGCTGCTGCAAAGTGCATTGGCTAACGCTTTGGGGCGTTTGGTGGCGTTTGGTGGCGTTTGGGGGCGTTTGGGGGTTTTGTTATCCTTGCACCCCTCCCTCCCCAAACGCAAATCCTTAGCCACAGCCACAGACTCATGCACACGCACACAGTTTTCGTTTGGGTCACATCCGGCAGCAGGTCCTTCTGGTCGTTCTGGTACATCTGGGCGCTGCTGGAGCTTTCGACCCAAATCGAGATTGGGCACAAAATATACGACGAGGGGGGGGGGGGGGGGACTGCACAGGGACTGGGAGGGGGGGGTCTCCGTTCGCTTGGGAAGCATTTTTCGGAGGATATGCAAATTTAATTAAATTTTTGTCTGCACACGCACACAGATGCGACCTAGTTGTATGTTGGAGAAGAGGGGGATGGGGGGATAGAGCTGCACAAAATTAATTGCAGGAAAGTGTCAGGGGGGGATCTGATACCCGTAATCGTCTTCATGCAGAGACAACTTGCAATTATCCAGAGAACAGAACAAAAGAATGGGCCGCATGCAGCAGTTGCACATTTTTGGTTTTTTCTTCTTCTTTTTTCAACATACGAGCATGCGGCGGCAGAGAAAGACTTTATTGAAGGTCGGTCCTCGCCCGGTCCGCGCACATTCGTAATGCGCCACAAAGTAGGCAACGAAAGCATTGTTTGTGGCATTGTCATACCCGGGATGGGCTTCCCACACATCCTACACATCCCACACAGGCACCTCCTTCTCCATCATCTGTCGTACTGTTTGTCCTCTCATTGTCCTCTCGTCGAATCGTTTCGTTTCGTTTCGTTTCGTTACGTGCTCGTTTGTCCCCTGTCCCCTGTCCGCGTACTTGTACTCGTACCCGTACTCGTACCCGTACTCGTCTGTGTATTATTGCCAGAGTCAAGTCTTAGGCTAAGCTAGAATCCACTCGAAACACACCCGACACACACCACACATAGCTCTCTCTGTGTGTATGCTATATATCCATATCTAGTCCGATCTGCCATCGAATTCCGAAACTAACTGAATGCTCCCCGAAACCGTTTTGCAGTGCGTAGCTGTCGCACCGGCAAACAGGTGCAGATGACCGAGGCGGAGGTGCGCGGCCTGTGCTTGAAGTCGCGCGAGATCTTCTTGCAGCAGCCCATACTGCTGGAGCTGGAGGCGCCGCTGATCATCTGCGGGGACATCCACGGCCAGTACACAGACCTCTTGCGTCTGTTCGAGTACGGCGGCTTCCCGCCGGCCGCCAACTATCTGTTCCTCGGCGACTATGTGGATCGGGGCAAGCAGTCGCTGGAGACCATCTGTCTGCTGCTGGCCTACAAGATCAAATATCCGGAGAATTTCTTCTTGTTGCGCGGCAATCATGAGTGTGCCAGTATTAACAGAATCTATGGTGAGTCCGGGGCATTCGGAATGGTGGAATGCATTCGAAAAATGGAAATTAATTGGTATTCTTTGGTGCCACCCCGTCCAGGCTTCTACGACGAGTGCAAGCGCCGGTACAATGTCAAACTGTGGAAGACCTTCACAGACTGCTTCAACTGTCTGCCGGTGGCCGCCATCATCGACGAGAAGATATTCTGCTGCCACGGCGGCCTCAGTCCCGATCTGCAGGGCATGGAGCAGATCCGCCGCCTGATGCGGCCCACAGACGTGCCCGACACCGGGCTGCTGTGCGATCTGCTGTGGAGCGATCCCGACAAGGATGTCCAGGGCTGGGGCGAGAACGATCGTGGCGTGAGCTTTACGTTCGGCGTGGATGTGGTTTCCAAGTTCTTGAATCGCCACGAGCTCGACTTGATTTGTCGTGCGCATCAGGTGAGTGCTCGAAGACTGTTCCCCTCCCCCCCCCCCCCCCCCCCCCACCTGTCTGCTTCTAATGCTTTTCTTTTCCTTTTCCAGGTTGTGGAGGATGGATACGAGTTCTTTGCACGTCGCCAGCTGGTCACGCTATTCTCGGCGCCCAACTATTGCGGCGAATTCGACAATGCTGGCGGCATGATGACCGTGGACGATACGCTCATGTGCTCGTTCCAGGTAAGACACACGCACCGATGATACGCTGATTCAGGCCAAAGGAAATCTCGTCACTAACCACTAACCGTCTAACCAACTTGCAGATATTGAAGCCATCCGAGAAGAAGGCAAAGTATCTGTACAGTGGAATGAACTCGTCGCGACCCACTACACCGCAGCGAAGCGCCCCAATGCTGGCGACCAATAAGAAGAAATAATATATCCATCCGCTTCCATTTCCTTAAAGGTTCAACAACAAAACAAAAAAGAACGAAAAGAACGAAAACACTTTTATACATAAACATATACACATACATAACATACATATAATATATACACTATATTCAAGATGGAAAATGGCTGGATTCACAGTGAGTGTGAAAGAGGACAGTCGCAAGAGGAAAATATTGTTAACATCTCTCAATGTGCAAATGGATAATGGATAAACGTATATGTTATGTACTGTATTTGTATTTGTATTTGTATTGTATCTATCGCTATATATGTATGTATGTATTTTCATGTGTGAGAAAAAAAACTAAGTTGATTCCTGCATTTCAAAATTCTCTGTTGAATGGAAATTGTTACAGTCAGCCCACACCCACAAACACACCCCCACCCCGATATGTAAAACCATAAAAGAAAATCCCGAAAGTTCAGATAACTATCTTAAATTAAAAAGTACAGCGATGTTAAGCAATGAATTTATATATAGGCATATTAATGTAAACTACATATATATACGGTGTACTTCTATATCTACATACACTTAACTACAAAAGAAACGAATGCAAAATCGAAAGCGAGCGCGAAAGCGAAGCGAAACTACACCAAAACTGTATGTTAAATGCTATCCACTCCTTGAATTTCCCGGACCACCACCCAAAGAGCTGGCTTCGGTTTGTCCCCCCACTTTTCTGTTCTCTTCCACATATGTAGGTGTGCATTGCAAATTTGTCTAACAAAAGAAACAAAAATTAGTTACAAACAACAGCAAAAATTACTACAACAAACTATGAAAATAAAACGGAAGGATTATCTACCACTTAAGCTTAGAGCAGTTGCACTCTGTGTGCGTCTGTCTGCGTCTGTGTGTGTGTGTGTATTTTATTTATTATTTACTTAGGAATACGAATAGAAAACGTTCTATTGTTTATTTTTTTTATATTTGTTTGTCATTGTTTAATTAATTTATTGCCTAAACTATACTTATAAACAAAGGAAAAGCAACTAAACCTTAAACAGAGATAATTCAATATTATAAATATATGTATACATATTTTTTGCGTTGTACTAGGCTTAAGTGACGCGAAAACTGTTAACTGCGAACCGACCGGTTAATGGGCATTTAAGGACACTCGACTCGAGGCTTGTTTTCCCCATGAATCCATTCAATACCTAGCGAAAATCCAACCTAACTTTAACTTTAACCTTAGCTTTCCACACAAAACAAAAAAAAAGCAAAAAAAGAAAGAAAAAACCAAACAAATGAATGTTGGAAAAAAAAAGAAGGAGAACAAATGAAAACGAATTTTTAAAGCATTGAAAAGCATTACTTCGAAGTACTTGAAACACCAATTTTTGTGCATCTTTTATTTATATAAAAATTCGAAGAAGCAGCAGTTATATAGCAGATCGAAGGGATGTATATATATATATATTTAAAAAATATATATGTATATATAGAGAGAGAGAGAGGAGAAACGAAAGATAAACTAATTTTTTCATCGTCGTAACTTATTAGATTGTAGTGCCTTTTTTGCCTCCCAAAACAACAAAAACAACAACCAATAACAAAAATGTAAACTAACAGAAAATGGTTTATATATATACAGATCATAAATATATATATATACACATACATACATAGTATACATTTTATATGCAACAAAGCGGAGGTAGATAGAGAGAATGTGTGAGTGACGGAGCAGGAGGAGGATAAAGAATGAAGATAAAGGTCGAGAAAAGCTTGTGGAAAACAAGTCAATTAATTGCATTACAAATAAACCAATAAATAACAGAAGAAACGGCAAAACAAAATCGTACTTCTCTCTCATTTGATCCTCAGTTTAGACCCTCTCTGATTTCGGATTTCGGCCAATTAGCAAAAACCCATTTCCCATCATCTGTTAAAGCTAAAGGAGCAGCTATATATATATACATATATATATATATATCTAAAAATATTAATAAAAGAAGGTATACAAAATACTACAAATGGCAATGGCCATGCGATAACGAGGGACGAGAAGAGACACATAGAAATAGAGATTGAGAGAGAGGGAGACGAGAGACGAGAGAACGAAGAAATGGGATAAACAAATAAATATATTTATTATTAAAAATCAAATAAAAATTAATAAAAACTTTATGTAAACAAAGCTAAACGTGTTTTCAATGTTTAGCAGAGCAAAGAGGTACCCTTTTGGGTCAATGAGATTCGGAAATGAATTCAAATTTAGCTGAAATGCTTTCTCTGTGCTTTCAGGAAGGACTCTGCTGTAAGCTCTGCCAGGTGGCGAAGCTTGAAGATTCTTTGGAGCTTCAGGATGCTTATACGAGGAAATTACAAGACCCTCTTGTCTTTCGCTATGGCTTACACGCATGCATATATTGAGATATTCAATCTGATAGGAATGCTTGTACAGTGATCTTTCAATCCGATAAAATCGAGCAGTGTTGAGCGTCACGCACACGGCATGCATTTTGTTATTTGCTGCGTTTCCTGCTGGATGGCCTGTGGGTGCAGCCGTTGGCTTGGCGAAGTATCATGGAGAATCATATTTAGTTGCGAATCTGAACATTGCATTAGTTTGAAACGATCTGAACAATCTGAAATCAATATGTCAATTAATAGCGGACTGCGAAATATTTTTTTTCATTAATAAGTATTTTACTGTAAGATGCGGCTTTCGATCTGGTAGGAGGAATTCCCACGTACGCCCTAAGAAAATACTCTTAAGAACTTTTTTATTTAAGTATTAAGTATTACTCGAAAAACGTACAATATTATAACTAGTTGGGAATATGAGTACTAGAAGGATCGATTTTATTTCAAAATTTACATTTTTGCTTACTGCTGTGATTGTGTTTTGTGCATTGGGGTTTGCTAATGCTATTTCTGTCTATACCCATATGTCCCGGGATCCAGAAGAGCTTTACTTTGCTTTGCTTTCACATAGCAGGTTTTTGTTGTTGTAGAAGTTCTCTACACCTGGATAGGCTGTCGCTGCAGTGATATGTTTACCCTTGTGTTCGAGAACGTGTTTAATAGCTTTACGAATAAGGACCTGTAAGGACCGAGTGGTGATGCAGTGCGGGAGTTGTGCCCAAGTGCTGGTCCCCCACTGCAAAAGTTGGAGTGGTGTCGGATTTTTATCCATCGGGGTGTAAAGCCATTTGCAGTTGGTGAACTTTGCCGCCTCTTCTGCTAGCAGCTGTTTGAAAACTGATTTCGGTTGCAGAGATTGAGGGAAAGTGTGAAGTGACGTGTTGATGGTGTGTTCTCCATGGTGGTGAAGGGCTCAGTTTGTTCCAACGATATTGTTTTTCTATACTTTAAAGTTTGGTAAACTATATATATGTACATCTCCGGGCTCCGATACTGCGCCGCACAGCTGTATGATAGGGAGGGAGGAATGGATTTTTTTTATAGTTTATCTGCCCATTCTTTATTCCTTGTGAAGTAACTGCGGGTGGGATAGGTCTCGGTTGAGAGCTTTCACAGGAAGGGGCCTCAGCCTCGTTCGTTTCAGTGTAACTCTTCTCTCATTAGGATATGTTTTGGATGGATACTTTTGCAGGGGGAGGCTTGCCCTCCGACTTACCTTTGCATTTGGACCCTTGAACGGTCTCAATTAGAGTGTCTCCAGTGTGTAGTGTATTATTTTGTAGTTCCCCTTTAAGCACTGCGTGTAAATATTGCATGTAGCTTTTTGCAAAAATAAAACAAATAAGCTGTGTAAATGGTTTAGTACTTAAGGGACGGGACTGCAGGCCAAAGCTTTTTGCCATGGCTGGCACAGGGTTGTGTTCGTTCCCCAATTCGGTGACAGAACCTGCGTGAACTTACCAAAGCTTTTTATTTCGCGAGAAGCTTGTTAGTCAAAGAAAGCTCAACAAAAGCGTTGCTGCTGAGGCTATGTTTTCGGACATAGGGAGAGCTTTCTTCGGAGTCTGTAGCTCTGTTATCCAACGGACACTGACGACAGCATTGGGCTGCCCGTTCCCCGTTCCCCGCTGCCCGTTGCCTGGTCCCAGGTGGTCGAGGTCTCGCATTGGCTCACGGAGGGGTGGGGGGTGGCTGTAGCTCCATGCTGATTGCCAGAAAGCCAAGCCGTGTTTGCCCGCTAGTTCGCTTAATGGTCAACACAGACACCGAGGACACCCAGGACACCCAGGCACACAGGCACAGCCCGATGATGGGCAGCCAAATACTTTCGGAGCTCCCGCTGGGGGAAGGCGCGCACCCGCACCCGCACCCGCACCCACACCCGCTAAAGCCAAAGCCACAGCAATTCTCGGCAATCATCCGCCGAGTCGCAATTTCAAAGAGAGAATGAAATGAAACAAGCTGAATTTCGGGCTAGATTGTATGCTAAACATTTATTGTATTATGTTTTCGGATGTCCTAGTGCGGTCTGTCTGTCCCCAGAGCCCCCGGGGCCCCACAAAACCAGCCCTGCGGCCCCTCTTGTTGCGGTGCACCATCAATCAAGAGGCCCACACTCCTATCGGGCCCCAGAGCCTGGTGACAGATCAAACAGCAGCAGAACAGCACCAAAAAAAAAACGTGTGTGTCGGCAAGCTACGCTTAGAGTCCAACTCGTACATTATTGAGTATGTAAGAATGTATGTGTGTATGTATGCACGTATGTATGCTATATTTTATCAAGACTTAGTTCTAAATAGCCATCTAGTGGGTATGTAGGTATACATATATAATAATATAGTTTTTTGCTGCCTTCTGCCTGTGTATATCTTTGTTTGTATATAGAGCATGCTCAAGTGCATGCGAAGTAGGATCTCCATTCTCAGTGTACTCATAGAAATGCATCACATATGTTTACTTGTATATAGATTGATAATTTTAGTTGTAGTTTTAGTTGTAGTTTCTCTCGAAATCGAAAGTCTAGTCTGCAAACACACATACACATAAAAATGCACATCGATGGCGTTCAACGGTTATATTGGTTATTGTATTATTCATATTCATATTTATGCATTATATCTGTAGCCATATTGTTCGAGTATTTTCCTCTAATTTGTGTACGAGTATTAGTTTTCTTATATGTATGTATGCATGTATGTGTGTGTGTGTGTATGTCGGTTGGTTCTGTTGCTGAATCCAACCGGGCTAAATTCATAAATTCTCGCTTATTCAATGTATTCAATGTATTCAATGTTGCAATGTGCTGCCCAATAACTCTATAGACACTTATAGTTGCATTTTGGATAAATTCATGTGAATATGCTATTTAAAATCGTTATTAAATGTAGTTTGTGCTCCATGGAGGATGGTTCTGACCAGGCCAGGCCACAGACCAGACTACAACTGCCTCTGGACCGGTTTTTGGTTTCATCAAATGTGGGACTTTCCATGTCCCCCGGCAGGCGCGGGAGACATCCAAAGGGGGACAGACAGACAGACAGACCCTCTCAATCGAGGGATCGTCACTCCAGAGCGGACAACCATCAGGCCCCGAGGCAGGATGCAGGGACTCAATTGGGAAAATGTGCAAATGGCCTGCATCGAAGCATCGCGAAGCGTCAATAATCCTTCGAAAACTATAGCTATTGCAGACGTTTGTCTTGTTTTTTGTTTTGGTTTTTGTTTTTGTCGGAGTACACCGAGATGGAGCTTCTCCGAAAATTCGACCCTGTACTGGCTGCAGCACAGACACACAGATACATTGATGCATATGTATCTGCACTATCATAAATCTCATTCAAGAATATTGGTGTGGGCGGCCTCTGTCTCTGCCTCATCGACCTCCACGGGCTTTCGTTTTGGTATGCATTTGCTTTGCTTTGGCTTTGGCTGGTTTGCATTTCTTAGTTTAATTAATTAGTTCATAGATTCATAGATTCATTGACTCAATACTGGTTGAATTGGCCCGAGACCTCTGCGGGTCTGGGTGCCTTGAACCCGCGCCGATATGCGACTGTTTCTTTTGGATGTATGTAGGTTCTGTTTCGCTTTTTTTTGTTTTTCTTTTTGTAAATACGTTCTTCTGCTTGAAACCACAACAAGATTTTTCACATTTAGATTTAGGTATTTGTGTTTCGTAATTCGTACATTTTATGCTATGTATTTTTGTATTTCTGTTGTATTGGTTATTTCGTAATTAGTTTTCTGTTTTCTATTTTTCTGTGGCTTTGTAAATACACATCAAATAGCTGTAATACGGAATACAATAAATACTGTATATATATGTATATATGTATGTATATGTATTGTAGACATAGATTTCTATAGAATAATTACTTCTTGTATGTATGTATGCTTCGGTAGCTGTATCTGTATCTGTATCGGTATCTGTATGGGACTTGTATATCGTATATTGTATTTGTATTGGTATTTGTTGTATATTTATATAATAGTAGTAGTAATTGGTTTTGTTGCACATCAATCAGAGTTGTATATGATATTGTAGAGTACATACATGTATATATCGATTTCATTGAACTATACATTCACTTACGAGTCTAAAAACACACAGAATACAATACCCATGGGTATTGGTTAGTTTGCTTGATTAAGTTAGTTGGCCACCAATTCTTTTCCATTTCCATTTCCATTCGATACAGACAGTAAACGTTTGCCATGCGTTGGGGGGATTCTGATTACACATGTATTCTTATATGTACGTATGTATGTATGTATGCATGTATGCATGTATGTAAGTATGTATGTATGTCCATCTATCTTTAATTAGAGTCAAGCGATTTCAAATTTCAATTCAATTGCCATTCGCAATTATGTATATCTTATCAGCAATATCATAAATTCATTGCATTGCATTGGGATTAATATCGAACATCAAACGATGCTCTCTTATATGTAGTATTAGCCTACTACCTTATGACTACGTCTTTTCCCCGTTCAATCCACAGATTCTGTGGTACTTGAACGCCAAGTTCGACTTTGCTTTCCACCTTCATCCTGTTTGCTGCATTCTGCATTCTGCATTCTGCATCCAGCTTCGACTGAAATCCTAGCTTGAATCAAAAAAATTTCACCTAGTTTTCATTGTCTAAGATTGCAGGATTTCCACCATAACTAAATACTTTGAATACTTTGAAAACCGTGAATACCATTCCAATAATCCTTGAATCTTAGAGTGCGAGTCTGCATATACTCGCGCTGGCATCCTGACTTTCTGGCATCCTAACATTCTGGCATCCTGACATTCTAGCATCCTGACTTTCTGGTATCCTGACTTTCTGGCATCATGGCAGCCTACATTTCTCTGTGGTTTCTGCTCCTAATTCTACTCCGTTTAGTCTTTCAATCGCGTCTCCCAATCGAGGAAACCATATGTCTCCTTAATTTTATTTGATCTACACATATGTATTTCTCAACCTTTGAGCTGAGCGTTAGCCTGGGACTCATCCGATTCCTGGGCTCCTGAAACCGAAACTGAAACTTATGCTTGTTTTTGTTGCTGTTTATTCGAATTCCGAAATATAGTCAAGAACTAATACTACCTAGATTTGCAACGCGCTCCCCGCACCTGTACGAGTATCTACCCCGCAGCCTTCCTACGTTCTCAGCCTTTCCTCCGCTCATCCTCCCAGCTCCTCGACAACTCTGCTCGCCCTCTGCTCCTGTCTACGGTTCATCCTCTGCAGAAACAGATGATAGTCTGTCTGCTGTCCTGTTGGTTTTTAGTTTTTCTATGCCTTCTTTGATTCTCATCTTAATCCCTTCTCCTTTCGACCTTTACCCTTACCCTTACCATCTCCTTCTCCTTCTCCCTCTGCTTCTCTTGCTGCTGCTGCTTCTCCTCCTCCCCCTCCATTACCCTTCGTACGCTAGTCCACTCCCGTTCTGCCAATCCCCACCCCCGAGCCCTATGGCTTTCTCTTGCGCTTGGCAAACATCTGGGACAACAATCAGAATCAGACATCTGTGGACTTGGGCACGGCCCCAGTCTCGGCGCCGGGTGCCTGAGCCGGAGCCGGAGCCTGAGCCGGAGCCTGAGCCAGCTCCTGCTCGTCATCGGTCTGCTGTGATCTCTCCACCCGAGTGGGCTCCTGCGACAGATGTATCTGGACAACGTGCTCCTCCTGGTCGTCGTCCTGCGGCTCGGCCAAGTGCTCGTCGCTCTCCTCGAGATCCCTGGCCAGGGTCTCGCTGCGCTGCAATCGCCGCTTGTGCGAGGCGCTCTTCTGGCCGCAAGATGCTGGAATGTGTATATGGAACTCGTCGTCCGCCGACTCGATGCGGTCGAGGTGGCCGCCAGACATGCTGGATGGGCCGGCTGTGGCAGCGGCACTGGTGGTGGGCCCATCTCCGCTTTCAGCCCCCAGTGGGGGGTCGCGGCGGCTGGCACGTCGTCCGGCGGGTGCGTCGTGGAGCGCCAGCTTTTCCATCTCGATGCGCAGCTCGCCGAGGGTGGCCGATGCGAAGCCCGGGCGCCTGGTCTCATCCACGTGCACTAGTACGAAGGGGAGCTTTAACGAGAGTTCGCCACCCATGCTGCTCAGAGTGAGCTTCACCTTAACGTAGTAGGAGACATAGATGGCGAAGATGTTCCGGTCCTCCGTCGACGTGGTGGTGGCGTTTCCCTGCTGTGGCGGCATGTCGGCACTGGGCATGGCCATGGCCGGACTGGGCAGGGCTTGCCCGGCCTGCTGCACATTCGGTACAACATAGTGGGGAGGACGAATGGCCGAGGCGGCGATCTCCCCAGTGATCTCGTCCGGCTCGGTACTGCGCTGCAGAGAGTCCTCCAGCGCGATCCAGTTCTTGGTCTGACCGCGCTGGGGCCGCAACACCACCACCGAATTGACCGTGGCACCCGGACTTACGGTACGGTCCACCGGCGGCGAGATTTGCTCCGAGTCAGCCACAACATTCTTAAACTTCCCATTGTTGAACATGCAGACGTCCACATGCTGAATGGCGCAGACCTGTCCCAACCCCCACCCCCACCCCCGAAATGGGAATATAACAGAGAGAGCGTTAGAGATGAGAGGAGATGAGGGGGGTGAGAGACGTGTGCTGGATGGGTGACAGTGACAGGGAAAGTGACAGGGACAGGGACAGTGACAGGAGCCCTTGCAGATCCACATAAGCCACCAGGGCCAGGGAGGCCAGGGAGGCCGGAGAGACCATGAACATGAAATTGGAGAAAATGCTGGAGAATGCTCTAACTTTCGTGGAGTCCTTCTGCCTCTTCGGACTCCTTCTGGCAGCAGTATCTTCCTGCCAGTCAGTTGCTTCCCCTCCGCTTGGTAGAGAGCATTCCGAAACCACCTCCGAGGGGTGACCGTGTCCTGTTTGCTTTGTATAAGCGCCAGCAATGTCAAACATTATTTTATTGGCTCGGGCCAAATGTCTCTGGCTTAATCTCGCAATCCCCCGCCCAATCAACGATAATGCACTCAATTACCGTCCATTCAAGTGGTCATGTAATAATACGAGTGTCCAAGCAGGACAAACGGCACCACACCACAAACAGGCACATCAATACAGTACATAGCACAAAAATAAATTCAACTCCCGAATGGTTTCACTTATGGACGGCCTATCAATGTGGGCTTCTGTCGAGGACCTGTTACGGCAATCTGTGCCAAGCAAATGCCCTCATTTGTTCGCATTCCTTCATCGATTTTTACCAACAAGAATGGGATATGGATATGTATGTGGTCCACATTTAAGAGTTCTTTAAAGAGCCTGGAAGAGACTGGAAAATCGGAGTGGCCAGCTCTCGATGACAATGCAAGTGTCACATTTTGCCAGAAGCTTCAGAGGCGAATACCGAACGAGTGTTCAGCTCAGTTCAATTTGATTTGATTCGGTTCGGTTCCATTTGATTTGATTTGATTTACAGCACCCATGTAGAAGGAAGCATTGTTTGGGCCAGTTTCTATAGCTGGATGCGGGTCTCAGATCCAATCTGGGCCCGAATGGCTCGACCAACTCCTTCATTGGGCCATTGGCCTTTTCTCTGGTGCTTCCTCCGCGTCCTTTAATCGAATCGAGAAATCGCAATCTTTCAGCGACTATTTCAGTTCACAATTCTCATTTCCATGCAACATTTAAATGTTCTTCCTTGTCCCCTACGAGGCACTGGGCACGGGGCAGGGGGCAGGGGGCACGAGCACGGATATTTCTTTTGTGCGACACTTGCAGGACTTTCAATTGGCTCTGGTCCAAAAGCATTTTGTATTCGATTGACTTTTTGGCTGCCCCGAAGACTTGTTGCTGTGGCTGGCTACTCTGTCATTCCGCTTCCACTCCGCCACTCCGCCACTCCTCCGCTCTGCCTCTGCCTCTGCTCGTATTTCGAAATCGAATAACAAATGTCCGACCCAGCTAAGGACCCCACCTTCCACCTACCATCGCACTTCGATTCTTCCTTTCTTCCTTCTGCAATGTCGCCACGTCTTGGCCAACTTCTCACATTTAATGGCGAACAAGTACAGAGCAATTTCAGCATTCAGAGCACCCCCGCAGACACACACACACACACACACAGACACACACGCAGCCAGCCAGTCGGCCATCCAGCCATCTAGCCATCCAGCCATAAATATACATATTTAATAAAGCGCAAAGTGCACGAGGAAGAGCAAAAGCAAGGAGCGCTAACCGAAAAAATGTAGCATACTTTCCTGCTGCTTGGAGGACGGAGGAAACCATCAAATCGAATCAATGCGACTGCATACGAGATGGTCTGGTCTTAGCTGGAAGCTGGAAGCTGGGAGCTGGGAGCTGAGAGTGGACATGACAGGGCCAGACAGGACACCCGCTAACTTCATTTATTTGTGTACGAATTTGTGTCAGTTCTTGTTCTGTGTCGAATATGGAATATGGAATATGGATAGATTTTTCGCAGCATTGAGATGGAATCCATAAGCTGGATAGGACAGATGGCGAGAAGAACTTGTCGCTGAAGATAAATGCTTTCTGGTTAAGTGGAAAGACCCTTTTCAACCTCAATTAAACACGCTCCAACAAGAGTACATATGCCATATGGTGCATGTTCTTCACTTCCGTTTTGAGAGCTGCTAGAGCTGTCAAAGCTAGACATTTGTGTGTCCTTCCCCTTGCATTTATAGTATTTACTCTTAGCAAATACAGGCCATACTCTAGTTTCATTTAAGGACTCAGCGAAGGACTGCGGTGAACATTCGTGGACTCTGTCTCTAATACAGTGTATTTTTGCATGCATTCCAGTTACCATTCAGTCCATACTTTTCCTCAAACTAACAACCAAGGGCGTCTAGTGAAAATCGCCCTGAGCAGTCCTGCCCTTGCACCTTTTTCGAAACCTTTTACGATTGATAGTTTGCGGATTATTTACGCTGGCTGGCAAGTCAATTCCATATGTGCAAATGTCATAACTTGTGCCCTGTCTCGGACTTTATCGATGTCGATATCTGTCTCTGTCTCTGTGTCTGTCTCTGTGTCTGTGTCGTCTAGCATGTTCTACACGTGTGTCTGTGTCTATTTGTGTGCCTGTGCCTGTATGTGCATGTGTCCCATTCATCAATTTCATCATCAATGAACAATGCGCTGTGAAAATACTGCGGTTACAATAAAAATAAACAATAACATTTGACAGCCGGCAGGCACCATGGAACATTTTCCAATGCGCACTCAAGTCCTGCCTTCAGGATACTCCTCCTTCTCCTCCAGTCTGCCTGCGGCTCTGCTCCCAGTTCCCTGTGCCTTGCCTCCTGCCTCCTGCCTTGTGCCTTGTGCCTCTGGTTTCCGGCTGCCGTTTCTTCATTCAGACTTTAGTCGTGTTCCTGCATTATGCATTTTGCATTAGCCTCCAGTTCCATTTTCTAACAGTTTGTCATTCAATTGTGGCCGTTGCTTTGTGTCTCGTCTTCGCCGGAGTCCGTGTGTCTCCGCCCAGTGCACTGCAGTGTCTCCTCACTCTTTGAATGCGTAATATCCGGTGCGTAATTAAAAGGGAAATCTAAGCACGGCTCGGCACGGCACGGCACGGTACGGCAGTTGGGCAACCTGATTTTTGACTTCTTACCAACCAGTTTGAGGCCAGTTTGTCATTAAGTCTTTCTGCCCAGAAATTGAGGCAAGATGTACCCACAGAACTGTGCCATCGGAGGCAACTGTACTCCGATACTGAGGCGACTGTACCCCCAAAACATGATACTGCCTGATGCCTGATGCCGGATGCCGGATGATGATGTATGACTGATGTGTGAAAATAGGAAAATTCGCCCAAGTGCGGACATGGATACAAGTGTAATCGAACGGCAGGGAAATCTCAATCTCAACTCCTATCGAGCGCCCCAACCCACCGTTAAAGACCAAACATTGAACAAGAGCTCCCACTTTCCTAGAGAGGAAGAGTAGAGAGTCGAGTCAAGGCGTGGGGGTGGTGGTGGGCCAAGTGCTGCCAAAAAGGTAAGTGCCAGGCCACATAGAACGCAACGCCCTTCGGGGCTTAATAGAGAAAAGCAGAGAAAAAGGCAACTGAACGCTGTGTTGAATGTGTGGAAAATCCCATAAAGTGTATAAACACAATTTTCTTTTCAGCTTTGGCTTTGGCTTTTGCCAGCTCTGGCCTGCCCTGCCCTGCCCCGTGCTATGCCCCACTCTGGGCGTACACTCTGGAGATTTCATTTGGAGATTCATCCGCCCTGCCATTTCATACGGCTAAACGGCTTCCAGTTGTGCGATCCCATGCTTGATGTGTCACAGGCGAAGGACTTGTCCGCCAGTGCGTATGAGTAATCCTTTCATGTTTGCATTTACATAAAAATACCCAAAGCCATTAAAACTTGTTGCTAACTCTCGTGCCATCTGATTCTTGGCATTCAATGCGGAGAGATTGCTTCTAATTACACAACCGAAGGACCTTTGCCTTTGCCTCAACCTTTTTTCATTCATTCGACTTGCTGTGCACTACTTTTACTTGAATAAACGCCAGCGATGGAAATGCATCTGCCTGCCTCTCTCTGACATTTCCTTTAATTTACTTAGCCCCGAGCCTGCTTGTTCTGTTTGTCCTGTTTGTTCTGTTCGTTATCCTTCGCTCATTACTTTGCCAAATATTGAAGAACCGAAAGCGATTCGCAATTAGCTGCTCAGTGTCTTAGTTCCATCCCAACGCAATGGGAGGATTGATTCACTCCAAGATGAATAATTTTCTTTTGCCAGCAGAGAAAATGCAACTGCAATCGGATCACCGCTCTGTCTGACATGGCTGTCTGTCATTTGCACCTGCATTCGGTGCTTTGTGTGAGCTCCAGCTGGTGAAGGATATCCGTATCCTGCATCTGATTCCCTGCTCAAGCAATTCCATGGCTTAAGTTCGCCCCTTAATTAATGCGCATAATTGAATTGTATAGAATCTGCCTGTCCGAAATGGCATTAATTAATAGGTATATTTCGCACAATTCGTTCGAAATTCCCCAATCAATGCAATCAGAGATATCCATTTCCGAAGGACGAGTATTCCTTTGTCAAGCACTCAGCTGCAGCTTTGGTGTTTGCCAAACAAAGCAAATCAAATGATTCGTGTATTGGCCTGCCCACACCATTGTTTGGCTTTACGTGCAGTAATCAGGAAATTACCTGGGTAATTGGCTGGCTTAGGTGTGCGGACCGAAGATGATGATGATGATGATGTTGATGATGATAGGTAGTTAGGTGGGTAGGTGGGTCCATCGTTATCCGCTTTGCATTGAGAGCTATTATTTTGTAGACGTTGCCCTGTTGTGGCTGCAGCTGGTCCCTTGTCTCTGGTCCCTGGTCCCTGGTCTTGGCACTGGGACTGGGGCTGTCACTCGGATTGGCACTGGGCCCAAGGCAGCTGCTTGATTTACTGTCATAACATGGCCCTGGTTACCGACGCCCACCCGTCCGTATTGTGCCTGTTGCTCCCTCCTGTCTCTTTCAATTTCTTGACTTGCTGGAATGCATGCCCATGGCCCATAGGTGTGGGTGTCTGTGTCAGTGTCTTTGTCTGTGTCTCTGTGTGTGGGCTTTGATATGCCCTGCCCTCAATCCCAATCACAGTGCCAATGCCATGACGAGAATGCACATAATTCAGTTGATTGACGGGGCAAATGAGGAGGAAGCGCCACCTGAACCAGCCATTAGGTACACACATACATGTGTGTGTTCGTTCTCAGCCACCATTTCCATTTCTCCTTTCATTTTTAATACCGAAAAGCAACAGTCGGATCTGTGGCCGCACAACACTGCGCATACGTTATACGCATTGATAGTCATGAATGCGACATTGTTAGGCATGGCAATATGTGGGCAAGGGTGTAAAGAAGTGGCCAAGTGGCATGGGAATGGAGTGTGGAAATGGGACAAGGACAAGGACATGTGGGGAAGTGGAGCAAAGCAAACGGAGAAAGGAGAAAGGAGAAGGGAGAAAGGCAAAGGTCAATACGAGTACTCACCCGCACTTTGCGCACCGTCTTGCGGCTGTCGTTGCGGATCTCAATGGTCACATTGACGTCCTCGCCATGGGTGTACCAGCCCTTGTCCAGGCTGGCCTTCAATCCGACCCGGCCGTCATGCAGCAGGAACGGCTTGTCCACGGAGCCCTGCGGCCCGCCGTCGGGCCCGAGCGTGATGCTGCCCACGCCCCCGGATACCCCGGCGCCGCTGAAGGGCGCCAACATGCAGTCGCAGTGATGCTACCAAGGAACAGATGGGCACGAGTTAGCGAGGGGAATCTGCTGCGGCTAGTCTGGGACACTCACCTCCTGGAAGGACTTGCTGTAGTTGTGGAACGAGTCCGGCGGACATTTCTCGATCTCGCTCTTGCTGCGACCGAAGCGGCCGCTGAACCGGAACGCCTTCGGCGACAGGCGCAACTTCGGGAAGGAGTCGCCCCTCTCGGACTTGCTCTTCGACTTCGATCCGGATCCGATTCCGGTTCCGGTTCCAGTTCCGGATCCCAGCGAATGGGTCGGAGTTTGGGTCTGCTGCTCGCTGGTCTCCCTGTTGACCGGGAGGGTGGCGCTGGATGGTGCGGCCGGGGGCGAGGACTTGGGCCCGCCCTGATGGTGGCAGCCCGAGCAGGTGGCAAAGTGCTCGGTGGTCGAGTGCTGAAAGACGTCCGTGCGGTAGATGACCCGAACCCCCATCTTGACCGAGGCCCGCCGATGGAACTTCTCGTCGGTCTTGTCCGCTTCAAGGTTGCCAATGAAGCGACACACACGAAGAGAGCGCGAGAGAGCGAGAGAGCGAGAGAGAGAGAGAGAGAGAGAGAGAGAGAGAGAGAGAGAGAGAGATAGAGACAGAGGAGGGGAAAGAGAAGAAGAGACTTTAGTTGGTTGGCATCGTGGAGGAGTTGCTGGACGCTGCTGCCGCCGCCATCGTTGCCGCCGCCGATGCTCAAATTTTGAGGAACAAAAAAAATGTTTGCCGAATATTGTCGTTGTATGCTTTTGTTTCTGTTTTTGTTTCTGTTTCTGTTTCTGTGATAACAATTTTCGATTCAGTCGTGTCCGGGAGGGGCGTCCGTTCACAGTCAGTCGATTGTGCGAATGCCAGAAATGATAATGTAATATTTTCGTATTTTCTTGGAGGGGTTTCTTGTTGGATGCTGGCGGGCGAGCGGCCACTAAAACGGACACCGAAAAAAAAAAAAAAAAATTCACATGGAACATGTAACATGGAACAAATGGAAATGGCACACACAGAAATGGTAGAGATACGGAGGACAGATAAGATGGAAAGATGTAGATCAAGAGGAAAGATAGGGGATGCGGTGTGGAATCTTTGGGGGGGGGGGGGGGGGGGATCTGGTGTCAACATGAAGAAAAACGAAATATGTAGATCCAAGCGCACACACACACATTCGCACGAACTGCACGAACGGCACACAGATACGGAAAGATACATTCAAGTACTGGCCTCGAGAACCGAAGCCTCAGATACCCTTGCAGAGTGGAGCTCGAATCGAATCTGTAAGAGAGGAACTCGCTCTGAGTCCCGATGCAAAACTCTTTGATTTCTGGTAACAGTTTCAACTATTAATGGAATATCAGATGGATATTTGAGGCGACGGACGGACCTTTCAGTACAGTTTCTGGGTTGAGTGCCATTCTGCAAGGGTAAACAGAGAAGCGACAACAAAACAGAGACAGATATATAATGGAATTCAAAATAGAGAAGGAGAGGGAGAGAGGGAGATAGAGAGTGAGAGTGAGAGTGAGAGTGAGAGTGAGAGAGTGAGAGCAAGGCAAAAGAACAACAACACCAAACTGCAAATACCAAACGGAATGAAACGGAAACGGAACGGAAACGGAATGTAAACGGAAACGGAAAAGGAAACGGAATAATCACGAACACGACACCGAGCGGAGAGCCGAGCTCCACATCCGCCCCGACGATCTAATTACCTTCGTCGGATGCTGTGCACATACACGCAAAACAGCATTCGCAAAGGCGAGACAAGCGACGACGACTCTGCCTTTTCTCAGGGGCGGCCTCCAATCTCAACATTTCTTCGTAGACAAAGACATCTATGGGTTGCGGATACGGGTTGGATGGAGAGGGGGAACGATCAAGAGCTGGTTCAAATTCGAAAAAACAACAAAAGAAACAAACAAATAGAGTACAGTGCGTTTCAAAAGCAGCAGGATACAATGCCGAAGGCTGAACACTGAAGACTGGCTGTGATTCGGTGATGGCTCTCTTTGTATGCTATCGATATTCGATATTACTTCGATACTCCGATAAGTAGAGTTACGATATTAATGGGCTGAACGGATAGCTTCAAAAAGTGTTACTGGTTTTGACAATCATGAGATTAGAACTATCCGATTACATCTACCATTTGGTAGCCGATAACTTATGCTGATTCAACATTTTTCTGGCATTCGATAGCTGAAATAGTGTGTGGTAGAAGGCAATATTAAAAGTGTTTCATCATATAAACTGAAGCTACTGCCTAAGGTTCTGAAACGCACTGTACAAACCGATGGCCAGCGGTCCTGCCTGGACATCTCGTCTCCTCTCCGTGTTCAGCTCCGTGCTCCATGCCTACGGAAACTGGGGAATGTCGTGCGAAAGCGAAAGCGAGTGCTGGCCACGCAGACACCTGACAGTGCGGGGTGGTGTCTCCTTGCTGGACTGGACTGGACTGGGCTGGGCTGGGCTGACTCTCAGCTGTACGGATATGCGGATATCCGGATATGCGGATGTGTGTGGACTGCCCTTGGCAACCCCCACCGAAGAGGACTGTGCTGGCTGTTCAGCTGTTCGGCCGGTTGACACAATTGAATCAGTGGCCGCCCGGGAGCGGGAGCGGGAGCAGGAGCAGTCTGGGGGTAAGCATCTGGGTAAGCGGCTTTTATCCACGGCACTATCCAGACTCGTCCACAGATGGACTCGTCGTCTTGGGCCTGGTGGCCATTCGGCGATGCTTGAACAGGATATTGCATAGCCTCGGAAACGAGAGGAGAATGTATACATTTCGGCAACGTGGCCCCTGCCCGAGCTCCCCTAGGCCTCGGGCTCAGGCTCAGGCCCAGGCCCAGGCCACGGAACGACTAAAAGAAAAATATCAACGGAATCTCAATATGAACTGGAACTGGAGTGGAGCGGAGCGGAGCACGAATTGAGGCCGGAGCTGTAGGCGGTCTCTCCTTGGGGAAGCGTTTAATATTGATTTTATTTTTTGTTTTTTTTTTTTTTTTTTTTTTTTTGTATTAATTTTGGCTGCCTTCTTCCCCACCATAGGCCCCATCCGAATACAGACCAAAAGGAACCGAAAAAAATAAATAAATAAGTAGAACAGAACAGAACGACACGAAAATCAATCACAAACATTTAACGCACTCAGCCCCGAACCGAGTATCGGGCGGAACTGGTATTCCTGGTAAGAGTACCCAATATATACATATACATATAGATATATACATACATATATACATATAGATTGGGCGGGCGTGTGTTCAAGTTGGCGGCATCGCATTTACGAAGTGATGTGGACCTTCTCCCGCTGCATTGCTCGATCTTGGATGGCACATGAGTGAGGGTGTATTGAGGTGAGTACAACAGGGTATCCAACAGTGCAAATAGGTGCTGAAAGCGTAGCCAGTCCACTGCCGCCGTCGCCGTCGCAGTCGCCAACTCCCTCGTCCTGTCCCTGACAGCTAGTCTACAGCCAGTCCGAATCCGCGTCCGAGTCCGAGTCCGCACCCGCACCCGCACCCAATAGTATCCATCTTTCGGCTGCCCATATTCTGCAGTCCAAGTCTCCTAAGACAACAGCCCCTTCCAGCTATTTGCTGTCCTCGATAGCTCTATCAACGGTCCCCAAGCCTGCCTGATCAGCTCTACTCTGATATATGTATACCATTACCCTTTCGTTAAAAATATACATGAATTATTTATGGTTCGACACACATGCAATTATCTCCTATGTACATTTTATATTATTCAATTAGTACGAATTTAATTTTCAGAAATTAATTTCACAGATTTAGTTTAATCGTATCACAAATTTAAATAGTTGTATTATTTATTCATGCCTACATTAGACCTTTTCTGGTTTCACGATTGTGTTTTGGGTGATATTCGAGATCTCCTCTCCCACATGGCTGACTAAGCAATCGACCCCCCGCAGACCTCACCCAACCGAACACGGACTACCCCCCCATGTTCAGAGTCTGTCCCCATCGTTGTCGTTGTCGTTGTCGCTGCACCTGCCTCTGGCTCTGCGCCCCCGTGCTGGACCCGTGCTGGACCCGTGGTTCCCGCAGCGCCCGCGAATCACTTACCAATGAAGCAACGCACATCGTAGCTGGTGCCGATTGGAGCCCCATAATAGCGCTTGGCCGGAACCAACTGAACGCTCGGTGGCGAGT
The DNA here is from genome assembly GCA_963969585.1 of Drosophila helvetica. Classification (NCBI taxonomy): domain Eukaryota; kingdom Metazoa; phylum Arthropoda; class Insecta; order Diptera; family Drosophilidae; genus Drosophila; species Drosophila helvetica. Next base: position 12,972,263 of record OZ018401.1, on the reverse strand, counting down.
GAGCGTTAAGCACTAAAGTGAAGGCGTGGGCGCCACCTCCGAGACGCTTCATAAGGGCCTCCTGGGGAGAGAAAGATGGGTAGAGTTAAGAGGGGCGGGATTCAGTAGTAGCATGGAGATTTAGCGTCTTGATTGGTTTCCAATGGTGCAAGGCGAAACCCGATACCGAAGTCCGCATAATTGCGCCAGTTATTTCAATGCGATACACATCTTTCGTATATACGTACATATATACATATAGTACTGAGTACATGAGTACTCGTACAGGTACAGGTACATCTGCTTATGTTTATGGAGAGCTGTGCGGAGGAGGCTGTGCGTGGGACAAAGTTAAGTCAAAGGCTATGGATATAGATATTCGTTTAATTCTCGTTTTAATTATGGATTGCGAGCAAAGTCTTGTTATTAGAAGGCCAAATGAGCAAATGAGCAAAAATGAAAACGATAACCTTGCCGGCTCTGTCCTTTTGTGCGACTCCTGTGTCCTGTGTCCGTGTCCGTCTCCGTGTCTGTATCTGTATCTCTGGCTTTGTCTAAGTCTTTGTTTGTTTCTGCCTTATTTCCGGACCAGACATTCAAGTATACCATTTGCATTTGATTATATTTTATTTAGAGATATGTCTGCGCCTACACTGAACGAAATAGAAGGCTAGCACGCTCTTGGCTGGTGGGATTCGGGAGTTTTCCAATCGATTGCAGAGCCCCGAAATATGCGTTCCAGTGTACCTTCATTTGGGCATTTCGTATACTCGAACGTGTACTTCCACGACTAATTGCTGGCGCGTGTGCGTACATCCCCGGTTGCCCAGGGCAACGGCAGAGCCAGCCACAGAGCACACCCACAAAGGCAAGGCATTTAAGCCCAGCCTCAGACTCGCCATGTTTGCGGCAAAAGTTTTCCAAGGCAGGAAATCAAATCAAGTTCATGAACTATCAAACTTGATAGCCTTGCCGCAGTCACGGGCATTGCTGGAACGGCCTTCGAGCCTGCAGCTCAGATCCGCTCTTACACCTTTCGCTGCTCTTCCTTGGGCTTTCCTCGAGTGCCTCCTTTGGTCAGTTGGTTTCCGAGGCAACATCATCTGCCATCAAATTATAATCTATCATTTGGGAATCTCTTCTTGCTGGCTGGAGTGGAGCACTCAATCTATCAATGCCCGGCCACTGCCACGGCCACTGCCTGATCCCTGTCATCATTCCTGTTTGCTGAGGCCTATTTTTGGATGCCATTCGGTACGTTATTAAAATCAAATTTATTTAATTATGCGTGCCCTTGTGTGTGTGTGTGTGTGTGCGTGTCCATGTATCTGTGTGTATGTGGTCTGTACCGTCTCCAGTCTCGAGTCTCGAGTCCCGCACCCTAAATGTGGAGTCCATTATGCAGAAGTTATCGGGCAAAACCATTTGGCTAACCGAATTGGTTCAGCTTTCGGCCTGCTCTGCTCTGGCCTGCTCTGGCCTGGCCTGTCCGAATCGTGAATGTCAAATTTAATAAAAAACAAAGAAAAATCTAAAGCTGAATTTGAAAGTTTTTTGTTCGGGCCGCGCTTGCCAGCGCTTGGAGTGGATGGGTCCGAAAACAATGTACAAAAAATATGCGGAGAGGCGCGCGCAAACATTTGTTCGGCTTTTAGTTAAATGGAATTGATTTTCAATCGGTTTAAGTGCCGCCGAACGGTTCTCTCCATCGAAGGATGGATATATTGGATCTAGGGCCACATAGTCCACGGCGATGCATCGGCTGAGAGCAGATAGACGAGTGAATCCAGCGCTTGGGTCATAAAAGTGTACAACATGCGAGCATCCGAGCATCCGAGCATCCGAGCAGCAGTACCAGGCACACAATACGAGTGTTTCGAGACCTGAATGGGCAGACAGCCGGAAAGCCAAGTCGAAAGTGGAATACTCTAAGTGGAAAAACGAACAAATTCGACCATTCCCGAAAGGGAGTGCAGTGAAATAACAAAACAATCCTTCAATTCATCCGTCATCGATGGAAGAAGCTTTTTTCCGGAGCAACCCTTCCGGGTTCCATGCGAAGGCGAGTTTTCCTGCCCTGCATCTGACATCCCTCCGAACTATTTTCGGATTCTTGTCGGGAAGGATAAGCCCTTGAACTAGTTGGACAGACATACTGCTCGGCTACTGGTAAACAGGTTCTGGATCTGACAGACATCCCAAGGATCTTCTGTTATTATTTTTGGTTCTCTTCTGTTTGGTTCTGGCCTTGGCCCTATTCCTGGCTCTGTCCCTGAACCATTTAGTTGGCGAGTTAGAACTTTACGGCATCCATACTCTCAGATTTCTCTTTCCCATTTCCCTCTGGTGGAGAGAGAGAGAGAGAGTAAATCTGTAGTGGCCGGGCGAGCGCCGAGGTGCCAAGTGATGGCGTTGCAAGTCTCTGAAAATTGCCAAATTATTGATGGGCCTGTGCAGTGGGGCGTCTAGTGAGAGAGGATTGGTGCAGGGCAGTCGAACGGAGTGGCGAGACCTTCATGCCATCCTCCATGCCGGTTCTCGTCATCAATTTCAGAGTCCCGCCGCCAAAGTTGGCAGGCAAACTTTCCCGTTAATCTGCCGCACTGCACTCTACAGCTGGCCAAGGACTTGCAATGGCCGTTGTCGTCGCCAGATGCCGCTGTCCAGGAGGAGAGTGCACCGGGCAGTAGCTGTGGCTAGAGGAGGAGGCGGTATGGGCAGAGAAGTGCATTGTTTCAATTACGATGATTACCTGCAAGGGGCTAAGCGATTCCGGGGCTGGCTCCTGGAGGCGTGGCCAAATCTGATGCAGCGACATGATGGCCTCGTTGCAGAAACGCAGGCCCATAACCTCCTCATCCTCGCGGCCATAGCTGCAGGAACCACGAAGATAGAAGGACACTCAGTCGGACACCCATGGCAAGCGCACCATCGGCAGCAGCAGCAGCAGCAGCAACAGCAGCAGCATCAGCCCAAGAACCAGCAACAGCAACAGCGAACAAGATTACTATCCCAGTGGAACTGACAGACAGGAACAGTGTTAAGTTCGAAGTAGTGAAAAGTGAAAAGTGAAAAGTGAGCAGTCCGGCAGTCTGGCAGTCCGGCAGTCAGTCATCCCGACTGTCTCTGGCTGTCCGTCTCACGGGCAAAGGAAGTGCAAATGACTCGCACAATTTCGATTTCAATTTTAAAATAAATGTTCATCCCGCCGTTACTCTTCTGTTGCTGTTGCTGTCCCTGTCGCTGCTTCTGATTCTGCTGATGTTGCCTATGTTGCTGTTGCTGTTGTGTTGAATGTATGTTCGACCGGTGCCAGGGCCCATGGCCTTAGCCTTACCGAAAGGTCAGCGTTAGCTGGGCATACACACGATATCCCTGGATGGCCTTCGGGTCCACGAAGAGTATCCCACGTAGCACCGCCGCCTTGTCCCCGGTGAGCGTCATCTCGCGCGTCGGCAGATACAAAGTGAGGACGCAGTTCGGCGAGGTCTTCTTGTAGACGCGCTGCGTTCCAAACTCGTCCCTGGCCGCGGACCTGTGCGGAATGCCAGAGAAGACACACATTAGAGGGTATTACAGGACGGAAGCGGAATCTAATGGAATCTTCTCCTAGTTCTAAAGCCTGTAAATCAGAGATCTGGCACGTGGCTGCTCTTCGCTAGGATGCTGTTTGTCGTGGTGTCCGATCTGCGCGAATAAATATTCTCTCCTTGCGGAAGTACTCGTAATTGTTCTACACTTCCCTAGGAAGACTTGAGCCAGATGTGGCTTGGATGATGGATTCCCTATTGCCAGTTCGATTGAAAAACATTGAAGCTGGCCCCAAGGAAATATTTCGAATAGTTCAGACGTTAAAGGCTTCATTTGAGAAATGGTGCAATTCAGGCCGGCCCCGTCAATTAGAGGCAATTATACTTTATGTACGTTGAACGTTGTACGTTGTACAACTGTACAATTAAAAGTCAGCGACAATCGCAGGTGGTTAGCGGCTCAGTCCTTTGCGGCACATGTCCGGAACTAAATTTTCTCTCATGGCCGCATTCGATATGACTTCTGAGAAAAAACGCACGGGCGGGCCTGCAGCGAACATCGAAATGCAGTCAATTGGTCAAATTATGGCCGACTCCAATGGACTCTTATGGCCTTCGAGTCCTGTTCGGTGTGGCATGCCGTTGTTCGCTTTGGTGCGGTTTCGCATACATGTCCTCGCCACTCTCATTGCGGTCCGAGTATTCATTGATTTCTGTCAGGGACAGACGGGGAACAGCAAGATTGGGCTCCCGACTCGATAATGAATTGGAAATTGCCAGCGCGGCCATTTGAAATTGTAGGCAGGTCCTTGGTCCTACTGCCACACTGTCACACACTCTATCAATAAGCTTGGGGATAAAAAGGTATGCTGGTTCCCCTAGGCACACGGGTTCCCCTCGTTCATTTTCGAATTTTATAAATGGCACACAAAGAACAGTGGCCATTTATGCTCCATGCTGGCACTCAATGGCATAAAGCAGATAATTATCTGTTGGCCCACCACACCCCCCACGCAGTAGGCAGTAGGCAGTCGGAGGACGCACAAAGTTGGCCAATTAGCAGATGTTGCACAGTCAGAGCCGCAGCGGCAGCCGCAGTCCGCAGTCCGCAGCCGGACTCATGAGTTTACGTCCTTGTTTGTTACTTATGAAGCGGACTTTGCAACCAAATGCTAGAAATGCTAGAAATGCTGGAAATGCTGGAAATGCCAGGCATTTTCAATTAAAATGCCTGTCCGAACCATCGACAGTACTTGACTGGGGTGGGTGTGCAGGTCCCATCAAGGGACAGCAAGAAAGAACAGCTTGTAACAAATGCACCAGGGAGTGGGAGTGGGGGGAGTGGGCGTCCGTCCCACTCCAATTAGCTTCCAGCTCTTTGGCCTAAGTGTTCTAATTAGTTTCACGTTGATGATTTGCCAGCAAAATGGTGCAAATTTCATTTCCACACTGTTCAAATAGGAATTCATCTCCTCCGAGGGGACGTGGGCAGAGTCCGCACTGAGCCAAAAAGATGTTCCCTTTTGGAACTATTTTAGCCCCTACCAAAGCAGGCTGAACAGGGACATTCCGATGACGAGCTTCGATGAACAATGCAAGTCACTCGCCCCATACGTCCCACTCGAATTGCAGCAATAAAAAATCACTAAAATCTAGTTACGCGGAACACTATGCAAACATATAAAACGTTGGGTCTTTTGTTTTCCAATATAAATACTACTTAATGGGGATGAAATGCAAAAGAAATGGTTTCAAAATGTTGTCTAGGATTACACTATGGATTATCGAACAAAGTTATAAGGAATATTTGGAAAAACTAGTTTCTAGCTAGAAATACACTAATATGCTCGGTATTTCTTGCAACGGAGTACTATAATTAAATGCAGTAGCTAACGATAATTTACTTGTATGGGGCTCTCTCTATGGTGGGTTGTGCTCTCACAGTTGCTGCTGGGCAGGGGGAATCGTGCAATCGAACTAAATAATTAGGTGCATCTGTGCTCCAGGATACGAGTGATTTCATTGATGGAATAAGTGTTTTTTCTAGAAAATCATCCCTTAAAACTAAAACTATAACTACTATTATTTGGTATGTAAGGGAATATTTCGGATTGAGGCTCTGCTGTGCCCTCATTGGCTCCCACCAAAGACTATTAAATGCCAAGATATTGCATCGGGAACAGGTTACTTTTCGGTCCCAGAAAATAAAAACGACAAGTGCTGCTACAGCAAACTGATACGTGTGGATTCTGGAACCCACTCCGCTCCTCAAGGCAGGACTTATCAGACGTAGCCGCGGCATAGGTGAAACCCCGACGAACCCCCACTCGTCCCTCATGCAATATCTTGGAGGTGTACAGTCTTTGCTTATACCCATTCGGTCTCTGGAAGACATATTTTCATTTCAATACCAACAATTTCAATGGAACAATTTAAAAGGGAAAATGGAAAATGAACACTGTTTCCCCCAGTGCTGTGCAGACGGTGCCCCACATTTCCTTTGATAAATCTTTCCTCCGTGCAAGGGTGCAGGAGACACTTGCGCTGAGAAATTATGCCACATGTAGATCCGGGCAAACTTTGTACACAATCCGAACAGATGCTGCCGCACCGCCAAACCACAGAACGGTTGAGTTATAGAAAAGTTTTGCCCCCCTTCCCCCTTTCCGCTTCCCGCCCCCTGGCTGGCCATTTGTTTCGCCGTCGCCGTCGCCGTTGCCGCAAATTGTCAATTGCAAATTATTAATTGGCTGGCCGACCTGCTCTATCTTCTATATTCAATATTTATCAAACTTTTGCCACACGATTTAAAATTTATGTGGCACTGGGCGGTGCGCTCCAGGTCCTGCCTCGATCCTGCTGTGATTGCAATTATATTGGAATTATTACAGGAAAAAACTTCTGCTTATCGATTGGCATACTTTAGGGCCGCGGAGCCCAAGGAAAAAATGTGTACTTTGGCGGCGACTCAGCCGCAGCCGCAGCAGCAGCAGCAGCAACATAAGATATACTGAAAGGGCAGAGATCCTGGCCCCAGGAGTGGCTGTTTGGGGTGGCTCGGAGTGGCTGCTAAGCGCATAATTAAAATGTAATTTCCGAGCGCGGTTTGGTGCTGGTTGGACCACGCTGGGAGCTGGTTGCTGGCTGCTGGCTGCTGATAGCTGGCTGCTGATAGCTGGTACCTTGAAACTGAGAGCCACTGGGAAAGTTTCGATTTACGGCTGTGGCTTTTCTCGCGGCGGCGTCATGGAGGGCGCAGGATTCACATTTTTCTCATTTTTCTCATTTTTCTCATTTTCAAAGAGCCACGGTTCATGACCCCCCAAATCAGGGATAAGTTCATTGAAGGGAATCGTGGGCGGGGGGCCAGGTAAAAACTGCAATTTGATATGCTGCCTCAGTGCGAGGAGAGTTTTTCCTTTTGTTTCTGTTTTCCTATTGATGCTGCATAAGGAGCCCCTCCATGGCATATTAAATTAATCTGCGCCGATACAAGAATACAAGTACGACTGGGATACTCCCAGTGATACCGGATCCTGCAGTTTTTAATTACGCAAAAATGTTTTTTCTGCTTTCGATGACTGTGGGCGCTGCTCGGTGGCAAGCACAACAAGGACTGAAACTGAAGGACCCTTTGACCTCTTCTTAGGCATGTCATGGTCGAACTTCTTAAGCTTGCACCACAGTCTGCGAGTGGCACAAAGCAGACATCAAGCAGGCCCTTTTAAGACCACTAATTACTCTCACAGCTGCAAATCATACTCGCACTCGTATTCTTCTAGCTGATTTAAATACCAATCTAATTTGCCGCCAGGTAGCCACCGAGGAAGAAGAGGCGGAAATGAAAATGAACAGGACAATAGAGGCAGTGGCTCTACCTGATTGCTGCTAATTAAACTGGCAGACTTGTTTACCTATCCGATAGAGACCCCTATCCGTAAACTAATAGGGAGTAAAGAGGATGTTAATGCAATGAAACGACATCAATGCATCCGGGTCAAGCCCGTGCCCATGGCCGTGCCCTTGTCCGTGCCCCGTGTCCTGTGTCTGACGATGATCAAGGTCGATTCAATCGATTAGCCCAGACAGAAGGCTGAACTTGATCGATGCAGATGGCAAACGTGGAAAACCTTTTAGCCCGATGGTCACTGTCCACCTGTGGTCTCCTTGCCCCCTGCTGTCTTCATGCTGTGATTGTAAGCCAATTAACAGCTCAAGGCCTTGGCCAGAGGTTGTGCATCAAGGATAATGCGAAAATCAATGTGGGAAACAGGAAAATCAAATGAAAACAATGTCAACAAAAGCCAAGGCCAATTCCCAACTGCTGCCTGCTGCCTGTTGCCTGATGCCAGAGAAGGGCCAAGTGTTGACTGTCATCTGACCGTAGTGCTCTACGACTTAATTGCATTGCCGTGGATTGAAGGGAGCGGATGAAATGAGTCCTGTCCATCTGAATGGAGATGCGAGAGTCCGACTGAAATTCTGTGCGATAATTTGATTGATTTGCTTGTCAATGAACTAGATAGCAACTGGCGTGCTTTAAATATACATATACCCACTCGCATTATTCCACTCCACTCACTTAGCTGTAACCCCTCTAGCCGCCGCCCCGTTCCTCTGTTCCTCTGTTCCGCTGTCCCCCTGCTCCACTGCTCCTCTGTCTCAATTAATTAGTTTCGCTTGCATTACCCATTGATTAATGGGCATCAAGCAAATAGTTGTGACAGTGACAGTGACAGTATCCTGACTGCTGAAAGGGACAGATTCCTTTATTGCCATATATCCTGTGGCCGATCAATGCAATGCCTCCAGCGACTGGCTACCGTGCCAGATGCTCGTAAAACTTCCCAATTGTTTTTCCACACTCCTACACAAATGCTTTAAAGGCAGTTGCTTCTTGATCGCTTAAAGCTGTGAAGGGGGAACGGGGGCAGGGGCAGGGGCAGGGGGCGGTTGGGGAGTTGGATTAAATGGATCCAACTTGTCCTGCCACTTAGCCAGCAAGCAGGCAATTTCAAGCAGTCTGACAAGTTGACATGCAGTATATTGCCAGTACTCCTCGGTACAAGCCGTAGATAAGTCCGTGAGGCAGTCCAATTTTAGTTGTCGCTCCTCCTCCCCCACCCCCCTAAGTACTTAGCCTTTCCATGAAGATTTTAATGAACTACTAATAAACCTGTCCGGCCGTCCGTCCATCCGTCAGAGAAGTGCCACATGCCATGTTGGCACTGCATTCGCAGTGAGTCGTATTTAAAATTCTAGAAAATGGCAATCGAATCAATTAACTTTTAATTTGTAGCCATACGAACATACGCTCTACTGCTGGATTTCCCTCGGACGTGTAACTGTCAAATCAATCGGACAACACTGCCACAGGACAATGTTTTCCCACACGCAGACAATTAGTCGATGGTGCGTGGGGGAAAACGCTTTGCAGTAATTGCTCAATTTCCCTACAAATTGAGTTTAAACTTGGCCCAGGACCCACTCGAAAGCCGGGCTGTCGGTGTCTGTCCTGTCCGGTCCTGCCCTGCCCTGCCCTGCCCTGTGCTGTGCGGTGGGCCGTGGCGGGGGGCTAGGGCTAAGCACAGCTTGTGGTTACCTAATCCACCTATCGCTCATTTGAGGCTACAACCTAAAGTTCTGCTTCGCTGGCCGAATTTCCCCCAAACGCTGATGATGCTGCAGCACCCTCGGAAGGTAAGTCGCGTGCTCAAGCTGTCCCCCCAAGTGGATCCACTCTTCTTCCCACTCCCCCCTCTGCCGTGTGAACTTTGACTTTTCGCTTGACACATTGTCTTATTGATATTAAGTGCGCATTGTTGTTTCCCTCTCACATGCAACAAGTGGCAGCCTAATGAGACCACAGCCACAGCCACAACCTCCGCCTCACCCTCACTGAAGCTGTGGGCCTTGATTTATGTGAGCAGATTTCTCGAGTGGATTTTGAGTTAAACTTGAATCAGGTCCTGGAGCCCTTGAGCAGGCCAGGAAAGTTGGCCAATACACTCTCGTCCGTAGAGATGTAGATGGAGGAGGTGAAGACTTAAGTTAATGGATATAATGGAGCTGGACATTGCACAAACTTAATCATTCTAAATAGCATACTTGGCTGACTCTACGACTGAGGGTGTTGCGAGTATGTCCTTGAATAGACTCATTAATAGACTACTTATATATGTATGTATAGATACGAGTATGTGTGCGCAGGTATATTGTTGATCAGCACCAGCAGCAGCATCCCTTATCTTGTGATCCCTAAACTTGTGATATATCTGGTTGAAGCACCTCTCTAAGATATTCCCTTGCTTCATGGCTCTCTTCATAGCAGAGATACGGATACATACTACGTTGATATTGCAGTTCGGACAATCGGAAGATCGTACTACATTGTAATATACTGTAAAAACGATTGATCTTTGATCTTTGATCTGTGCGGGGTATGCAGACTTCGACCCTTAAGACTATCTCTTCTTCTTTCGCGTCTCGTATCCTCGCTGGTTTTATGGTGTGCATGTGTGTGTGTGCTTGTGTGTGTGTGTAAGCTGTTCCTTCATGTTGTTACGATTATTGCTGTGGCTGCTGTTCGTCCTCGCTGTTTAACAGGACATTAAGTATACGCCCGAGTGGCCTGCCGTACAGGGCCCAAACAACATCTGCAGCTGTCGCTGTCGCTGTTGCTGTTGCTGTTTCTGTATCTGTGCGATTATCTGCCTCTTGATGTTCGTGTGCTTGTTGGGTGTTGTTTCTCTGTGTGTGATTCTTTGCTTAGTCGTATTTAATGGACCAACTACCTGTGCTCCTGGCCCAGTTCCCTTGCCCTCTGCGACTCCTCCTCCTGCTGCTGCTGGTGCGTTTCTATATCCAACTCCTCCCCGGTCTCCATGTCCAGCAGACACTCCTCACTATGAAAGCTCGTTGAGCGATAGAGACTGTCTAAGGTCGCTGCCCCCTCTATCTGTGCGATGGTCCACAGAGGGGCGCCCAGCATTAATGGCTCAAGCTGCCGTTGTCCTGCTGCTGAGCTTGATGTTGTCGAGCTGCCGTCGCCTTCTCCCTCCTCTCGTCCTCCTCGTCCACCTCCACCTCCTGCTCCTGCTGCTGCTCCTACTGCTCCTGCTGATCCTGCTGCTGATGGTTTGCACACGGAGTTTATGCAGCTCAGACTAGCGCCGATGGGTAATAGCTCGATACAGTCTGTGAGGCGGCGCAATCTAGTTTTGTTACAATTGGTGCTCGTCGTACTCCTGCTCATCCTGCTCATCCGTCATTCGTTCCGCCGTCCGGGGGGGAATGTCGCATTGTCCGGGGCAATGAAACACCGTCAACGGCCGCAGCAGAAGCAGGAGCCACAGAGAAGTAGACATAGTGGCGGGGTAATTGCGGAAAAACAATAAGCTCGTTACCCAATGATAGTTCTACATGTGTATCTCCAGAACTTAGACACATTTAACGCAATCAACAACAAAGCATTCGAAGCATTCGAAGCATTCTAAACATTCTTGTAAATTGTAAACAAATAGGAAAATTTGCAATTTGGAATTGGGAATTTGGAATTTGGAATTTGGAATTTTGAAGTTGGTTGAGGTCCCAACACATTCAAATACGTTTCAACAATACATTTCCAATAGGAATGCGCTCCAGAGTTCACCAGAGCTCACTTTTTGTCCGAATTATGGCACATTTAATACTACAACTAACATTTAGATTGGCATTAGCCTAAGGAACAAAACATTCTCGCACAAAATCAAGTTAGCAGGCCTACAAAAAACAGTCAAAGATAATATTTTCGAGTTCCGCCAATGGGCTCCGGAGTTCACCAGAGACTTTTTGTACAAATTTTGGTCCAAATTTTTTACAACTAAGCATTCCGATTTTCAATAGATGAGTATTTCTTAATTATGGTTAGCAATGGGGCTCCAGAGTGCACCGGAGACCTTGTGATATAAATTTCAGCACATTAATGATACTTACACATTTCATTTATATGTTTTTTATTTGTTTTTTATTATTTTAAAAGCAACTAAATACTGTATATGTATCTACTGGCAAAGGAAATTATACGAGAATACGTCATAGAATTGTCAGAAAGTTGGCAGCTCTGAGCGTGCTTTCCTTCTGGCAATGAAAAATAAAGAAGTCTCCAAAACGGTCAACATCTCAACAGATTTATCAACAGTTTATCACCTGTTTTGATACCTTGTAAAAACTTGTACAACTACAAGTAATTCCTGTACTAAAATACGAGTAATCGAACAGAAAAGAATCGAATCGAATCGGAAATATCTGGTGATGGTATTTTCAATATGTTGTGGAATACTCAAATCAGAAGGAGATCGGAAACCAACCAGAAGCGATTTTAATTCAGGTTGATAAAGGGTTTTTTTTCTTGAGAGATTCCGGGAACGATGAATCGATTAACATATGAATTTATCGGTATTTCAATAGCTACATATGTGGCTTTTTATGAGTGCCGCTGAACAGGGCTTTGCTTTTCCAGCCCTTGTTTGGGGCACATTTCGATGCGTTTCATTTGATTTTAGATTTTGGCCTGGGGCGAGTTTTTATTGCCTTCATTGTATATTTTAATGCTTCTTTTTCGCTTTTTCCATCATCTCACTTGTTGTTGTGGTTGTTGTTGTTGCTGTGACTGTGGATGCAGTTTTCCGCGCAGCCGAACCACAGCCTCTGCTCCCCTGGGCTGGGTTTTCTTTGTATGTAATTTTGATGTCCCTTTTTTAATGCCCCGTAAAATGAAAGTTTTTTCAGCTCAGCTTCTGTCCTCGTGTCGCTGTGTACGCAAATGTTAAATGATGATTTTGTTTCTTTTCACACACGCGGATATTGACACAGTTGGACCGAAAGCCGGGCAGCCAGGAAGGCAGCCAGGAAGGCAGGACTTTTTTGCGCTTTCGTGTTAATTCTTCCTCTTTATGGGGCATGCAGCTGTGGCTGAAAGTGCCATGGGTTGGCAGTGGCGGTAGTGGGGGGCGGGGGTGGGATGCGATAGGATGAGGCCTTTGAGATTTCATCAGGCTATTCGATCGGGTTTCGGTTGGCTATTTTGCCTGCCAGTTATTGCTTTTGAGTGGGGATTAACGAATATACAAGTCTCTGAATGTTGTTTTTACATATTTTACGGATATACAGTGCGTTTCGGGGTGTATTAAACATAGATATATTACAAAATAGATTTTGATGAATACATTTATTGGGTAAACCTCAAGTGTCATGGAAAGTCCAGTCTTTAAACTCAGTTCTGTCCCAGCTTCGCAGCAATCTCTTTCTATTGATTTAAATCTTCAATTTGAGAGAAAGTGCATTTTAAGGCTGTTTGTCATTAAAAGTCGTGATTTTATACAGTAATTTTAAACTAATTCGAATCTTTCAATTAAATAAAATCCAAATCAATTGCCTCGACCACAGTAATACACAACTTTTCGCCAGCATTTCCGCATTTCCGCCTTTTATTACATTTGCTGATTTTCCGTTTCAAAGTCAATTTGGAAAAATATTTAATTATGAAAAATTTTCAGTAGCTCGTGTCCGCCTCGAGCATTCGTTTGGCTAATAAATTGAGTTTTTCCCATATCCAGATTGAATCCCCTGCCAAATCCTTTTTTTAAATGCAATGCGAGCAATATTGTATAAATGTATATTTCAATTGGAATGTCAATAGAAAAGTTGTTTTGATTGAATATTTTGCACGAAATGACAAAGAAATATTTTCGCAATTGCTCAATAATAATTGAATTGAGCTCCAAGTGGAGCCCCTTGCAGTCGGCGAGGCCCATGGACTCCCTCTCCCCACCCCACCCACACGATACATATTTCTCTTCGAAAAGTTAATAAACGCAAAATGGAATGATTTTTCGCAGCTCCACAGAGAACTGAAGCAATAAAAAATGAGACAAGCAACTGTTCAGGCTCGTGCCAAACGAGAGCGGGGAAGGGAAGGAGGGCTGTCGCTGGAGGCCGAAGCTCTTGATAGCCTTGCAGGTCCTTGCAGATGGTGGGTGCCCATGTTGGAAGAGTCGGCGCTCCCTTGCAGAAGGTATTCCCTTGCAGGGTATCAAAAGACACCACTGGGCAATGCTTAATTAATTTACTCATATTCATATCAGGGTAATATACAAATAATTAAATATTTGGCAACGTTTTCCGGATAGTATATTCCAACCCCGCGGCCTTTTTTGGCTGTTCAGTTTTCGGCTTTCGGTTTTCAGTTTTCAATTTTTCATTTATTTACGTGTCCGCAGCTTCTGGCTCTTGGACTGGCTCGTTCGTTCTCGTTCTCGTTCTCATTCTTATTTACGTTTCCGGTGTGGACTCGGCTGGCGGAGCGCTTGTGTGCTTTTGGCATATTCCTTTTAGTGTAATTTAATGAGTTTTGTGCCTCGGGCCGGCCAGCCGCAGATAGACGGAGAGTGGTGCGGCTTTTGGAGGATTTGCGCGTAACTATGTACACATACGTACGTAGGAGTAGGTATATTGCGGCAACTGGCAGAGCTACCGGCCATCATTATCATCAGCCGCAGCCACTGAAACCGCCACTAAAACAGCCCGTCTCTTAATAGTGCCCAAATCTGCTATGCAAATCCCCATCTAATCTGTTCCTAGAGGCGGAATAAGCCAAGGACAAGTGCCACAATTTTTGTGATAGCGAATAGAACATAACATATCAATCCGAGTAGGCGCCAAGACAGGCACATAGGAAACTGGCGAGTTTCAAAATACTTTTCTGTGAGCCAATTTATGTGTCGGCCAGACGCGACTTCATTGGATATTGATTGTAGGCGGCATGGAGAAAATGTTACTCTTCCTGAGAGATTACTTCTGAGGGGATTGGGACTGGGATTGGGTCTGGGATTGGTATTAGTAGTGTTTTGTGCTCCGCGCAGAAGCAATACATTTTGATTAGCGACCTGCGTGTTGCTTAACTCAAACTGACGTGCGAAAATGGAGTGGAAAAGGGCCACAAAGAAACGTAGAAAAGACCACTGGTGAGAGAGAGAGAGAGAGAGAGGGAGTGGAGTATGTGTGTGTTACAAAGAAAGGACCAAAGAAAGGAAGAGAGTGGGCCTCGCGAGAATGGAGGATATTCAATTTCTCTGGCCATGCAAATCAATAAGTTATCAATTACCAAAGTAAATATTGATTTGGAGGACATGTGTGTTCCATGTCCTGGTATCCATATATTAAGCCTGTGTGTGTGCATGTGTGCGTGTGCCTGTATAGGTGAGTCTTGTTGCATTTCCTTGCGTGTGACACTTTCTTTATTAATAACTCAAAATGTCAGCCGCCTTGGAAAATGGAACAAACTTGTTAGCCGGGCTCAAAGACTTCGGGGCTGACAAGTGAAATTTTCCCCGTAATGGAGTCCAACTAGTATATGTATACGTGCAGCACACACACACACACACATTGGAAACGCAGACACCCTCATTAAATAGCAATTTATGCGTTGGAGCCATTCACTTCGCACATACATATGTATATTTAAAGACAGTTGCCTGTTTATGGCCGGAATGAGCCTGAAGAGCTGGCTGGCTGGCTGAAGGCTGAAGGCTGCCAAATAAAACCGAAACTTTTTCACACGTGAACTTGAACCCGAAACCGAACCCGAACCCGAACCCAACTCCAGGTCCAGGTCCAGCACTTTATGTGGCTTATTGATTCAGACGGCCCAACAACGGCATTCCATTCCCCCTCGAAGTTGCCAAATATAGCCCAGAGGCTGGCTGGGCACATGATGGCTCCTTTTAGGACTCGCCAACTGAATCCCATTCAATTAAAATTTACAACAAAATTGCAGCAGTCCAAATCCATAATTGATTCCTATGATACGAATGTTTTGTTTGCCCAACGCAAAGGAGCTCAATAATTTGGCAGAGAGAATTGAAAAGAATTTTTCAATTAAGTTTGGCGATGAACCTCTCCTTCCTTGGCACTCAATTAGTTTTGGCTTGGCATTTCTCAATAAAATGAATATTTTTTGTGTTCTGCTGAAATACAGAAACATTTTGTGCTTTCAGAAAATGAACACAGAAATGTACATATGTTCATATCTGGTCGCATTGTGTGATACAAATTGTGGAATCTTTTTGAAGCAATTAAGAATGCAATTTCATGGCTGCCAAAAGCACATAAATATTTTTCACCTTTCGAAAAGCAGGCAAAAATCAATTTCAAATTTCAAAAATCAAATTTGTCTACCGGCATTGGCATTTGTTGGCATTGAAAGTTGCCCATTTGGGGGGCACTTTGTGCGGATATTGATTTGAGAGCCTGGCCCGCATAAGTAGGCAACAGTTTCGTGCCCAACTCAAGCTCGCCCTCCTTCGCCATCCCCGGCTTCCCTTCCGGTTTTAATTATGCCGATCTAAGGGAAGACCAAGGCTTGGGGCTTCTTTGTGCCACTTTGCTTCACGTCTTGGCAACTTTGCGCCGGGGACACAGATACAGACACAGACACAGACACAGATACATACACATCGAGGCACATACAAAAACATGCGTGGCGTGTGGCAGGAAGGGCACGGTGCAAGAGGGAGCTCGAGTCAAATTAGCAAACATTTTGGCAAATATTTGGCCACAAAGTCCTCTCCACCGCCAATTGGCCAAGCCCAGCGATCAAATGAGCCGCAGCTGTGTACACAGGTCCTCGGAATGTGTGCGAATATGTTTCTCCGCCTCCGCCTCCCCCTTCGCCTTCGCCTTCGTCCCTGTGTGTCTGTCTCCATGTCTGTGTCCGTGTCTGGACGGAGGATGTCGCAGTGGCAGTGGCTGTGGCAGTCTGTCTCTGTTTGGCTGACTTAAGGCATTTCACTTGGAAGTTGGTCCTGTGGCCTGTTGGCACGGGGGGCGCAGCGGAGTGTGTTGCGGCCGTGCCAGTGGGATGTAAGGAGAAGTGACTGTGGCAACAACTTAGCAACAGCTTCGAGCCAACGACAAAGTTGTCTGACTATCCTGTGTTGTGGTTTGCAATTAGACGTACTCGACTGGCTTCCAATGCCGGAAGTACCCACTAAATACCAAGCAAATACCCTCAGCAACCACACACAGAAATATAAGTAATGAAAACATTATTGCGAGCATCTTAAGGCAGTATAAAAGGTGAAAACAAAAATATACAAAAAAAGGAATCCAAATCAAAAGATCCATTCGGAAAATAACCCCAATTACCCATAAAATGCTAGGAAGATTAGAGATTGGAGCTTACAGATTACAGAACTGTAATAACAGAAAAAGAAAACACCAGCATATTGAAGTATTAGTATGCTCTAGCATATCAGATGGATGCTCATCCATGGGAAAATCCGTAAAATACAAAAAAATAACAATGGTAAAATACAAAAAAAAAAAACATGAAACAGTTGAATTCAATGGGCAAATACGACCCCTTTTTCTGGCCAAATTCCGTTGCTCAAAACTAGCTAAAATTATATATTTTAGCCATATATCAGAAAAACATTGATCTTTAATTCGATGCAGTCCAAAATGTAACAGTTTTAAAACAAAAATTTGTTGCGCTGTATTTTTGTTTTAAGATTTCGGTTTCGGTTTCAGCATACGAAGGTTTAGTCAAACGGCTGCAACTTAACCGTTTATCCATGGATTCTTACAAAAGATACTATAAACGACGCCTAATTAATGTATCTGCCTTAGAACAAAAATACAGCCAGCAATTATTTTTTTTTCGACTTTTCCTGAGTTTTCAAAATCAAATTATCGGGAAAATATACCGCAAAAAATTTTAAAATTTGAATTTGAAAGCCTAATATTTCCCCGACGGTGAGCTGAAGCCACAAAGTGCTTGAATTTGATTTATAGCTGCTGTTGAGCTACTGAGCTTCTTCAGCAGCGTAAATTCCCAAATATTTATTTAAACACAATTGGTTTCGATTTAAGATGATTTATTTGCCATGCAAGGCGATTGTTGCGATTCGATGCGAGAGCTTATAGTCGAGATTTACATGTATACAACGACGACGACGATTCGAGACGAGATGCTAGGTGAAGACAGTTTACATGTATACAACGACGACGACGATACGACGATACGACGATACGAGATTCTAGACTGATTCCAAGGGCAGGCGGGCCCATTGCCCGTGCCCAAAATGCAAGTGAGAGCGAGCGATGCATCGAGGAAGCGATAGAGGTGGCGAAAGATCGAGAGAGCAATATAGAAGACGACAGATCGAGAGAGCGATGTAGAAGGCAAAGTAAAGAAAGAAGACGAGAGAGAACGGCTGGATAGGCTGCTGCCGTGCGGGAGCTTATATATGTATGACAATATGTAGACAATGTGGTACAGTGGGCAGTATCAACGACGAACAATAATAGAATTTACTCTACTGCTGCACCACTGACTAAGACTATGTTTTAGGAGCAAGTTTGGGCTGCGTAACCCAACAGCTGCATTTGTCAGCTTTACAGAATTGCTTAATTCACTACAACAAGATGTAAGACGTTTAAGTAATGTGCAAGAAAGAAACACTACCTCTGAAAAAAACATGAAAAAATACCAGATATAAAAAATTCTTAAACATTCCACACCTGGAAAAAAAACTATAAATATGAGTTCAATTTTGTTGCCTATTCTAAAAACTATAATTTCGTTTGGAAGTCATTAGTTATGGCCCCCATAAGTGGTACAATTTCCCAAATCGCGAGGCTTGTAGACAGTCGAAGACTAAAAACTACCGAAAAAAGGCAAGTACTCGCATTCCAGAAAACAGACATGAAATGATTCGCCAAAAACATCGATGGAAACCCAATTTGCACTTCGGATGATCACGCTTCGAATGCAGCGGCACGTGCCACATGCCACGCCACCCAGTCTGCGGCATACACCTAGTCGCATCCCCTGCCCTACTCCACGCCCAGCGGCAGGAGCTTAGCAAACGCTAAGCCCAAGTGGCAAAGTGTAGGGGAAGCGTAACAAAATCTGTGGCACCAGAAGCAACATCAAGTAGCCGCCATGTGAGCCAATCCATCTCCCATCTCGCTCTCTATCTCTCTCTCTCTCTTTCTCTGTGTGTGTGTGTGTGTGTGTGTGCGAGTGTGTACTAGTGCGTGTTTGAGCACGTTAAGTGTATGTGCTTTGAACTTTTTTATATTTACATACAAATGCGTGTGCCTACCCGACTGCCCGTGGCCCCCGGCGCTGCCCCGCCATTGCCTTGCCACATACTCGTGCTGCCAACTCAGTGGAGGAGAGTGGAGGGTATTGTGTTTGCTTTGCGTTTTGTTTTGTTTGCGTTAAACCAAAAACGGTTAAAAGCAACAGCCAACACGGTGGATCACGGTAGTAATCAATCCGCAGTGTTGAATACCCTAAACCTTACCATACTTGGTAGCCCTAATGCCTTAACGCTTTATAAACATAGTATATTTCCTCCTTGAACATTATTGTACGACATATGCAAAAAACATGTGCAAATCCTGTGCAACTGGGACTGAAACGACATTAGATCCTGGTCGAGTGACATGGTCCTTTCACCCAGCTCCTCTGTGCGTGGCTAGTTTTTCGTTTCTCTGTTTATACCGCTTCAGTAGAGAGTATTAAAAGGCCAAAACGAGCTCTCTCTTTTCAGCCATGTTGATTTCATTTCGTGTTTGTATTTCTTTCTTGCCTTGGCTACTTCTGGCTTGGCCTCTGGTGCTCTCGGCCATCAGGCGATCAGGGTCGGTCCGAGGGTCCTGCCAAACGAATTAACTTACGCCTAAGGCGCAGTGGGGGACGAGGACGGGGGCCAGGGATTTGCAAGGATGTAGAATTAGAGGTAGGGCCAGCAGATCGCTTAGATGCGGGCAGCCCTAAACGCTTGGCTGAAATCGAGCTTCACTTTTAAAGTGCACTCGTACAACCGGACAAGTCCCACTTGGCACCTCAGACAGACAGCCAGAGAAGCAGCAATTCCATTTGGCTTCAGTCTCCTGTCTCATTTCTCTTGCATAGAAATTGAAAATTGATTTGAAAAATAGCTTAAGCTGGGCTGTTTATAAAGGAAAATCCCCTTCCTGCTAGAGTTCACCTGAGTGGCCAAAGCAATTTACCTGTGCCTCGGCTCAGACCGGCTCTAGTTGTTGTTCTTGTCCCCCTTCCCATTCCCATTCCCGTAGCCTTCAAGCAGTCCGCGCTATTGATTTTGTTTCTATGACCCAAATCCCGCACACATGAAGCGCCCTTGTGGGCTCCAGCTTTGGCCCCAGCCCCATCCACCTCTTGGTACATCTAAATCCACACCTTTACCTAAAACTCCAGCGCCAGCGGCACCGTCACCGTCCCCGTCCCCGTTCCCACCCTTGCTAGTTTATGCCCCTTCTTGTGGCATGCATAATTAACGCGCCTTAAATTGTGCCTCAATTTCAGCGACAATTGAAGGAGAGGAGAGGAGCGGAGACAGAGACAGAAACACAGAGGGGACAGGAGGCATGCTGAATGCCAAATTAGTTTATCTATGGACTTAAATTCCAATTAACTCTCGACGCTCTTATGTCCTGCATTGCTCTCGTATTTGCTGGGCACCGCCCACGGGGCGTATGCTGAATGCCCAGCTTCTGGGAGCCGCGCATGGTTGCCAGTGATACCGGATATGCACACATTTCCAGCAATTAAGTTGGCGCGGCTGCGGTGGCAATTACAGCATTACAGCGGAAAAACAAACCAAGCACATACAAATCTATATGTAGGTATGTTTTAAAAAGAAACCATATTGTTGGCTCTGTCGAGAGTAAATCATAGAAATAGGTTTTCGAAAAGTAGATATCAAGCAAAAAACTGCGAAATACTCGTACCTTTCCGGCGAACATGCTCCGAAGCCTTTTCGGAAGAGGATTACTGCGAGTTCTGTGCAGATTACGCAGGACTCACGCCACTCGGGCTAAATGCTTCTGACAGCCAACAGGGGGCAGGGGCCAATGGATAATGGATACTGGATACGTAAAGTACAGAGCACGCTGGCAAAAATACGAGTATCCATCCAATTAAGTAAAAATTGTTCGCCCTTCACAACAAAATATAAAGCTGCGAGTAACAGTCGCACACACACGGACAGCGCCAGATACCGGGTATTTAGTTTCCATCATGATTGAGTGTAATTACCGCTTTATTTTTTCATTCGTAAAGATACGTTTGATATTAGAGCCCCACAAACGCATACACATACACATACGCATACGAGTGCACATTGTTTATTGTACAGGCTCAGGCTGTGGCTCAGGCTCTGGCTCTGGCGGGAGGGAGGTAGAAGCTGTTGAGAATTTGGCATATGCACCTTCTCGCGCCCGCAAAAATCCATGAAATCGGGATCCATGTGAGTGGGTGGTCCGTAAAAGCAAAAAAAGGAAAGAGAGAGAGAGGGAGGGGGAGAGAGAGAGAGCGCAAGCTAGAGCGACTGTTAACAATATAACTATGGCGGTAATAAAATTAACCACACCGAGTCCTGCATGCAGAAACAATAACCAGAAAAGAGGACTGAGCACGAGCTTGTGTATGAAAGCGGAAAGGAAATCCGAGCCTTGCGCACCGAAGATATATATACCCTGAAGGATCTGTGATCCGGTACGAGTTCTTTCGTTTCCATCGCAAACTCATGATCCATTATGATCGATTTTCGTTCGAGTTGAGCGTTCCACATGCCACATGCCCCACTCCACTTGTTAATGTTGCACTCATGCCTCATACGGCAAGGGTATACGTTGAATTTGGCAAGGATGTGTGATGAAAATTCCCAAATTACTCAAAGGCAGAGAACAGAGGAGAAGCCCACAGAAAAGTGGGCCATAAATGCTGGCCCACACACACACACGCATGATAAGGGTCGGTGTGTTGCGTGTGTGTGTGTGTGCGTTTAGTAAAAGTTTCTTTTTGTACCAAATGAAATACGTAATATTCGTATACAGATTCAAAGCAGAGGCAAAGGCAAAGGCAAAGCCAATGAATGGAGAATATGAATAGAGAGAGAGGGATGAGAGAGGGAGAGGGAGAGGGAGCGAGGGAGTGTACTGACATAACTTTTTCATAGCATTCTTAACAGCGTCTTTAATTGTTGGACAAGGACCCATTCATAGCCCTTGCCAAGCTTTTTCCCAGCCTGCTTCCAACACTGACCCACTCTGTGCGGAAAATTTTCTGTGTTTTGCTTCAGTTGCAGTTCCTGTTCCTGTTCCTGTTGCTGTTGCTGTCCCACTGATCGCTTTGAGGGATTTGCTCGAATCCGAAAATGGTTGTGCAAAAATGTGAGCGGGCTTCGCATCCGAGAAGACGGCAAAGTAAAGGAAGAAACTGAATGGAGCTGGAGCTGGAGCTGGAGATGTCCGGCCCGATGGAGAGTGAAACTCAAGCTCAAAGGGCAAGGCTGTTCTGGCTCGGCTGTTTTCGTCGTCGCATAATTAAATACAAAATGCGTTTAATTATGAGTACCGTGTCAGGGCCCCGGGGAAATGATGGGAAATAACAATAACAGACACGCACAGATACACTCGCACAGTGGAAGGACGAGGACGCACCCACCCTCACATGGACACACACAGACACACCCAGGAATCGAGTGTTGATGCATCGCATTTTAATGATGTCAATTCTGTTGTTGTCGTTTTTATATCCAGAGGATACTTTGATACCATTCGCAAGAGCCTTTCCGACCCTAAGAAGCATACAAATACCTAATTAATATAAATATAGCCATATAGATCTATCCCATCCACCTCTACCTCAGCTGACTATATCGAGCTCTTATAAGAGCAAACACTCACAGCAACATGGATCCCTAAAGCCTCCAATGCGAGTATATCTGTGGGGCAAGTCATGGACTTGCAAGGGTATCTTAAGACTCGGCATGGAAACTGTTTTTCTCTTATTGTGGCCATTGCTTCTGCTTGGCTCCCTCGTGATTACTCTCCTCACTGCGCGAGAGAGAGAGAGAGAGGCAGAACCGCACTCCTGCTTGTACCAGTACCCGTACCCGTACCCGTATCCGTACCCGTGCCACGGCTAGCCGTCTGCCAAGCCCTATCCTTGGCAATTTGATTTCAATTTCAACTTTGCGGCTCTTGATTATGTTCCGCAGCTTCCCCATCTAATTGTCGCTGTTGTGGCTGTTGTCTGTTGTCGGTTTTTTTTTCTCAGTCATTTGATTAGTTCGTGGAAAGATAATGAAAATAAATAGCAAAAAGTGTCGATGATGAGATTGCTTTTGTGGTCTATCTCTATCTCTATCTCTGGGTCGGCTGTCTGCTGTGTGCCCCAGCCCCAGCGACGTATCTGAGGCTCTGGCTATTCGCAGCGACAGTAAACTGGAATTATCAACAGCCTGGTCGTGACTGAGTATTTAAATATTTGTTTTGATATCCTCTCGTACTCGATTAAACGAACGGAACGACTACATGTAATTTTCACACAAAAAAAAAAACAATGACTTTAATTTTGGTTTAATTGAATATTTATGGGCATATTTTCACGGCAATTGACTTTAACCAGACTATAAACATTTGCATAACATGACAAATACATAATGCATTTTGTGTTTTATGCAAAATTTGTAAATGCATTTTGTATTTTCGATTTTATGTTAATTCTTCCGCGGCTACGACTGGGACATTTCGATTCCTTTCTTTTTTTTTGTGTGTGATATTTGTGATCCATTGTGGGGTAATCCCACAGTTTATGGTTGATTGAATCAATCATTGCATTCATCAGCACAAAGCACATTTTTCACCACATTTTTTACCAAATTTCCGGTTTGACAAAGTCCGAGTCCGAGCCCAGAGTTCATTTTTCCCTTTTACTACAGACATAAATTGGTGGTACCCATCGGGGCAGAATAATACGAGATACGTGCATACGTATGCGCCCATATACACTGACAGAAAAATGGCGCAGTAAGACCAAGCACACTCATATTTAAATGAAATATGTGGTTTCTAAACACAAACATAGTGAAGTCTAATAGAATTGATTTTGATTCAAATATAAATGCATTACAAAATTATTTTTTTAGCACGGTCATATTTAAACTGAATTTTAAACAATTTAAAATAAATATATTAAATTAAATTTAAATATAAAATATATTTAAATCAAATATTTTCATATTACTTTCAAAATTTAATTTTAAAATGTTCGCTGTTGGTTTTTTCTATGAGTGTACGATATATTCAATTAAAACCAAACAATGCAACAAACTATCTATTTTTTATAAATTCTATCTAAGACCGGTACCCAGTTTCTATATATAGCTCCCTAAACATGCTATATAATTTGTATTTCAAAACTTTATTCTATTCGAAGGACTCTTCACTGATGTTACCTAAGATATCTAGCTTTTAATTCGTATACATATGTTTGTATAATATGCGTTTGGTCAGAAACGAAACGGTATCCATAACTAATATGTAAATTTAATGTTTAATTAGTAATAATTTAATATTTAATGCAATGCTACTTTGCGGGAGAGTAAGAATATATTTAATTAAAAATATATTTACTTATGGGGTCCGAAAGGCATCCTCCGGGCTGTAGACGAATGAAATATTTGAGTACCGGGTTAGAATATATAACAAAAACAAACCATTTTCGGAGAAGTTTGCCCAAGGTATGATGGTTTTGGCTTGTATTTTGTTTCAGTAATTTTTCCCATATTCCTCCTTTTATATTTCAATTGCAATGATTCAGTTTTTCAGCAATTGTGTAAATTTGTGCACCTTAAGATTTATTGACAAGAATATTTCGCATAGCTAAGATTTGTCTGCGGATATATTCTGCGTTTTATAATGTTATTCTCATTATTATTGTATCATTCTTATAGGATGAAGCAGCCAAAACATTTGATGGTTTTACGATTTCGGGAAAAAGTCTCGACTTTGGTCCAGTCCCCAGTCTCAGTCTCTATTCGACACTGTTTGCCTTTTCCCTTTTCTTTTAATTTTTAATTACACTAAACGACATAAAACAGAACCACAACACACCAGCGTAGACACACAAAGAAACACACACACACCCACATACGCATTCAGAGATTTGTGTGCCTACCCCCCCAAAAAAAAAAAAAAAAAAAAAAAAAACGATTGTGAGAGAAAATTAAGGCAGAGAAAGAAATGATGGCGCCACTTGGGCGTCATTGTTGTCGCGCTAAATTGCAGACCCCACCCCACCCCACCCAACCCCACCGCACCCCACCCCACCCCACCCCACACACCCTTATCCCACCCACACCCCAACCTTCCTTAAGTACATACATATGTGTGTTTGTATGCCTTCTCTTCCCTTAGTCAAGTATCCTGCCTCAGAGCAGGAAGGGGTTTGGGCCTGACTGTCATGACTCTGTTTCTCCAAATTATTCGTATTCCTTCCCCTACGGCAGCAGCAACCCAGCAACGCAGCCTCTTATACTTCCCGGGCCAACATGTCGTATGCGTGCTTTTTAATTTATATTTAAATGTCAGAGCTCCAAATGAGTTCCTTCAAATCATCATCATCGCCCTCTGCTATACGCTGCAATGCGGACGCGTGTGTTCCGCCGAAGGGCGAGGTCGCCAGGCGAGTCATGGCTAACAGGACAAGTGGCGTCTGGGCTGCCAATTTCACGGCCTTGCTCAGTCTACTGACATTGCTGATCTCCAGCTGCTGGGACTTGCTGGGAGTGTCTGTGCAGAGCTCCTGTTCGTCTTTCGCCGATGGTGAACGTGTACAGACTCTCCTTGTCGCCGAGGGCCTGCGGATTATCCTAGATGTCGATCACAAGGCGACATCAGTCTCAAATGCTTGTGAGTCTTGAGGCAGCGCGTCTTGAATGTATGCTCTCTCACACGGACAATCCGAGTACGTTCGCTCAATATATCTCGTGTGAGTGTATGCGTTTTATTTCATTTTTATCGCTTGAAAACCAAATTGAATTTCGTGCACACGGAACGCTTTCCGGCAATGCCTGCTGCTCCCAATTTTCTTTCGCTTTCTGGGCTCACCTAACTTTTCCTGACAATTTTCGAAGAAGCCTTTCCCACAAAATCAGAAAAATAACTATTTTTCGCCCATAAAGGATATGCTCGTACTTGCATCCTTTGCACATTCGCATCAGAACGAAAAAGTGGACTAAGCATATCAATCGGTGTCCAAAAACAATGGCCTATGCTATTGGCTGGCGGATGGATGAATATGAGCCCCTGTCCCCCTTCCATCCTTGGCCACAGCCGTCTGCTGGCATTCATATCTCCCAGCGGAAGCCTGGAGCGGGAGAGGGAGAGGGAGTGGGAGAGAGAGGCTCTTAGAGGTCCTGGAGGACGGGTCTACATTGCACGTTCATTCTGCTCACTTGAAGCGCACTTGAGCAGGCTGTTGCATATTTCATGGTGCCTCAAATGCGGCACTTAAGCTGACAACATCTCGAGCAGATGAAACATGAAGAGCGACTGAATGGAAGGAGAGTGGCAGAGACAAATACTCATTGAGGAACCGTGGTGCAGGGCACTGGACCCGGATCCATGGAAATGCTCAATTT
Organism: Drosophila helvetica; assembly: GCA_963969585.1. Classification (NCBI taxonomy): domain Eukaryota; kingdom Metazoa; phylum Arthropoda; class Insecta; order Diptera; family Drosophilidae; genus Drosophila; species Drosophila helvetica. The sequence continues at coordinate 12,946,249 of OZ018401.1, read as the reverse complement.
GATTCAAGCGCTTTGGAATCGCGTTTTCACCTCGAGCCGGGCTCTGTCGCTCCGTACGAGAAATGACGTGCAACATTTTTCTTTTTGAACTAGTCTCTGGCTCCCCCTCAGTGCTCACAATTACAGTTTGAGGCAAGACACTAATCCAGAATTTGCGGTGGAAGGGAAGATGGGGAAAAATCGAAGAACTGACAGCAGTTCCATTACTTAATTAGAATGTACGTTAGGGGAGGGGAAGAACTCTACTGCTCTCCACCCAAAGAAACCCAAAATCGATACCCAGGTGATACCCCGACGAAGGATGTGCTGCAAAGTGAAGCAGGTATTGGAGATGATTGGACATGAAACCTGTGCTGAAATGGAGACTGCAGCTGCAGCTGCAACTGCAACTGCCACTGCCACTGCCACTGCCACTGCAACTGCAAGATAAGCTGTGCTGAAAGGAGAGCTGGCTCATAATTCCTGCCACGGATGCCCTGGAAATTGTGCTAACATTTCGGTCGTAAAGTCCAGCACTCGACAGGAGCCAATCATCTGCAGCACACACACACGCTCACACGCACACACGCACAGTAGAGCAAAGCATCGCCCCCGCCCCTGCTATTTCTCTTTGTGGAATTGATTGCGTAATCAAGGGGAAAACTCGAGGAAACAATTAAGTTTTAAATGATTTCTTCAGTAGCCGGAATTCTGCCGCCAGAAATCTGACTCGAAATCAATTCGATTACTTAGGAAAATCCAGCTTCGCACTAAACCTTTAACCTTTCCAAGGAAAACTTAGAATATAGAAATTTCAGCAATCTGTTAATAAAAGAAAACGGCGGGAAACAAACACCAAACAAGAGGAAAACAGAACGGGACCAGAAACGAAATCTAGAGCGGGAAAACTAGAGGGCAAACGAAAACGAAAACGAAAACCAAGGAAAACTTTTAAGTACGCTATTAATGTTTAATTCGAGTTATTTAAGTTGGGCACTTAATTTAGCAGAGATGCCACTGGCATGCGGCTGTCTCTGGCTCTGTCTCTGGACTGGCACTCTCGATATTGTTTCCTTCGTAGGGATTGCCGTAGGGATGTCAGAGGTTTGCCCCGCCGTTGACCACACCTTCCCGCCCATCGACCATCAGCCATCGCCCATCGCACTGTGTGCGTGACCTTTGGCCATTAAATGTTAATCCCGGACAGTACGAAGCCCAAGCAAAGGTTCACAAATGTCAGAGATGTGAAAATTGAACAAGAAATGGAGTTGGAGGCCACGTCTCTTGGGGTCCTTAGGGTCCTTGGGGTGCTTGGAGTATGGCAGTGTGGGAGTGTGGGAGTGGCTTTGCAACGACGCCCTTGTGCGAGGCAGCATCCGTTTAGCCAATGAAATTGTCTCATAATCCGGTAATTAATTTCTGCGGCATTGGCATCACTCGTTGGCGGATTGCGGATTGCGGGGGTGTCCCTCAGAATGGTCCTGCCCCATGTGGCAGGATAACAAATTAATCAACTTTCAGCGCATCATTGATCATTGAACAGAGGGGCTAAGTCTCTTCCGTTCCTGCTCGTATGAGTGTGCAGCTGACAACTAGGGAATGAACGGAGAGAATGGTCCGCCATCTGCCTCTCTTTCTGCGACTGAAACTGATGGAAGCAGTTCTGTATTCGAGCAACCAAACAGAAAGGAATATGAGTATCAAGTGCAATCATCGCCAAGTTAAAGAGGAGCCCCGTCTCCTTGCTGCCTATCTTCAAAGGATCCTTTGCCGCAACTGCCGCAACTCTTGCTGTGGCCCCCTTCGGAGATGCTGGCCATGATATCCATGGAAACAGAAGGGAGTCGCCCGACAAGTGCCAAGTGCACTTGCGTCTCCCTTGAAGACAACCCACTCGGCCAAGTAAGACAAACAAACGTAGACATGGCCAGATTTATTGAAATTGCTGCAGCCTGTCCACACCAGCCCCGCCAGAGAAGGAATGATGATGGGGGTGGTGGCAGGTGGCAGCTTGAAGGTTGCAGGTGGGCAGAGAGATTGGTCAAAGCAGCTGTCAGGTGAAGGCAACAGTCAACAGGCAACAGGCAGCGAGAACCACTGCCACTGACCACTGAGCACTGAGCGCTGAGCGCTGAGAGGGCGGGACCAGTTGCATCCACACCCACATTCACCCACACAAGCGCACGCTAAACACACAAAGGACACGCGCAGCGTCAACAACAAGTGGATGTAACTGAGAGAACGGAAGCGGAAACGGATATCGTCAAAGCACTCAGAACAACATCAGCAAAAACAAGCACCAGAGGATGCCACTCCTCCTGCGGCAGCGAAACTTCAAATACCCTTCTCATTTTAATTACTCATAATTTGTATTGTTATTAATAGATTTATGGTGCACTCTGCCCTCATAGTACTTCAGCAAATTCTGTTTTCCTTTGCTTTCCATTCACTTCCGTCCCATTTGCGGGTCTTTTCACGTTGCACGTTCCCTTGGCCCACAGCCAGACCATTTCTGGTAAGAAGGATCTATATATATTTTATTCTTTATTTTATATCGTAGCAGAACTCTGATATTGATCAAATTTGTCAACTTTACGTTCCGATGGCTGCCATTGTGGCACCCGGAGGTGGTTTCAGCCATACATTTTTCAATTTGTGGACCCAAATGGATCCACAATCCATGCGCTTTCCACACAGAGCCAGAGAAACTAGACAGCATCGAGGAACGTAGGGGCAGTGGCAGGGGCAGGGGCAATGGTAGAAGCATCTGGGAAAAATATTAATTTGCCGTCGAGGTCATAAATGAAAGGAAAACAACAGTACAGTTGCCGCGATGAGTGGAAAACAGCAGCTGCTGGTGACGCTGGGGGATCAGTGGCGGAAAATTCTTGGATGCGGACGACAGGAAGGAAAACATTTGTTGCGCTTTGCTCTCTGGCTCCTTGGGCTCCTTGGGGGGGGGACCCCAAGCCCCCCCTGTCGGGGACGTTGAGGCGCGTGTGCTTTTGAAATGCCAATCGCCAGACCCTGAACTGCGTTCACAGTCCACGCCACTTGCCACTTGCTGCTTGCCACTTGCCACTGCCTCTTGTCCACCTCTCTGTCCGCTTCGCTTACGCATCTAGCCGCATAGACACGCTTCACGCAGTCCACTCCACTCCCCTCCACGCCCTTCGCAGTGGCGACGCCTAATCGATAGCAATCAATAAATGTTGTGTGACACCGAAAAAAGAAATAACTTTTGCGCTCTTCAAAGGGGAAACTTTACCTCGAAAATACTGAGAAAAACCCCCGAGTAGATGTGATGGAACGGATCCACCTCGAAGTCGATCAAACAGTCATTCCATCCACTCGCCATTTATCCCTCCACCATCATCCCAATCACCCACAAATCACATTAAAAGTGAATCCAAATCGACTCGACTCCGGCGGCGAAAATAGTTGCGTTGCCGCTGCCTCGCCATTTCCCCAACTTTGCTCGACCAGGCCCGCCCCGCCCCTCCCCTCCCCTCACGAAAGGGGGTAGCCCCCAGCCGTTTGGACAAATCATATCTGCTTTGGGGCTGCCACCTGTCCACAACAACAACACAACTGGGCTCTGTCATAGCAATCAATGTGAACGGTGAACAACCCATGCGAGAGCATAAGTAGATCGCGACTCTCGACTGGTTGGATACCCGCTAATTAGTAGCCATTCCCTGTCTACCACTGGCAGTTTCAACCTCAGAAAGGATGCAAGTAGAACAATCCCAACTTCAATCTATAGGAACGGTTATATCCCCAGACCCCCAAGCGAATGCCGGGTATCGGAAGGGAAAGCGAAGCCGAAGGCGAAGGCGAAAAGCGTGAAACGAAAAAGAGGAAAGCTCAGCGACAAAAATTTCAATGGCGATTTATTACCGTTACCATGTCCACGTGCGTGCGTGTGCGTGTGTGTGTGTGTGTGTGTGTACGTGTGAAGCGGCAAAAATCGATGATGAGACGACCAAAATAAAGGCCTAAAAGAGAATGGCCCAACAAGTATGTGATAGATAGATGGATGAATGGATGGATGCCTGGCCTGGCCTGGATGGACGGATAGACGGAAAGACGGATAGACGGACTCGTATGTGTGTATTGTCTTGCATCAGGCAAAACCCGTTGCTTTCTGAAGGATTTGCCCTTTGCGTTTTGCTTTTTTTTGTTGGTCTCTACATGGCCATGGCTTCCAGGAAGAACAAATGAAAATTAGGCATACGAATCGAAATTGAATTCAAAATCCCCTGGGCCTGGCCTGTCTAATGATGATGTTCCCGTTGACAGTGCCATCCTGTTGGATAGGAGCATCCATCTCCGGTTACCAGCTGATCCCTGAGCGGAGGCGGACAGCACAGCAAAAACGGGGCCTTCGCCGACGACACTGACAGCAGAAGATGGACAAAATGGCAACATTTGCAATGGGCGCGGCAGCCAACAATGACTGTCATGACAGGCAAACCACCACGCCCCCACCCCGCCCCCTACATATCTACGCATTTTTAGTGCGAAATGGCGGAAACCCTCACAGGCACACACACACTGTCGGCGGGGGGGGGGGGGGGGGGGGGCTGGCATTCCTGCATGGAAATATTTGCTCAAATCGCACAAATGTATGCAACGAATTTTGTTTAGCCCGAAAACCGTTGGCATGTTGAGAATTTGGCTTAGACAAGCGCTTAGCTGGTTAATAGAAGAGGCCTTTCAATTGGGATACGAAGTAGAGATAGGTCTTTAAAATCAAAAAGTATTTCACCAATATCTCACTTAATAAACACACAAGATCTATGAATAATTCAATCTCTGACTGTACATCGTTTTTTGCATATATATGAAATGCTCTCCCTTCATTTGTATTATTTTTATTTGTACCATCCAAAATGGAAAGGAAGGATGACAGAAAGCAGTGTTCAGGGTTCAGGACTTAAACTCCATGACAAAAACGGTGATTTAATTTTCATTTCCATTTTCACTTGGGGTTTTCTCTCCCCGCCGCATTCTGTTGCTCACCTTGGCCTTAACGCGGCTTTTTGTCGCCTTTTGCCAATGTCCTTAAGCCAGAGCCAGCCGCAGCAGCGAGTATATGTATAGTATGTGTGTGTGGGTGTGTGTGTGTGTACGTACGAGTATACACATGGGTTGGCGGCGTGTGTCCTGTGCGGTATGCTGTGCGACATGCGTGTGGCTCCGTTTGGCAATCCCGTCACGTTTCTGGGTTTTACTTCAAATACCATTTCGGCCAATTGCTCCTTCCGCCTCCATGGGCTGCCGCCGTGCCCTGTGTCCTGTGCCCTGTGCCCTGCGCCGTTTTGTGTGGCTTCCATTGGATACACTGATTCTCCTGTCCAACGATACGGCCACAGCTCCAGCTTCAGTTGATTTTATTGGAACTGCTTTGGGTTCTCCAATGGTTACCTCTGACCATGTGCTTGGATGAGCTTGTGCTTGTGCTTGTGCCTGTGCGGCACGGCCACGTAGTCAAGGACACATTGGCACTGGCATTGGCATTGGCGTAGCCAAGCTTTGGATTTTTGCATTGCCCACTGAATCCACTGAATGCCAATGTGTCCGGAGTCCACTGGTCACATCGAGCTGCAGGCTGGCTGGAATTAGCGACAGTAAATCACTGAACCGGAGTCGCCGTCCGAGTACACAGGCCCGCGTACACAGTACACACTACACACTAGACACTAGAGTCGGGCCCTCCGAATCTGGGCCCATATCCCGACCGACCCCCCCCTTAGATATATTCCCCAAGAGAGGAGGATTCTGCTCAGAGATTCTACTCTGTGGAGATGGATAGTTGGCTGCTCTCTGCCTTCTGCCTGCTACAAACATACCCTCCAGCCCAAGATGCCCTGTTATGCTCTGCTCTGCGCGTACACGGAGTCCAAGCTAAAGCCCGAGCCTCGCATTCGCATTAGCTACCCGTTCGGTCAATTGAATCGGATTCGACTGTGTGAACAGTTGATTGCCAACAGATGTTGATGTCGATGTCGATTCCGATCTCCACGTCCTGTACACCTCTCAATTTCTCACGATTTCTGATTTTAATGGAGTGCCTGCTCGACTTTAACGCGGACTTCTGCGGTCATATTCGTTGGCTGAAGCACAGAACAAGTATGAACATTTCATAAAACAAAGCAAAACAAAAGCAAAACAAAAGCAAAAGCAAAACGAAAGAAATCTCAACTTTACAATTCGCAACAAACACCCAGAGAAAGACACACACTAAAGACCCACACGCAGGCATCCGAAAGATACGAGTGGGTGCTGAGATACAGATACCAAGACACTAAGATACCAAGTACAAGGAGCAGCGAAGGCAACGCGCCAAACTTTGCCAAAATATGAGATTTGCATAACTAAGAAGCCAGGGAAGGCAGCTGGGAAAACAGCCAGGGACTGTGGGGTGCTCTACTTGTGGACGGCCTTGTCTGTTCGGGGGGGTGTATGTTTCTGGCTGCTGCTTGGAGGGGGATGGCTCTGTGGGGCATTCAGCAACTTTCGGGGGGCAGGCGACATCAAATCAAGACACTGAACGGGTTGAGATGTTGACGGCAACGGAAGTCGACTGCCGTTCACTTCATACAAATTTTATCGCTGATTCAATGGATTAAGCTTGAATATTCACTGTCTGTCACAGCAGCAGCAGCAGCTACCCCACACAGCCACTCGTCTTATCTGTTGGTGTCTTGATTCATTTTTAAATAAAATGGCACTAGACATCGCCAGGTGGTATCGCCAGGGAAAACCCCCCACCAATCTGACATCCCTTTGTGTATTTCATCCGTATTTTCCCATTTATTGATGAACTCGCAATCCGCCATTTCAATTGGTTAATTCCTCATAATAGTCATTATCCTCCAGGCCTTCGGATAACTGGGAATTTTTGACAAAATGAATCAAAATATGCAAAATAGCTTATAGCTTAAAGCTAAAAATTGTCCTTAGCAATTTGGCCAAAAGCCCAGGAACAGGTAATGAGAATGGAGTGGAGTGGAGTGGGATAAACGGCAGGAGATGGCAGGCTATGGAGTCTCATCTGGCAGCCAGATCACGTGCCGTATGCGAGCCAGGGTGCCTCCTGTGCCTCCTGATGGTTCACTGTCCATTCTGGCAGGAAAACACCAACAAAAAAATAAGGAAACGAAAGGACACCCAGCCCAATCCCATCCCATCCAATCCAAGCCGAGCTGAGCTGAGCCGAAGCCCATGTCAAGGCCGAAGCCCAGCTAATGATATTGCTAATGCTGAGGCAAGAGCAATTCCTTGGATATTTGCAACAACAAAAATCTCCGCCACAGGGAAAGCAGGCAAAGGAAAAGAATGGAATGGGGCGGCAGGAGAATGGGATGTTAATTATGCTGTCAAATCTCTTAGAAAGTCAGGATATGCTCTTGAATACCATCCTTTTCCTCTTTCCTCCATCCTCTTTATATCCAAATCCCTGGTCCTGGCCCTATCCCTTCCCCCAGCCGTTGTTCCTTGAAAAATTGGTGCTCATAAAGTCAACAAAGGCTAGACACTGACACTTGCCCCGGTTACCAAGCGATACCCAAAGCAGCTGCTCTGTCCCTGTCCCTGTGCCTGTCCCTGTGCCTGTCCCTGTCCATGTCCTGTCGACGCTCCCTGGTTACTGGCTCAACGGCTAACCCTTTGGGACAACTTGTCATTGTTCAACCATTTGTTAGCACAATTCATGGGGGCAGCTGCAATCTTGGAGCAGCAGCTGGTACGTAGGTACATACACACATATACATTTCATCCCATGCATCACTTCGACAAACTCAAGGAAAACTCCAGCACGGACTCAGTCCGAGTCCGAGTCCGTCTCCTGCTCCTGCTCCTGCTCCCACATCTGCCCTGCACTCTGTGGCATGCCACTTGAGGCCGCTGGCTTATTTTGAGCTAATTGGAGCTGCCATTTAATCGAAGCCACAAAATGTCAATTGCAGGACTCAATCGCAGAGGCGTTGCTGATGGCTGAGTGAAGGCCTTGAATCTCTGCAGGGTCAAGATCATGGCCACAAATGCTTTGCTCTGCGAAGCACACAAGTTTCAAGCGGGAAAGTTGGCTTAAAGTTCGACTTAAAGTCCCCTCAAAATGGGGTAAGGGGCCAGCAGTAAATAGAGTCCTTGTTAGACTTGATAATGGATACGAATCTTAAGCAGAAATATGAGAAAAAACTTAGAATAGCGATTCCGAATAGCAGATACGAGGTAGCAGCAAGGATTGCCCGGATGCCTTCCAGAAATAGCTCAATTCTTGAACAAAAAGGATATCCCTTTGCAATTGATAATGAAAAAGACAATAATCTCATTAGCGATGTCAATAATTGCGCACTACAAAAGTACTCATAAGGATTGAATCTCATTAGAACTCCTCCGCCGAAGATGCCCCGAAGTTTACCCCTTGAACACCCCCAACAACAGGCATCAGCCTGTCTCTAACCCACAGCTAAGCCACTTATTTAAGCCACAATGAAAAGAGTGCGACTCAACCGAACTGAACTGAGGAGGCTGCCTGCTTGGTGTTGGTTGACTAATTGGGCCATAATTAGCTACAAAGTGGGGAAGAGTTGCGCTGTTAACAGCGTTGCCGGATACTCGCAAGATGCGAGTCGACTTATCGTCAATTTTCCTGAGTACGGACCTAGCCAGTGTCTATGTGTGTGTCTATCAGTATCTGTTTGTGTGTGTGAGAGAGAAATGTAGATACCGCAAAGCCTTTCGTCTGAATCTTTAATGCCTCCACTTCTGCTTAATTGCTGGGGAGCATAATTAACTGGGCTTAGATCCAAATGCCAAGTGCCAAGTGCCTGCTGTCAGTGTCTTCTGCCGTTGGGTGAAAATATTTGCTAATCGCATCTATATATAGGACCTGCTCCTGCGACGCCGACAAGCAGGAGACCCACTTCAACAACACAGGATGTTTGCAGCAGAGACACTTCAGATTTAAACTGTTTGTTGCTCAGGTAAAGATGAAATCTTGAGAGTAGTATCACCAAAAACCAAAGCCCTTGGAGTGCCGAGATAATTATGTACTAGATGTGATGGAACGAATATTAGGAATAGTAGTAGTAGGTCGACAATTTCAGTATCTTCTGATATTCTTAGCTGAAATCGCCCCGTTCAGAGATGTGATCTGCTGATCTTAAGATTCAAAATAATTGATGGCTAAATTCAATATTAAACATCGCATGGTAAGTCAGTGAATGAAAACATAAAATTGATACCTTGTGAAATCGCGTACACATCATTGTTCAGATGGGAGGGAGGGCAGTTCGCGTAGATATTATGATTTTACACAGTGATTATGGTTATTGATAAGAGTTAATATAAAAAAATATATATATGGTTATGGTTATAGATAGAGATATATAGGTATAGATATAGATATATTTTATGAACTATTTATGCATATAATTTTGATTTTTTATCGAATATAATCACAACACCGATACGTGGCTTGGGAACTTAGTTACGGCTACAAGATATCAGAGGATCAGAGGATCAGTAGGTAAAGTACAAGTACGAGTAGAATTTAGATTGTAGATGGTAGAGAGACTACACAGATACACAGAGTATACACACTATACGTATAGGGAAATGAGAGCAGGGAAAATACGAGTACGAGTAGTTCCATAGCAAATCAATACATTTAATCTTAGAGCATTAAAGATGCGATCCACCGAAATGGAAAGCAAAGGAGCACATTTATGCAAATACTTAGGGGGGATGGGGAATCACGGTATATACTTGTAGGATGGTACAGTATCTTAGAGATGAGTTTCACCAGGCACCCATGGAGGAGCTCCGTGACGGGCTACATGGCTACATGGCTGCATGGCTGCATGGGTGCCTGGTGGCTCGGGGGAACGGAAACGAGAACGGGAACGGGAACGGAAATTGTTGGCTGGATGGATGGGTTATGCTCCAAACACTTAAAGGTACACATACGCATGCTATGGTAATTAGGCTGATTTAATTTTGGGCCTAACCAGGTCGGGTCAGACTAGGCTGGGCCCGTTTGCAGGTTCGCTGGTTCGCCGCCATCTTGGCCCACCTTCGGCAGAGGCTCTCTTGACTCTTGACTCTTGACTCTTGTTCTTTGCCATCGCATGCCCAATTAGCTAATGGATATTGACAGGGACGTACGGTACATACGGGACATACAGGACATAGGGGACACAGGGGGACACAGGGGGACACGGGTACACTTAGCGGGATGGGGGCGGGGGGCTGTAGGGATGTTGATACCCACATGGGTCGACTGACTCACCTGTCGCCGTACGATGATTCCCTGTCGCGATCCACATCCCCACCTTGCTCCAGATCCCGGTGCACCACCACCAAGGATGGAGCTGCAGCAGCCACGCCTACCTCGGTTCCCGTGGCTCCTCCGTCGGCCCGTGCGTCTCCTCCGTGGGCTCCTGCGGCTCCATTGTCACCGCCGGCGGCTACTGCATCGGCTGAAGCGGCTCCTCCGTAGGCTCCTGCAGCTTCGTCGGCCCCGGCGTCAACTCCGGCGGCTCCGGCGGCTCCAGCGGCCCCATCACCGGCTCTGAAGCTGCAGCTGGACCCCTGGGCCTCCTCGCTGAGGGTCACGGCCACAGAAGTTTCGATCTTCTTCTCCTGATACTGGTCCGACATCCTTCTACTCAGTCCTAACACGTGGCTTCTTCTTGTGCGAGAGTTTGAGTTCCTTGGCAATGCGCAGTTGGCAGTTCGCTTTGCGGTTGAGTGAGTTTCCTGCCTGGCCAGGACATAGCACGACGGCAGGACAGGACAGGACAGGACGGGACAGATGACAGAAGAGATGGCATGAGATGAGAACAGTCGAACAATTCCCAAAGTGTTGTAATTGTTTTTTAATATACAGCCCTTTGTGCCTTCTTGTGGCCCGAAAGCACGAGGCTCCACCAAAGACAGACCAAGGCCAAGCGGAAAAACAGAAGCAGAAGAAAACGAAAAGAAAAACAGGGAAAATGTAATGTAAATTAACTGTCGTGCGGCTGGTGGAAAGCGGCTTAGTCCTTAGTCCCCCCGCTCTCCTGCAGCCCCCCAGTCGCAGCTTGGGGTTTCTCCTCCCTTTACTGCTGGTACGATAAATTAGCCGCAATATTTGGGAGACCCCCGAAGGCTGGAAGGTGGGAGCCAGGAGGCTGTGATTGCTTTTCACGTCATAAGACACACATCCCGACCATCGAAACTATGTGGGAGTATGTGGGAAAGGCACTCCTCGGAGGTCACTAGGGTATTGGTAGTGGTTCAACAAGTGAATCATCGAAGTCCGTCTGTATGTACGTATGCAGATACCATGGGATAAATTATCTATCTATTTGCGTATGCTCATTGGAATTACTCTCTGATTGGGTGTGAAATCAGAAAGGTGTCCCCAAGGTTAATGGAATCAGACACAAAGTCAGATCCCGTTGAAGCTAAAAGGATGCCCCTGGAAAAATATGTATCCCAGCACTCAGTTTTCCATCAAATTTAATTAAGCTGAAGCGGTATTTTATTTATTTTCATGAAAAAATACTCTTTTATAGGATTTGTCGAATGAAATCAGTTTTTCCTTGTCAATAAAATGCATTATGAAAAGTTGCACTCGCACTAACTGAATCAGATGCTTATCGGCTGCAATTAATGTACAGATGGTGATTGTTAAAAGGCTTAACCATCCCTTAAAATTTCACCTTTTGGCCCATTTATGGTCGAGTACAGACAAGGGCAAGGCTTAAAGCCCACATCATCATCGTCCCGATGAAAAGAACAGGTGACAATTGATCAATTGCGGGAGATTAGCACCACCGCCGCCACCGCCGCCACCGCCGCCGCTGCCATTGCCACAGCCCATGCGTCACCTCCAAATGCAAGTAATTAAAAAATAATATAATTTTAATGGCCAGGCCGACGGGCCTGAAGCCGCAAATCATTCACGTTTCTGGCTGTTAGCGGACTAACAGGATGGTGGCTGATGGCTGATGGCTAATGGCTAATGGCTGAGAGTGGCAGCGATTAGATTAGAGTGTGGAAAGCTGTTCGTCATGGTCGCAAATGAACTACTTTTGGCCATAATTGGCCAAACAATGCCAGCCAGCCAGCCAGCCAGCCAGCCGATAAATAGGCAACACTTGATGAATGCAATGTGGAATTTGGCTGCGGAACAGATCTGTTTCTGGCTGGCTGGCTGGCTGACTGCCACCTCAAAGTCCCCTGACCACAGACACTGACAGAGATATATGGCAATACCATGGGGGGTGGGGGGTGGGGGGTGCGGAGTGGTCCACAAAATATAAATGAAAATTTTCACAGCATTTGCATATGAATGATTCACACGGGCCATGCATAACAAAGGTCTGCGCGGGATGGTTTCCCCATAATAAATAAAGGATGAACAGAGTCCATTCTCCCGCCACCATCTTTCTGGGGCGCCAAAAAAGGTGCTATGGCGGAAAGGAAGCTGGGAAAGTGGCAGGGAAAGCAGACAACAGAGAGGAGCTGGAGCTGAAGCTGGAGCTGCCCTGCACCGTGCAAATGCTAGGAAACCAGGATACTAGGAAACATTGTCGCTGTAACCCGCCCTCGCCCTGCACATCGCCCTGTCCTTAAACTACCCCCCAACACATGCTCATCAAATATGAAAAGGCAACGAAAATTAACCCGAAAAAAATGAGAAAACCAGAAACAAGAAATGAGAGGAGAGTAGGATAAGGAAAACCAAGAAAAGCGAACCGAACCGAACCGAAACCGAAACCGAAATGTAATGAAATTTTCTGCTTAGGTCAGCATAAGCGCGAATCGCTTTGAAAGCAAAAAAAAAGAGAGAGATGGCTTTATAATAGATATAAAGAAGGCGGCCGACTGGACGGACTGGACTGGACTGAGCTGGACTGGACTGGTGGAGCCGCCTCAAGGCCTACAAGAGATACCTGACCTCTGCTCCCGCTCCCCACACCCACACCCAATCGCATTCGCATTCCACATTCTTAAAGTTTCATTGTTACTTTTTGTTCTTCATCGTTCTTTTTTTTTTTTGTTTTTTTTTCTGTCAAAAACCATAAAGTTTTCTCAGCACGCACGCACTTTTAAACAACAAAAAAATATGCCAAAAAAAAGGTTACAGTGTACAGAACATGATTCCAAACCTCTTAGTCGGTGGATATGTTTTTGAGCACTTGTCAATGTTCTTCGATCTGCGATCTCGGTTCGTCGCGATTTCTCCGTCGCTTGGACTCGGTCCGGTATCGACGGTTCTTAGGTTAAATGTCGATGTCGATGTCAATGTCGGTGGCGTTTGGTTTTTGGCGGCTGCCTCACTGGGACTCTGAATCTGAGCTTGGAACTCTGGTGGTTGCTGTTGATGGTTGCTGTTGCTGATGATGTTGTTTCCTCGCTGTGTTGGGTGCTGTTCGGTTTGCTGCAAACGTAACCGACAAGTGCTGAACAGGAACTGAAGGCTCTGGGCCAGAGGACACGTTATTTTAAGTCAGCCACGGCTCTGCATTCTGTGCTGTACCGACTGTTGCTTCCCCGCTTCGCTGCCAGCTGTTGAATCGAATCGCCTCTCCGAATCGCCTCTGTTGGCTCCCTTCCTGTCGTCGTTCCGAAAGCTTTTCGGAGAAAGCTCTGCTAAGGGCATCAACAGAATGCTGTTACGGCTCTGTTAGCGACTCTGTTAGGGACTCTGATGGACACCTTGAGTTTCATGGAAATAGACATGGAAATGGAAATGGAAATGGTATCAACATCATCCCCAATGCTTGTGCTTGGAAAAGGGAATGATGGGCGCTTGCACCTAATCCGGAAATCCCATAACACCGTCTTTTGTGTGCGAATACGAGTGTGGTATTCGTATGTTATTTCGAACAAATCTGGAAAACAATTGCCTGAAAAACAATTTATTTCCCTGCAATCTTGCAGGACAGACATTTTAGAAAGTTTTTATTTCTAAAAATCACATTTCTGATAGATCTTAAATGCTATTCATATACGCTCTCAGGATTAGGGGGTGGTATATTTATATTTATTCTATGCCATGAATAAAACTACCATCTGTTGCACACACATTTTATTTCATGTTTCAAATATTTCATATTTAAGAGTTGGTATTGCTACGAGTAATTCTGGGAGGGCAAAAGTCTCCTGGCTATTCCAGGATAAATGATGTTTACCTTTGTGTATTTTATGGCATAAGTCTGTTGTTCTGGAACTGGTGACGGAAGCTTAAATGTACCCTTAAAAAGTGGCTCTCGTTGCCTTAATGTGAGGAATTCCAAGAAAATCTCATTGCCGTTCAATAACGTCATTGCATTTCGAGAAATGTATGCTCTACGAGAATGTGTGTGTGTTTTTGCGTTGTGAAATAAATAAAACTCAGTTGCAGAGTCCCTCTGCAATGCACATTCAAGACAGTGGATAGCCACGATTTGGATTGATATATTTGGCATTCCAAGTAATCTTCCTCCGATTTGGGTTCCTTCGAATCCACTTTGCCATCTTGTTCTTCTGAGAAGCAATGCTCCTCCGGTGATTACCGAGTTCCCAAAAAAGGGAAATGACGCCAATCCCAATCCCCTTTAATCCAGCCTTGAACTTGACACACTGGACGGCACACTCGTTTCGTTGATTCCTCAGCCCTCACTCCGTCAAGGACTTCCTGCTGGGAGCCAGTCGGTCTCCTCTGAAGCGTCACATGACCAACAAGTGAGGCCTTCAAGGACAAAAGGCGCGGCGCCGACAGCAGCCGGCCCAACAAAAAGGACAATGAAGGGCAAACAGTTGCATGCCAGACGGGGAAAGTAATTACACAGCCCACGGGCCACTCCAGTCCAGTCCAGGCCTCTTCTTTTTACTCCGATCCGCTCCAGTCCCCAGTCCCCTGGCGCCTGTCACCTGGGCACGGGCCACGGCTTTAACTTGAAAGCCTTGGAGATTCTCACAAAGCGAAGGCTTTAAAGTGGCGCCCGAAGACACTCTGTGGAATCACCTGAAATACGCAGCAGAATGGGGTAAAGCCTGGGGGCGGTGCGGAGCTAGGAACAAACAAAGGATATTTTGCATGCCCCGCTCCCGGCCTTAGCAGCGGCCGTTGCCAGGGAAGCCATTTCAATCGGATCTGACCTGGGACCTGGGAGCTGGGACCTGGGACTGCCATTTCTAACCAAGTGCAATACAAAAGAAGCACAAAAGGAGCAGCAGTCGCCGGGGGGGGGCGCAAGCATTTGAGTGCAGCTGGAGATTGGTTGTTGGCTGTGGCTCTCTGGCTCTATGGCGCTGGCTTTGCCCGGGATCTGGCTGCCATGGTGACCAACGCTGCGTATGCTTGATAATTCCGCCTGCAGAGCTGTGAGCTCTAGTACCATAAATATTTCGGCTGGCAATAAATCATCATCATCGACAACGGCCTCTGCTACGCCTCCGTCTCCAGCTACGGCTATGGCTACTCGTCCTCGTCCTCCTCCGCGTCCCTGTCCACCTTGTGGAACTCCGGCCGAACGGCGTTAAAAGTGAAAACACATAAACGTTGATGCCTTCCATTATACTTACTCGATTTATACCCTCACATCTCCGAGCATGAACGGCTGTTCAGAGTTCCACTGTTGTTTTCTCTTTTTTTTGCATCTACATATGGACAGAGATAGTCTTTGTTCTTTTGCTTTTGCTTTTGCGTTTGCCAAATCGAAAACAAGGGATCTGCATGGGCAGGACAAGCCCCGGACTCTTACGCTAATCTTGTTTTTCTGGCTTTCAAGGCGCTCGCTCCTACCTCGAATGGAACCACCAACCGTGTCCGTATTCGCATTCGTATTGGTGCCCGTGTCCTTGTCCCTGTCCGGCACTGGAACATCTCTACTCCACTCCACTCCACTCTGCTCCACTCTGCACCACTCTGCTCCAGCTGCTGCTGCTGCTGCTGCTGCTGCTGCGGCGTTATGGTCGTAGTCGTTAAGCTCTTACGTTACTTTGTTTCCTTTCTTTGTCACGGGTTTATGTAGTTCCTCTACTCCTTCCTAATACTCCTTCACACCCATATGAACTCATCTCCTGCTCCGACCTATTCATGAGAGTCTCCTTGCACTCGCCTCTAAATGTTGAAGGGATTGGGGATAGCAGTGGCTGGAATTAGGACCGTCATGATAACACATCGCAACAAAGTGGAGACATTTTCCCCTGCCGGCTGGTAAAGAGTTTTGTTTTTTAATAACAAAAAATAACCACACATAGAAGTTGTTTTTTTGATTGAAAGACTTTTGATACTACCCGTATTTAGCCTGTTGTTTTGTTGTTTGTTCTGCCCAACTACTTGCTGTCCAGTGTATTTGGAACTACCATTTAGTTGAGCAATAGCCAATGCATAAATTGAGGATTTTTTGCATCTACATCATTTCTAATTGCAGCACACACTCTCTCTCTCTCTCTCTCTCTCTCTCTGGAGCAGTTTTCTCTATTACCGAATGCTATCAAGCGAATTGCTTTGGCTTACCTTTGAGACCAGCCGTAGATCGGATCTCTTTGCGATGTTTTTGCCATCGTCCATGCTCCTGCATAAGTAGCTCTCTCCACCCCCACCCCCACCCACACCTTGTTTGTCTGCTTTTCATGTTATGTTTTTCAAATTATTTCTGCAATTTTCCCACGCTCCCGCAGCAGCCTAGCAGCCTAGCAGCCCAGGAACTCGTGGTCATAATTAAGGCTACTGATGCACTGTGTTTTCCTTTTACCCCGTGGGAGTAATCCTCCTCTAGTGGGAGGATTTTTGGAAGGTGGAAGCTAAGGTTGAGCTTCCAAAATATTTCCCCAATTCCTACAATTAGCAATGCCATTCAGATTTGTCTTGGCATTAATTCTAATCAATGGCTAAGTGGCTTTAAGGCGCATATGAAAGCCAAATAAAAATGCTGTTTGCTTGAAATATTATCAGAGCAGAGCAATTTTGCACAAGTCTGTACAAAAATGACAGCTTCAGATATCAAAGACGCAGTACATCTGTAATCGAATGGAATAGGATGTGATTAATATACATAAATGGATTTGTGTTGCTTCGTTGAGGTGCATTGTCGTCAATATTTTTCTGTCGCATGAACGTGGAAGACCGAGTGTGGGAGTGGGAGTGGGAGTGGGAGTGGGAGTGGGAGTGGGAGTGGTGGAGTGGGTTGGGGTGGGAGACCGAGCACCAGAGTCAACAAGGCCTGACGCAATTTCCTCTCAAATTCCATTATGTGTATCTGTCCCTGCCCTGTGCCTGCACTTGTACGTATACGTGATGGCTTTTCTTTCAATTTGTCGCTGCTGTTGTTTTACGCTTGGCTCTCTCTCTTTGGTGATTTGCCGTTCAATTCAAAACCAGCAGCAGCAGCAGCAGCAGCAGCAGCAGCATTGGCATATTTACAGTTGTTGCCGCATCCATTAATTGGTCAAAGCTGCGGCAAATGGAGAAAAAGGGGAGAAGGGAGGCTAGCGTGTGGGATGTGTGTGATGCGTCAATGCAGCTGCTGCTGAGGGTTATCCTTCGAGGCTGGTTATTTATAGCTCTCTAATTGAGTCAAAGACTGTTGAAAAGTTCTGCCCCCATGCCCCATGCCCCATGCATCCTGCCACAGCACGCTCTGCCTTCTCCCACTCAGTCCGATGCAATACCAATTGTTTTCGCATGCTCGCACTGATCCCAAAAGCCCGTGAATTGTTTTCAAAACTGTTTTCCTTCCCAATAGTGCCAAAGGACATGTTCAACTTGAAGACAGCACAACTTTAGGCTCTAAAATTGTGCTCAAACATTCAATAGTCCAATTGCTATGGCACTTTACTTCCGTACATTAATAATTCCAGCCGGTTCATTTTTTAATTTAGAATTGGTCAAACGGAATTGAAATTTCGCCAATGAATAGACGGCAAGATTAGGGAAATGCAATAACTTCACAGAAATTCACCATGGATATAGATGAATATGTGTTGAAAATGTGGTATTATTTCACCCTAACGAATATGATACCCCCATTAAACACCAGATATTTCCCTCAATTAATACTCGAACATAGGTCAAAAGTGCCCGCTTTTCTAGCATCCCTTTTTGTATATTTGATTGCAAGTAATGGGTATACCGGAGTCGGCACGAGCAGCAGATAACGCTCTATTTTTTGCTGTTGTTTTGCTTTTCCATCTGTTGCTTTTGTTTATGCCACCCGAGCAGTTTATTTATTCCAAATCCCATGGAGAGGGTGTGGCATAAAGAACCGGAATAGTGGGCGCAGCGGGGGCCTTTCGAGATACGTACATCTGTCAGCTAATATTTTATTTTTTTGTGATTGTGCAGCGAGCGTGGATACCGGGGCAAGCGTTCCCAGCTTTGTTGCTTTGATGCTTTGCCTGTTCGCGTTGCGATGCAATAAATCATGACCTGGACCAGGACCAGGACCAGCACCAGCAAGGACATTTCAATTCCGCTTATTTCACTGCCTTTCACATCTCCTTTTTCTCCGACTTACAGCATTCAGCATTCGAGTAGACATATTGCACGAGTATGTGTGTACGTGGATGGAGAGAGATTGAGAGTTGGCGTAAGATGTGGCTGAATAAATTCGATTTGGGCGATGCAGAACAAGTCTTTTTTGTTGTACAACGGGAGCGGGGGCTATAGTCCAAAATACCAACAGAACCTAGCCGGAAAATTGCACTGGGGAAGGGGAAAACGGAAAGCTTTGATCGTGAACGATACCCGTAAAAATGAACACACCTCCTCAAAGAATGTAATAGACTTGCTTTGAATGAAGCCCAAAATCAAAGCAGTAGGCGGCCCATTTCATTTGCCTTTTGAGCCACGTTCACAGAACAGTCGTAGGTCAATTTTTCTCACACTCACACTGCAATTACACCACTCAGAATTACCGATTAACATCAACTCTGCAATTGCAGGACGTGTAATAAGCCCATGGGGACCCTCCATGAACGAGAAGAGAAAGGCTCAGCTATGGGTGACGCTGCGATTTTGAAGTCTGTCCTGGCAGCACAGTCCTGGCAGGCAGAAGGGCTGGTCTCGGCACACGATCAGGACTCGTCGCTACGTGCCAGCGGCGACGAAGCAGAGGGAAAACCGCAGGATCAGGGCGACGCCTCCATCGTGATCAAGGCAAAAGTAGACAGCGGCGTCGCGGATGTGGATCCTTGTAAGGCGACTCAATGGGGGCTGGACGATGTGGGGAAGTGGGCCAAAGGCGAGCACTTCTCCAGAGTCCTGGTCGACTGCTTGCGGGTGGAATCCATTGACGGATCGGTGCTTCTCTCCCTGACCGAATCGGACATCAGAGAGCTGCGCTACAAGCTGGACTACAAGCTGGCCTTGGGCGAGCTCAAAAAGTTCTGGCTGGCTGTCCGCAAGCTCCAGCAGCTGGTGAAGAGCAGCAAATCCAATCCGCCGGCGCCGGTGGGGGGGTCAGGCCCCTGCTCCTGCCCGCTGCAGGACGGGCACTGCCCCAGCTTTGGAACCCCCGGAACCCACATATCGCCGGAGTACTCGAAGGCGGCCTTGAGCCTGGGCTACTCGTTTGTGGTGACCTGGATAACGTCGTTCGTGATGGTGATTGTGCACGAGCACGTGCCGGATATGGAACGCTACCCGCCACTGCCGGACATCTTTCTCGACAACCTGCCGCACATTCCGTGGGCCTTCAACATGTGCGAGATCACCGGCTCGGTGCTGTTCACCTTGTGGGTGCTGGTCCTGATCTTCCACAAGCACAGAATGGTGATGCTGCGCCGCTTCTGCGCGCTGGGCGGCACCGTCTTTCTGCTGCGCTGCGTGACGATGCTGCTCACGTCGCTGAGTGTGCCGGGCACCCACCTGAAGTGCAGCCACAAGGACTTCGCCATCGCCAAGGAGAGCGTGGATGCGACGAACGCCATGGTCCTGCGCCTGGGCCGGGCCTATCGCATCTGGCGCGGACTGGGCATGTCGATACAGGGCGTGCGGACGTGCGGCGACTATATGTTCAGCGGTCACACCGTCGCCCTCACCATGCTCAACTTCTTCATCACCGAGTACACGCCGCGCACCCTGTACCACCTGCACACGTTCACCTGGCTGCTGAACATATTCGGGGTCTTCTTCATATTGGCCGCCCACGAGCACTACTCCATCGATGTCTTTGTGGGCTTCTACATCACGTCGCGTCTGTTCCTCTACTACCACACGCTGGCCAACAACAGATCCCTGATGCAAGGCGACGCTGGCCGGACGCGCATCTGGTTCCCCCTGTTCAGCTACTTCGAGAGCACCGCCGACGGCATGGTGCCCAACGAATTCGATTCGCCCCGCACCCTCTTCAACCGCCTGAAGGGACACTTGTCGATGGCCAAGCACTGCATCAAGCTGGGCTCGCACCGCTGCTGGCTGGAGCGGCATTTCCCCGTCAAGTCGTCGATGCTCAGCTTCGGCAGCTCTGCGCAAATCACATCACAGAGCAGTCAGACGACCCAGACACAGTCACAGACCCAGACCCATACCCAGATGACGAGCAGTACCAGTGACATGGACATGTCGTTGTTTAAGCCAGAAGGCCCACAACCAAAACCAAAACCAAAACCAGGGTCTGTCAGAGATGTCGGACTTGCCTCCTCAGGACAGACTTCCCAGATGCTTTCCAACGCTGCTTCTTTTCCGCTGCTTCCCAAGAAGAAGATCTGACTTAAGAATTGTGATTTTTCTGCCACAAATTCAGGATAAATACCACACGGACTATAATATATGTATATATATATGGTAATACAATCGTAATACAATTTAAATTTCTAACAACTTTTTCCCATTGCAACTCCACTCTGTCTCTTTCTCCCTCTCCCTCTCTGTATTACCACTGCATCCTAACATTACTAGTGTCCTTCCAGTAGAATGCCGACATCTTTCGACATTCCCTGAATAAAATCCCCTGATGAAAACACTCTATTTATGGTTATGTCATTTTATTAGGCTAAGAAAACTTCAACCTGTTAATTATGCTGAGAAATGTTCCATTGCCTTATGTAATATATAAAGCTCTACACATATATTTGAAACGAACGTACAGTTATCTGTTATGCATGCATCGTTAAATATAATATATAAATAAGGCCTCGAAAGTAAAGCTTCACTTGCATTTAAGCTTTCAGCCCTTAACCAATATGTGCCAATGCCATGTAGACCATATGTATTTATGTTTATATACTTCTGACACCTGAGGGCATGTCCAAAAATGGTATGCATTAAAGTGCAACGCAAACGCAGAGCTCCAAGGCTGAAATGAAGATATTTACATGCCTGCATTGTGCATATGTACACGCAAATAAATACTAGTTTTCAGCCCTTAATCACTATGTACCAAGGCCATGCCATAATATTTCTGTACACAATATGTACATACATATGTATGTATGATTGCATTTATGTTATGCTATCACAATATGTTCGACAGATACATATAGTGCTCAACAATGGACTATGGGTCGAGAGCCCACAAAAAGTGGCCATAATTAACATACCCAAAGAAAACGCCAGTGCAATTTTAATATTGAATATAAATAAATATTCTATTTTAATTTATTTAATCTATAACTTATAATTTTGAAATGTATTTTTAATTCATAATTTATTTTATAAACAAGTTTTTTATTATTAATATTAATATTTATTAATATATTATAGTATTATAACATATACTTAATTGATTAAATCTACAACTTGTCGTTTTTTAATCTATTTTTATTTAAAACTACTTTTTTTTATTATGAAATTACTTTCAAGCATATTTATGAATACTTTGTCTTAAATTTAAAAATCTATGCCAATTCGAGAGGGCAAACTGTAATTAATATGAAAATATTTTATTGAAATATATTTCATATTTAGACTAAATATATATCTTTAAAAATTAATATTTTTTATTTATTTGAAAGTGGTTTATATTAATGTACATCGATTAAATATAGACATGTTTAAAAGACTTTCTTAGACTATGCCATATGCAGTCGTAATATGGATCATATGAGTGGATCAATTTCAAATTAATAAATTCAATTAATAAATTGTTGTCCAATTTATGCCGGGTCTTGGCCCACAGTGCAATGGAATATGCATTGCGTTTCATTTGCGATAGAGATGCCAAGAGCCACGCTTGAATGCAGGAAAGAGACAAATAGTAGGTGGACTGGGCACAGTAGGTGCGAAAATATAGTTTCAGAGAGAGAGAGAGAGAGAGAGAGATGCATGTTTTGCATTGTAGTAATTGCTTTCGTGTCTATTTCCAGCGCCCCTTATGTACTCAATGTCCAATCAGAGAAAGACAAGGCTTTTGACACAACAAGCTGATTTAATTCCCGGCTCCACTCCCCATTAACATGGCTCAACGCCCGACAAGTGCACTGCGTTTTTTATACATAGAATATATGTATATATGTGCAGGTTTTATGGGAATATTTTTACGATTTTAGTGCTTAATAGGTGAACGCATGAGAGAGATAAATAGTGCCTGTTGCATGGAATTGCTGGGAAAACATTGTTCCAGAGGGAGATGCATGTAGGAATTGCCGTTTCCTGATGGGAGTGTACCACTGAATGCCCAATCACAGAATCGATAGGCCTATGTCGCGAACTGATCAGACTGCTCTTGGCATTCATTAGCATTCAGTAAAGCTGTACATGATACGAGTATAGCCCTTGCCGGAGTTATATTTTGCACAGTTGTAATGCTTGAGAGTTGCCGGAAAAGAGAGCATGAACGAGATAAGTAATAGCTATTTCATAGAGTTCCTTTCTCTATTTCCTGCTGCAATTCACCTACGTTAGATAGTTTATGTATTGATTGGCCAATCGGAGAAGGGCGACACCCACGTGTAGCCGATAGTCCCCTCTCATTTACGAATTTGAATGGAAACTAAATCCTAAATGAGGACATGGTGACTACTGGGGGTGGAGTGGGTGCACTACTTGCCGTTCAAGTGTATGGATTACAATCGAAAATGCTAAAATAACCAGCAACTTAGCAACTTAGCAATATTCTGCACAGCAAGCCAAAAGTGTGGCAAGCTCTGTGGTGCCGGGGGTTGCAGCTCAGGGTCTTAGGAGCTAAGCCATTGCCGGAGGGGGAGTGCCTTCAGAGGCACCCATCCAACTGCCGATGCGAGCAGCAAATCCTTAGCAGCACAGCTGCAGCACCTGTTGTTGGCAGGGTCAAAAGTGGGGGCTAGGTTTCTATGAAACTATGCAGCGATATTGCTTGCACTCCATAAAAAAACCAAACAGATTACCAAAATTCCCCAATGAGGAGAGTCGGGTTGAGCGGTGGGTGCAGCTTTTGATACTCTTTCAGATCGATGGCTGCGAAAATGATAGAATAATCCCATCCCGCCGGTACACACCATCGACACAGTCCGAAACTCTTTCTTTTCTGAGCTGCAAGCAGAGAAGGGGGTAGCTGACAAATTGATACAGCAAATGCAACACGACAGTCGAGATTCGAAAACAGAGAGGAGTGCCTGTCCAGTCCAGTGGATTAGTGGCTGAGGAATGAGGGGGGAGGTTTGGCTTTTGGCTTGATTCGAAAAAGAGGAAGTTTTTGGACAGGTTAGCGGAAAGTTAGCGAGAAGTTTGGGGCCAAGGCTGCCGGAATCTCAGAGCTGTAGGAAAGGGATTTTCTTAAGGGGGCTGTGGGGTGGTAGGGGGCCGAATCGAAAGTGAATTGAACTGATGGCGTGTCTGAATCAGTGTCTGGGACCTGGAACCTGGTACCTGGTACCTCGGACTGCAGCTAAAACGAAAATTCGCCAATTTTCCAGCTGAAGTGGGAACAGAAGCTTTTCCGGGAAAGCACAGAAACAACAGAAGGAAAAACTGCAACAACTAGAGCGCATACGAGTGGAATAGCTGCCACTTGGAGAATTAAAAAGGCGGAACATAATTCGTCTTTCAGCATTTACATATTTACCCATTGAAATATGATGAGAGCATATGTATATATTTTATAGCGTTTTTGGCCTTATCATCTTTTGAGAAAATGTAAGCGACATGTCGTAGTCCTAGTTGTTCCAATAGCCCCATTGAAGGCCGTCAAAGAACCGACTTTCGCCATTTTTATTATATTTTCCCATTGCGAATACTGTAATAGTAAGAAAATAAATATTAAAAATCCGTAATAATTAATAGAAATTAATATTCCTGGATAAATTATGTGTATCTTTCTCCGCAATCGGAAAACCAGCAGCCACCTCCTTTATTTTCGGCCCAATTATATGTCTCATAAGTGTCATTATCCCGGTCCCGTGTGGAAAACTTCATGGTCAGGTGTCCTGCAGTTAGTGAATCTGCGGCTGTTCCTGAATATTCTCCCAGCGATTTCAGTTTGTTGGTTTCATTTTCGCTCCGAGCATAGCTGGTCCTTCCATTAACCTTTCCCGCTGAGAAATTGCTGAGGACAAAGATATTCTATTATTCTAACAATCGATGGACAGAGGAGGACAAGCCAAAGGTCAGAAGGCGGTGGATTGGAACAAAGTTTTGTTTGCTTCTTTCCGTGCTGCCCAATTTTGATGGGCATTCCAGAGGGAATGCTTAATGGAAGGACGCGGCACAGCACACACAGCGCAGGAAACATCCGACCAAAGTGGAGTAAAGAGAACAGGAACGGCTGCCGAATGTGTGTGGCCTCCTGGCCTCCTGGCCGCCTGACCTGCCTACAGACATTACGTTTAACACACATCAGCATAGCGCATTGTACAAGCAGTTTACAATTAATTTTGACAGAATTATGAGCTCCGTTGCACCGCTATGCAATAGTTTTAATTATTTGCGACAGATTTCTGTGAGACTAAAGATTTATATGGGGTGGAAATCTCGAGATCTCGAGATCTCGAGAAAGATCTAGAGTTTTTTTATGAATAAAAAGGATCAGCACACGCAAATGACTAGATTTAGCCTCCTCCCATTCCGTCCTTGAAGGGTATATGCATATACAATGCACTCGAATGGCAGTACCTTTTCCATATCTCATTTCATTTTGGTCTGGTATTCGAAGTGTTTGTGTCTTGTGTTTTGTTCTAGAAATTCATGAAATTTCTAAACAAATACTGTACACACTGAACACAGAAAATATTTCTTTCTTGTGTTTTTTTTCTGAAATTTGTATAACATTTCTACACAAATATTGTGCACACATATTAAACACAGCCAAATTTACACCAACTACAACTACAACTGCATCTGCACCTCGTTAAAATCCTCCTGACTCGCAAACATCAGGGGGACTTGGAACCTGTGAGAATGGGACTTCTCCAGGACTTCAATCAATACTGGACTGCAATCAATATTGGAACATCTTCTGTGTGGACTGTAGTGTCTTCATCTGGGACTACAACCCCTGCCCCGTCTTCCTCCACTATGTTGACAATTTCGTCAGTCTCGTCCACCCTCTCAATCCCTTGGGGAATTAGGAATGAAGCCATATTTTCAGAGCAGAACTAAATGAAATAAATAAATTTATTTTTTCTGCGAGACTTCTATAACCTATTTTAAGAAAGAGCTTTGTCCCCTTGCTTATATCGTCGCTTTGAAGATTCTTTAGATTTCCCCTCTTCATTTTGTTCTCTGAATCGAAAAGTACTACATGTATATTAAGGCATAGACTTTCATTACTGTTTTTTATTTCTGTTTCTGTTTATATTTCTGTTTTACAATCACCTAGCATCTACTCCTCTTCTCCTAACAGTGGCTGCCGACGAGGAGGGCCTCACCCGACAAAAGTGACTGGAGATGCACCTGGATGGCGTTGTCTCTGGCGAACTGGAGCTCTATCGTGCAGCCGGATCTGTGCAAGGAGGTGTGGCCCAATCTGCTAGGATTCTACGCCTTTGGGTCTACCCGCGAGGGGCTGGAGTCCTTGAGTCCTCAATTACAAATAGCGCCACAACGCTCATCGTCCTCCTCTCGGGTCATCTCGCAGTGCTGCAAACGTAATACCCAACTAATTAGTTTATTTCAATTAAAATTTCTCAACTCACTGAATTCTCACAGCACCATTCTCGAAGCTATTTCCTGTGGAGAGAGTAAGGTAGAGGAAGACACCCTCTACGTGGAGGAAGAAAAGGACAAGAATCCTATACATTTGCCAGACTTTTAATTCGAAGACTCTGAAGATGAAGGACTGAAGTCTTCTTATATCTCAATGCTTATCCATCAATGCCATACATAGATCATGCTTTCATATGACTTTCCTCCTGTTTTCAACATAATAAGCATAGAAAATTCCATAAAGTATCTACCTATTTATAATCAACACATTTCTCAAGTCAATCCTATTTGCGATTCAAGGTCTTATTATATTCGGCAGACTGCCTTTTTTATAGACGGTACTCACCTTTCCCGACCTTAGCTGAAATCGAAACGTTTCTCTCGAGGCATCCGGGCACCCGCTACTCGGTTTCTAGTTTTATACCCGGTACTCGAAGAGTATATTCGATTTATGGAGAAAGTGAATGTTTTTGACAGATGGAAGCCTTTCCGACCCCATAATGTACACATATATATTATCAATCAGCATCGATTTCCATGTCTTTCTGTCCCTCTGTCCGTCCGTCCCAATGGGCGCCTTGATCTCAAAGACTATAAAAGCAAGAGCTACCTAATTTTCTGTCCAGACTCCTGTGATATCGCACTACTATGCAACGCCCCCTTCCGGCACCACAAGAATACAAGAAAACTAACAACGAAGAATCATAGAGGATCAGATCACACACACTCCATCGGAGGTGCCCAAACCGACTGAGTATCGGGTGTAAATGTAGAGTCGCGGCCTTAGCTACGACTCACAACGTTCCCGCTCGTTTGTTTTGTCCTTATTGCCCCCTCAAGAGGCAATTATTTTTCTTCATTTATTAACACAAATTTTTTTCCCTTTTTTCACTGCTGCACTGGAATGTGGGAAACGCTTTTCTCCTCCTCCGAAACGAAATTCTTTTCGTTGGAAAATGCTGGGCCAAAGCTGGAGGATTGCGTCTATTCCGCTTTTTCGATTTCCCATTTAAAGAGTTTTAAATTTAATTTTGTTAAGTTTACTTTCGTTTTAGATCCATCCTTTTATTCTTGTTATTCTTGGTGGCTCCTCTCGCAAATATTATGCCTTCATCACCTTAAATTTATGTATTAAAGGATCGCAACATCATGATGTACGACATGGCCGAGCGGACGATCTACAAGGAATAAGTGGTGTGAAAGAATGATCCCACCAGGATACGGGCACAAGGATAGACTCTACCCACCGCTGAAAAGGTGGCCATGCTGGCCTCAAAGAAGTACCCCTTCATCTGGCAGGGACGCTGGGCGCGCATGGAGGCAATGAGCAGGACCCGCTTGGTGGGCGGCGCAAATTCCATCCAGTTGCTCTCGTAGAGGCCGTCGCCAAAGTCCAGGCTGGCCTCCTTGATGTTCTCGCCACAGCGGGAGTAGATGAAGAGGGCGATGAGCAGGGAGCCCACGAAGGCGATAAAGTAGAGGCTCTGCGGCTTGGGAAACAGATCGGCCACCTGGAAGCCGATGAAGCAGATCTGCAGGGCCGACAGGAAGAACTGCAGAAAGATCAGCGGCCGATAGTGATCGGCTATGAAATCGGCTATCCCCAGACCCTTCTGGTGCAGCAGCAGCACCTGGACCACCGCCTCCAGCTCCCCCCTGGGATCCGACTCGCCCATAGCCGGCAGATGGATGAGCCGTTGCCTGGCTATCTTGAAAATGGCGCACACATTGTACGTAAAAAAGGAGAGGAGGGTGTCCACGCACAGGGCCATGGTCACCGCACTGTAGCTGGCCATCACGTTCCACAGGTAGGTGGGCACGAAGAACCACATCACCTGGTAGTCGTACGGATAGACCCCCATGTGGGGCAGCTCCAGATGCAGCTTGCCGCCGTCTCCGCCGTCTCGCAGCAGGGCCAGGGACATGGTCACGAACGGCTTGATGGCCGCAAAGATACCCGCCAAGCAGAAGCAGCGCGTATAGGCCAGGCTCAGCATCTGGTCACTGCGATTCTCCGCGTCGACAATCTCCCTAGCCTCCGGCCACACGTTGATCTCTGAAGCAGAACGAACAACTTCACTTTGAGCACTCAGGACACAAAATGCCTTCTTGTTGCCTGCGACTCACCATTTTCCAGGATGCCCCTGATACGGTAGATCATGCCCACGAACTCCTTGCGGTAGTAGACGAACAGCAGGTACTTGACCAGGGTCAGCATGCTGGCGAAGGTGGAGCCCAGCGTGTCAGAGAGCAGGCTCACCTCCGTTATGTTCTCCCTGGCGGACAGGAACATGGGCAGCATGAAGGCGAACAGTGGGCCCATCGTCACGAACGTCACCAGGTGACGATCGTTGGCCGACGTGGGGCTCCACAGATCGATGCCTATCAGGCGGTAGACGAGTATCTGCACGCGAAGGGAGTGGGTCTCTTCTATCTTGGCCATCTTGGGGATTCTAGTCCGACTCCTGGCACTCAATCGGCTTATATACCACCTGAGTCAAAGCTAAAGCCTACAGCCAGTCCCAGGTCATGCACATGGGCGTGCCAGTTGGCATGTCAGGGCGGAATCTGTAATTTCCCTTATTATTCCTTTTTTTTTGCTCTTGCTTTTGTTTTCGATGGAAGCGGCAGCGGCGTGGGTGAAGGATTTGCAACTGCTTGTATTTAATATGCATCTTGGAAAAGTTTATGTGTGTGTGTGTTTGTGTGTTTGTGGGTGATGTGGAGGGAGGACATATGTGCAGGCACAGCGCCCAAACGCCATTCATTCATGGCTCTAATTACACATTTTTTTGTTGGTATTGTTGTGCCTTATTCTTGAGGAATCGGGTAATATGGTTCTGACCAGTTGTTTGCGACGCTGAAAAGAAGGCATATCCAAACTTTCTTCATCGCAGTGGATATAGTCTGTCTGATTCTATATTCGACATCAAATTATATGTTTTTCCTACTGAAAATAGCCCTAAGCTCAACATTTAAAGCAAATCGAAATACCATCACTTCGATGTCACAGGAACAATGCATCTGAAATGGCATAGGGTATATAGATTCGATCCTGGACGCTTTACCTTCCTTTATGGCTCTTACCCTTCTCTTGCATTCTTTTTCCTTTGGTTGCCTTTTTTCCTTGACAATCGGTAATGCCAGCTTTCGGTTCTCAGAAAGTGCATTCTAATTTTAATGAGTTTTTAGTTTATATTATAAACGCCCAGCCGAATATAGTTGGGGAAATGGGGGGAAATGGATAGAGCACAGCACCATTTTTTCGGCTCCCGCCTAGTAATTAGATGAGATTTTCCCAGGCTGCCGTTGACATTTGATAGGCCCCCTTTAATTTGCAAGCAGCCATGTCAGCAGCATGTAAGGCATACATTCATCTTCTTGTTATTTTATTTGAGTTTTGAAGTGCATTTTTTGAGGCTGCTTTTGATGTTTTTAGGTCTCCAATAAATCATGTCACCAGCATAGTTCCTAGATCTTAGACAGAAAGCGTCTTAGTTAGAGTTTTAAATTCCGCGCCACTCCGCACTTCGAGTGGCTGATAAAACGATTGCATTTTTCGCAATTTCGCTATCCAATAATTAGATGCGCAAAGAAAAAGGATGCCATTGATATATTTAATAGAATTTATAAAAGGATAGGACTTCATTTACAGAATTTTTTCCATATAAGTTACAATTTTGAATTGCGAGCGCATTAGGAAGTGGCGACTCTGCCACAACCCTTCCATTTGTCTATATTTTGTGGAAAGATTTCTGTCAGATAATTACATAGATGGAAGTAGACACGACTGACTTTAATATTTCCTCTCTGCGATTTCTGCCTTTTTATTCATCAATTACTCAGATTTTAATTTAAATTGTGCGCGTAGTTCTGGCCTATCCTCTTCAAAACACCATGTAGCATATGTTGATATGTAGCAAATCTGTAGTTACCGTGTAGTTGCCATGTAAGAAAAGGGACATTTGTTTTTGGCCTTCTTTGCTTAAACCTAATTTTATAAACATATCAGTAAAGAGAGTCCTTAAAACTAACCAATTTATTAGAAATTTAATGCAGCAATCCGATCAAATTATATTTGCATTGCTGAAGGTCCAATCTAGCTAGTAATAGTACAAAGAATATCAAAATCGAGGAATATGATTTTCATCGGTGTATGTACAATATACTTTGAAAATGGGACAGTATATTTCGGTATATTCTGAGAGTCAAACATACCGTTTATCGAAAAGTCAAAGTCAAAAAAATACAACCCTACATAGTTGTATAACCTCAGACGCAGCAATTTCAGCCGAAATTCCGAACGTGAACGTGAAAAATAACCTGAAAGTGAGTAAACGATGCCCAAACAATGAAAAATATAGATATAGATATAACCCAATTACTTTGTCTTGCACACCCGCAGCAATGGCTGGTGAAGGCGAGAAACTGACCGGCATGTCGAAAATATTCAATGGCTCGACCATGAGCGGCCGCGCCAATGTGAGTACTTTTTTGCATTCTTATGCAGATCTATGTCGTCCAAGTGTTATGACACCCTCTTGATCTATGGTTCTTGCAGGTGGCCAAGGCTACCTATGCTGTGATGGGACTAGTGATTGCCTACCAGTTGCTGAAGCCCAAGAAGAAGTAGAGAGTTGCCGTTGCCTCTTTTCTTCTCGTACCAAGTGTGTCTGCAGCCCCAGTCGGACCCAGGGACAGACTGCTGTGATCCGAGCACCACAGAACGGGCGCCTCAGCATCGAGACCATGTAATTTTTTGTTTAGTGCAAGACCTTCAAGGAATAAATAAGTTGAAAATGTAACACACTGAACCAAATGGCTTATATAATGATCTAACACGGCAGGAGAAGGCCTTCCTGGTTCCTTGATGGCAGCCGGCTGCCCAAAAAATATCTTTGTGAATGAATAATATAAGTGCTCCCCGATAAGGGGAATTCTCTTCCATCTTGCATCTCGCTCTAATTCAGGTCATCCACTTCTTTCTGTATGCACAGATTGAACAGGATGGAAAGCTCACGCCTGCTCATTGCATTCATCTCCCTTCAAAACAACACCTAACTTTTGAGGATTGCACTGCCAGATGCATTCAGACATAGCCTTTTCCGCTAAAGAGCATATATATGTATATGCAGTTTATATATTTCTTATGCTCCAAAAACATCTGTTGTGATCGATTTATATTTTAGATACAACTTTTTGCAAGTATTTTTTCTTTTAAGTATAATTTATACTCTCCTGGCAACCAGTCTACCCTTACCATTATAATCCTCTGGGTAATCGTGAATCGCATCCATTATCTGAAGATCGAACAACCTAACAAGTAGTCGGAGCACCAAACTTCTCCGAATAGACGCATACAACGTGAATAGCACCGATAGTTCTTCATAGCTGGGGCTCATGCACTTTTCTATAATTAAGCGATCCGAAAACTGTTGTACATCTTACGAAAAATATGGCGTTTGCTTGTGTACCCATTATTCTTACCGGCCGTCGAGAATCGTCATCAGGTTGGATGCAGTATGAAACATTATGCGTGAATCCTGTTGCACCCTTGACCCATGCGCATGCTCCATACTCTACCCTTTTTTTTTATTTTATATTTTGGAAGAGAAATAAAATGTTGAAAACATTGTGCGTACAGTGTAGGTTAAAAACTTCTTGTTCAACAAATTTGGTTCGTTGTTTGTTTTGGGTTTTTTGTTTTGTTTTTAAATATTTTATTTAAAGTTTTATTTCATTTCAAACTTGCTTTAAATTTTCCTCATTCATCGATTGAGGCTAGGGGTAAGGGAGGTCGATCTGGAGCGGGCCCCAGATTTGAATCGAAATTGAAAGATACCTCTCATTCATTGGTTGGAGAGGTCCGTCAGGGGGTAAGGGTGATCTGGGGCGGGCCCCAGGTTAGTTTTTTTTTTGTTTATATCGAAATTTCAGTATTGCTAAAAATTAATTTGAATGAATTGAATGTAAAAATGGTTTACATATATTTCGTATAAATATTTCATGTACTGTACTCTTCTTTTCTCTCCTATCTGCCTGCCTGCTGGCCGGGCCGGGCCGAGCCGGCCCTATTCCTCGCTTGACCTGACGGTCCTTCGACCGTTTAGCTGTATGTTAATCAGCCCTAACGGGTGTCTTGATGCATTTAAAATATATGTTGTAGGTATAAATTAGTGTTTATATCATTTATCAATTGTATATGCTATGTAATTACCGTTTTACATGTATTGTATAATAGCAAGCGTTTGCTTCGATTTCGGTTTTCTTTCTATATCTTTCTATATTCCTGTTATCCACTAACTGTTTCGCTTTCCGTTGCTTTTCTTTTGTTCTCTTTATGTTTCTGTTTCTTTTCGTTTTCCATGTTATTTTAATAACTAATCTATTTGCCTGGCTTTGCAAAATCCCCACTTTGGGGGCGGGTCTTATGTATGTGTGTTGTGAGTGAGTGAGTGAGTGAGTGAGTGAGAGGGTGCGTGTGATCGAATGAGTCTGATTGTGTGGGTGGGTGAGTGTGGCTGTGTGTGTGTGTGGGTGGACTATTTAATATACCGCTATATTCCATTGCTTTTTTCTATTGCATTTTCTCTTTTGCGCTTTACAGCAGCAGCGCAGCACAGAAGCAGCGTAGCAAAGTGCGCAGCGCAGTTATTCTGCTTCATTTTTGTTTTTGGTTTCTTGTCTATATTTCTACTACATATTCGCATAGGGAATCGATTGGGTGCTGCAGGGCGGGCGGGCGGTCCGCAGGGATCTCCTTCCAATCCACCCTCCTAGGTATTCGCTGAGAGCGCGTGTGGGTGGTGGGTTGGGGGCTTGTGGGGTGTGCGGGCAAGAGATCGATCTCTGCGGCTCGGCTCTCCCACCGTCGTCGCAGTCACCCAGGGATGTGTGCGAGTATAATCATTATAATTACTGTTGTACGAGCACGAGTATGTGTTTGTTTGTGTGTGAGTGTGTGTGTGTGGGGGGGGATCTTTTTGTCATTAAAAGTTTTGCCGTTTTTGCCTCTATATATAATATATATATATATATATATATATAATCGTATTCTTGTATATGCATGCGTATGTGTTTTTTGTGTGGGTGTGTGTGTATCGTTAATGCCCATACATAGATCATATAGTATCCTTGTTAAGTTACAGTTACATAATGAATTACACATTTATATAAATTGTTTAAATTTCATTCTCGTTACGTTACTCTCGTACTCTCATACAGCATACATTACTTTTAATTCTCTCATTTACGTGACTGCGCCTTTGAGCATAAAACGTTCGTTTCGTTTCGTTCTTCATTTCATTTCGATTACAGTTCTTTCCGATTGCTAACTGGCGATGTCTGGCAGGTCTGGCTGCGATAGGGGGTGGTGGCGGCGTTGCCACCCATGTGCGATTTGCGCTGAACACTTTCAATTTAAAGCCTGGGATACCGGGGTATACGGATACCGTTATTCGTTTAGCAGTGCTGCCATATTGACTTGAGTGGGGTGGGGGACTTGTATAACGATCTTGATCGGGATCAGGAGTTACTCATATGTCTGTATAATGCTACATAGAGCGTGTTATTGCTGTTTGGTTTTTTGTTTTTGTTCATACATGATTTCTATAATGTATTTTGTTTGATTTTACTTCTTTAAACTTATTTTTGCGCTTAATCAAACTTAAAAGCTTGCCTGCTCTTCATTTGTCTCTCTCTCTCTCTAGTCTCTATATATATGTATGTATGTATGTAGGGATCATCTCGTGCTCGCTTTCTCGTCACTTTCTTCGTACTTTCCGTTCTTTCTCTCAGATGCGATTTGGATTGATTAGATAGAGCCCCGGGATACGTTTTGTATATATGTATATATATAATGTTTTATATTGTAGCATAAACATAAATTAGAATTATTAGTGGATTTTTTGTGTGTTGCAAAAAAATTAAACAATATTTATGTATATGTATTATGTATTTATGTATAAAGAAATTAAAGCATACGCAGTGCCAAATGTTCAGTTTTTTGTTGGTTTTCTATCTTTTGTTGGTTTTTTGTTTGTTTTCCTTGGGGATTTAATTGGGGAGAGCGTTGAGGGGCGGGGCAGGGCTGGGCGGGGCGGGGAGGGGGAGTTGCGGGAGAGAGACTCTACTACAAAAAAATAATAAGTATATAAACGTAAAAGTAATATTATGTAAATTTGTTTGACAAAAAATACACTCCGCTATTCATGTAAGTATGTATTTATATGAGTTCGTGTTCATGTGTCTGTGTGTGTGTTTGTTTGTGTAATGTATGCATGTTGTGTGTTTGTGTGTGTGTGTGTGTTTTGTTTAATAAGTAATTCTCTTGCGATTTCTCCATTTTCTATTGCTCCTTCGGGCTCCTGTTGCTGCCGCTTCCGTTTACTTCATCTGTTGCGGCGGTGGCGGTGTGACGGTGTGGCGGAGGGGGGCAGGACTGTTTAGGGGGGTGGTGGGGTACCTATCTCTGATCTGCACATCTGCATTTTCCGTCTTTGTTCCGCCTCTCTTCCCCGAGGACCCGGCAACGCTCTGCTGCCGATCCTCCTGCCCATTTTGCTCCTCCTCGCTAAACGGCATCTATTCCTGCTCTAATTTTCTGAAACGTCTGTGTGTTTCGAGTGTCTCTTCGCTGTTGCTAAATTTCGCTTTTAATGCTTTTCTCTCACTTTGCGGTTGCATTTCTCTCATTTCTCACATACTGAGGTTTTTTACCGGGTACCGTTTTTTCTTTTCATTTCTCTCGATTGCTTTATTCTCTAGCGGTTAACTTTGACCGTCGTATTCTTGGCAGCTCTGGTTCTCTTGTTAGCTTTTTTTAGCTCTCTACTCATCTCTCCTCTCCCTCTCCGTCTCTCTCTCTCTCTATCTTCGTGGCTTCTGCACCCGCGTCTACCTTCTTTATTCTCTCACTTTTTCTCTTACGCTTTCGCTAGTATCTCTTGTGGTTTGTGTTATTAACTTTCGATTTCGTTAACTTTCTGCTTTCTGCTTTCTTCTTCAATTTTTACTTTTTTACTTTTTTGTTTACTGTTTGCTTAACGTTTAGTTTTGTTTTATGGATAAGTAAATATTTCTCGTCTCTGCTTTCGCTTTCGCTTCCAACACAGTTCCTACATTCGTTATTTTTCCATTCCTTGCCTTGCCTTTCCTTTCCTTTTCTTGATTTTGTTTTCTTCGCCTTCGATGCGCATTCCTCTTCCACTATTCCTCGTTTCCTCGTTTCCTCTATGCCTGTATGCACGTTTGTGTGTGTGTATTTTCTTCTATTGTAGGTGGGGGACTGTGGCTGCGGCTGTGGCTGTCTGCTGGAGTGGGATTGAGAGTGGTCGTGGGCATGGTCGTGGGCGTGGGCGATGGATTCTGCCCCACTCAGTTGGCGTGCCACTCGCCGCGATTGGCCCCACCGCCGGAGCCGGCCGCATTGTTGGCGTAATAGGGTTTGCTCAGCTGCGCAGCCGCCGAGCCGACCGCGGAGCCGGTTGATCCGCCGCCCACCGATCCTCCTGGTCCCCCGTTGCCACCGCCACCGCCGTTACCGCCCGGCGGTCCAACTGGGGCATTGCCATTGCCACCGGCACTGCCGGCACCACCGCCAACGCCGCCGCCACCGCCGCCGCCTTGGCCGCCCACTCCTCCAGTTCCGCCGGTCACCTGCCGCATGTTTTGGGCGCGCTGCGCCGCTGCTGCCGCCTGATCCCGCTGCTGCTGCTGCTGTTGGGGATGCTGTTGCGGATAGTTGTTGGGTCGCTGAATGGGCGTCGGGTACCGGCCCTGGTTGCCGCCGCTCTGTCCCACGCTGCCAACACCGTTTCCGCCACCATTGCCACCTCCACCGCCGTTGCCGCCAACCACCTGAGAGCCGCTGCCACCATTCCCGCTGCCACTTCCCACGGCACCGCTGCCACGTCCGCCCAGTGCGTTCATGTTGGGTCCGTTGCCGCCATTGCCTCCCTGCTGCTGGCGCTGCTGTTGCTGTTGCTGCTGAGATTGTTGCTGCTGCTGCTGTTGTTGTTGCTGTTGTTGCTGCTGCTGCTGCTGTTGTTGCTGCTGCTGCTGTTGCTGCTGTAGCACCTGGTTTTGCAGATCCCACTGTAGGAAGAGAAGGGAGAGAGAGAAAGAGAGAGAGTAAGCATCATTCTGGTTGGGAGATCAAGCTCGATCAACTCACAGCGCCGTAGTTCTTGTGGTGCGGCGGACTGGGCTGCGACTGGACCTGTTTGGCCAGGCCGAGACTCATGTCAGCGCTGAGTGGACTCTTCAGCTGTCGGCCCATCTGCAGGGGGGAGACAAGACACACAGTTTGGGGGGTGGATTAGGAGGCTGATCGGCTAGCGATTAAAGACTATATCTAATTATACGGATGGAGGAGGACCTGGCATGTCAGAGATCTACCGAAATGCCCAGGGATATTGAGAATTCAAAGGCAAAGATCTGCATGTAGTTATATATAGTTATCTCTGACATGATTTGGATTTGAGAGATGATGCATACGAGCTACGCGCTTAAAAACCGAGGGAATACCTTACAGAGGAAACACATCGATTCCGACAGAATAGATCTTGCAAACATCTGGGAGTAAAGGCAAAGGAACAGCCCAATTCCGTTTCCATTGGAACAATCCGATTCGATAAGGGATTTTTCTTAATTCTAGATTCTTGATTTTCTTGATTTTCTTGATTGTCTTGATTTTCTTGCTTCGTCGACTGTTTTATCTGAACTGATTGGATCGGATTGGATCTGATGGATAAGTTGATGGATAATGAATATATACATATTTAGATGGTTCGCTATGTGCCGACTGACTATCTGACTGTATTTCTCTATCTGTAGTCCTTACCGAGTCCTGCATGTGCCCCTGTCCCTGGCCGCTCTTCAGGTAGGCCGCTCCGGGCGTGGGGCCCCCGCGGTACTGATTGATATTGGCCGCCGTCAGCAGCGGGGAGTTCATGAACTGCGTGTTGAAATTGCCCATCGTGTGCTGCGACTGGGGGCCGCCTGGCGGCCCATTGGAGCCGGGCGGTCCGCCCTGGTGGCCGCCGTACATGCCGGCGGCTGTGGCCAGGCCGTAGCTCTGCGCACCACCGTTGCCCTGCGGCGGGGGTCCACCATAGAACTGGGGGCCACTGGGACCGCCTGGCGCCGAATTCGAGTAGTAGCTGTTGGACTGGAGCTGATGGGCGCCCGGCGGCGGGCCGCCCTGGCCCGGATGCTGGGGCGGCGGGCCAGGATAAAGATTCATATACTGCTGGGTGGTGGCATAGGGACCGGGCCCGCCGCCGCTGCCCGCCGACTTGGAGCCTATGGCCCCGATGGGCTGCTGGCTGGATTGAGGCGGCTTGGCCGCACCCGAGGACATCATGGAGTTGCTGTTAGATGAGATGATGGCCACCGCGGCGTTCGGATTGCTCAGCTGCTGCGAGTTGGGCTGGCCGAAGGGGCCGACCGTCGGGCCGCCGGGTCCGCCGCCCAGACGGAACTGCGACGACAGATTGGAGTACATGTCGGGTGTGGGCGCCGTCTGGGGCATGTTGCCGCCATGGGCCGTCTGCATGGCGTACGCATTGACGTTGAAGGGGCCACCGGCTGCCGCCGCCGCCGCCGCTGCGGCCGCATAGTGGCCCGGGAAGCTGTGTGCGGCCGCTGCCGCCGAGTAGGCGGGCGAGCGGCTCGAATGATCGAGCGAATGGAATGGAGCATACAGATTGCCGCCCTGCGACGGTGGCGGCGGCGGTGGCATCTGCGACGAATTGAACACCACGGCCGGCGGGCTGGGAATCGTTGGAATGCCGCCGACACCGAACTGCGGCGACGCCTGGTAGAACGGTTGCTGCTGCTGCTGGTGCTGCTGATGCTGCGAGTGCTGCTGCTGGGAGTGCTGCTGCTGCTGCTGTTGGCTGGGGGGCGGAGACATGCCCAGGTACTTCTGCTGCTTGGCCTTCTGGTGCTGCTGCTGCTGCTGTTGCTGCTGGGGACTGGGATAGTCCTCCTGCTGGAACTGCTGGTCCAGGGACCCGCCATCAAAGGGCGATCCATGGCCCCCGTAGCCATGCACACCCGGCACGGGCCCCGGCGAGGACAGCGCATGGTGCTGATGGTGCTGGGCCTGCTGCTGCTGGTGGTGATGGCTCTGCATGTGCACCGCGGATACCGCATAGTGAGGCATCTGCTGCTGGTGCTGTTGGGAGGCAGCCACCGCCGCGGCCACAAACGAGGCGGCACTCATGTGGCTGCTGCCGTCGTCGCCCCCCTGGGGCTGCAGCACAGATTGTTGCTGCTGCACCGCCTGCTGTTGTTGCTGCTGCTGGACCTGCTGTTGGACCTGCTGCTGCTGCTGCACCTGCTGTTGGACCTGCAGCGGCTGTTGCTGGACGAGCGACTGCTGCTGCTGCTGTTGCTGCTGCTGCTGAGCCATGGCCTGCTGCTGCTGTTGGCCCAATGGCAGGGCCTGCTGTTGCTGCTGCTGCTGCACCTGCGAGGGCGATGGCCCGTCCGACATGGGTGTGGCCGACTCCCACACCTTTTTCACGCTGGCTATCTTCATGTTGAGATCGGCCGTTGAATTATTTTGCTGCTGCTGCTGCTGTTGTGCCGCCTGCTGCTGCTGCTGCTGGTGGTGCTGATGCTGCTGGCTGGCGGCGGCCTTGTCCATGGTATCGACCTTAAGGGGCGAGGGATCATCCCCGAAAGTGAAGCCTAGCTTCATGTCCTGCGCCTCCTCGCCGGCTCCCGTGGCGGACTTGCCGCCGAAGCTCATCTGGGACAAGGCACTGGAGAGGCTGTCCACCGTGGAGTCGCCCGAGAGCTGGCTGTTGGGCTTGATCACCACAGCCGCTGCAACCGCCTGCTGCTGCTGCTGCTGTTGCTGCTGCTGCTGCTGCACCTGCTGCTGCTTGTACGTTGAGTTCTCGAAGATGATCGTGTTGACGGGGGCACCGTCGATCAGGAGAGTGGCTCCCTGGCCACCGGGCACAGTGCCCGGACCAGAGCCGGCACCCACTCCCAGGCTGACGGCCACCAGTGGCAATTTCTCGCCGATGGCCGCCAGCTTGATGACCTTCTCGCTGCTGCCGCAGGGACCGCCGATGACCGAGACGGATGAGGGGTCGCCGCCGGCCTTTTTCTTTTCGAGCAGATCGGCTGAGCAACCCAATGACGAGGGGACGCCGCCTGTTACGACGCCGCTGGTCAGGGTCGTGGGCGCTCCTACTGCCGCGGTGGCAGCCAGTCCGGGAGGCATGCGCGCCGGCGAATCCTTTTGCGCCTCCTCCTTGACCAGGGCAGTGTGCTGGCTGTGGCTGTGGCTGTGACTGTGGCTGGGGGCTGGCGTGGCAGTCTTGCAGTCCTTCTCCTCGCCTACACCTCCGCAGGCCTCCTTCTCGTCCTTGGCCATGTGCTTGCTCTTGTCCGCCAGATCCGCCTCCGACTCTGAGCTGCGCTTGCCGTACTCCTCGTAGCCGAGCCGTCCATATGCGCGCCCAGCATTACCAGCTGATCCGGTGCCGGATCCCGCGGCTACCGGACGGCGATATCCAGGCGCTGAGACGGCTCCACCTCCGCTGCTCAGTCCGCCGCGTCCGCGTCGCGAGGGCTCTCCGCGTGGCGAGAAGCCGGCCTTGTTGGCCGACGGCTGTCCCGCTGGATCCTCCGGCCGGCGACGTGCCGCGCCAGCACCTCCGCCACCGCCACCCCCACTGCTGTAGCAGTCTTCGTCCACATCCTCCGAGTGCTCCGATTGCTCGCCGCCGCTGCCGTAGTAGCGTCTGCCAGCTGCACCGCTGCTGCGGCTGCTGCTGCCCCAGTCGCTGCCGCTCCTCTGTCCGCCGCGATAGCTCCCACTGCCGACAGTCGCGGCTTGTGCTCCGCCTCCTCCAGCGCTGGCCGCATAGCTGCGTGTACCGCCGCCACGTCCTCCAACAGCGCCGCTGCCCCCGCCTCCGCCTCCTCTGGGACTGGGCCGCTTGCCGGCGGTGGCGTTGGGATGCGCCTTATCCTCATCTTGCGGCTGCTTGCTACCAGACGCCGCCTGCTGCTGCTGATGCTTGGCCTTATCGGCATCGCCATCGGACTTCTCCTCCGACTTGTCATCGGACTTCTCCAGCGGCTCCACGCTGCGACGCAGGATCTGCGTGGGCATAATCTCAGCAGGAGCGGGCTTGTGCAGCGATGGAGAGGCAGGCAGCAGTGGCTTCTGCTGCTGCTGGCCGCCAACGGCACCGGGGGCCATGGCCTCTTCGCTGAGGCTGGGCTGACGGGCCGGACGCTGCAGGATCTTAATCTGCACTGACGAGTCGTGGCTGTGGGTGGAGGAGAAGCTCTCGTCGCGGTGCCTGTGGTGCACTTTCTGCTCGGCATCGGTCTGCTCGGCCCACGAGGAGCACGAGCCCAGGCCCAGGATGGCGCACTCCTCGCCACCAGTCGACGACGAGACGCTGGTCTTGCGATGCGAGTTCTCCGAAATGCTGCGCGGCAACGACTGCACCTGACTCCTGTACTCCTGCTGTCCCCGGGTGAATCGCTGCTGTTGCTGCTCGATGGTCAGTACCTCCTGCTCCTCTCGGGCACTGGAGCTGTCGTGACGGTTGCGTCCGTAGCCGCCACCAGCGGCTCCTCCTCCACCGGGAGCGCCGCGTTGAGCATAGCCCCCACGTCCCCCTCCACCGCTTGCCGCGGCACCAGCTACCGCTCCTCCCCCGCTGCCAGAACCCACGCCGCCCTTCTGCAGGTAGCGCGAATTGCTGTCGAAAGCACTGCTGGCCGAGGCGCTCTTCTCCAGGCGCGGCTGCTGCTGCTGGGCCTGCTGTTGTTGTTGCTGCTGGCGCTGGAAACGTGGTGGTAAATTCGATTGAAAGTGGGTGAGGAACACGCCCTTCTGGCCGTATTCGCCGCCAGCCGGCGAGCCAGAACCTGACACGCCGCCTCCGCCGGTTGTCACGGGACTGACGCCGCTGCCCAGGCTGGAGATGCTGCCGCGTGGACGACGATGCTGGCCGCCGCCCTCGTCCTCACTGGCATTGCCCAGCGGTGCGGAAAGGGATTGCGCTTCATTCGAGGAGACAGAGCCCGAGGACGAGGCGGGTCCCTCGCCGGCCTGAGCCGCCGCCGCTGCCTTCTTGCTGTTCATTTTCATTTCGAGCTCCTGCAGCTTCTTGGCCGCCGCCTGTTTTCGCTCCATTTCGCGACGCTCCTCCTCTTCCTTGCGCTGCTTTACTCGCTCATAGACACTGGCGTCCAGGGAAATGCCACCGGCCACTGGTGCCCCAGCATTACCAGAACTGCCACGATGTCCGTTTTGTTGGCGCATGTCCTGCTGCTGCTGCTGGTTCTGCGATTGCTGCTGCTGCGGCTGGTCCAAGCCCCCGTCTGGGAGGGACTCGCGCTCGCTACTATCCTTGCCACGCTGCCAGCCGGAGACGGAGGAGGCGGTCATCTTGCCAGCCAATACTGAGGAGGCAGCTGTGGAGGCCTGGGATTGGGAATGGCCCTGCTGTTGGTGTTGGTGCTGCTGCTGCTGTTTGCCAGCATGGAGATGATCCTCTGGGGGGGATTCGTCGTCCGAGAATGTCAACTTCTTGGTATAATCAATATCATCCTGCTTTGTCCAGCTGTCGTCCTTGGCTATCGCATTCAAGCGCTCCAGATCCTCCTCGCGGATAATGGGTCGCTGCATTTGGGCCACTTCCGGCTCTACCACATAGTCCTTCTCCTTGCGTCCGCCACCGTTTGCCTGCTGCTGCGCCTGCTGCTGTTGCGGTGGCGTCGCTGTGCCCATGCCCTGTGGGGGCGAGGCAGAGGCCGCAGGACGCTTCGGTATGGCGCTGGCCGCCCGAAAACCGCCAACGGCCGGGGAGGCGGCCCGTCCCCCAAGGATTCCGTTCTGATAGTGGGTGGGCAGACCCGATTCGGAGCCGCCCGCGAGAATGGAGGCCACCGTGGTGGCCATGGTTCCACCGACACCCATGCCCAGGCCGCCGGCAACCACCGCCGATGTGGGCATTGGTGCACCGCTGCGCATAAACGAGGGCATCAGCGAAAGTATGGGCAGCGGAACGGCTCCTCCGTTCCCCGATCCGCTGCCACCGCCAGGTGTACCGCCACCGCCGCCGTTGCCAGCGATCTGATGGTGGCCCTGGCCCTGTTGGCTCAACGCCAGGTCCGAGTTGGCCGCCGCCGCCGCAGCCGCTGCCGCAGCACTCTTGGCCGCCTTCTCCTGCTGCTGCAGCCAGGTGGCGGTATCGTTCTGTGGCCGCAGGCTCATCTCGCCCAGATCCATGCCACCGGCGCCTCCGCCGCCGTCGTCGTTGCCATCTCTGTAGTCGCGATGCGAGTGGTGCGATCCGCTGCCATACTGACGTCCCTGTCCCTGGCCCTGGTGGTAGTCCCGATGGTGGGACGACTGTTGCTGATGATGCTGCTGCTGGTGCTGGTGCTGGTGCTGCTGCTGATGATGGTGCGAGTGGTGCGAGTGATGGTGGTTCTGCTGGATGGAGCTCGAGTGATGCGCCTGGTTCTGGTAATGTCCCTTGCCCGACTGCACACCCCCCAATCCGGAACCGGCACCGGCACCGCTCGATCCGCCGCCACCGCTTCCGCCGCTGCCAACTGTGCCGTCCAGTGTGGGGAACTCGTATTGGAATTGCGGACTCTGGTAGTGGGGCACCACCTGCTGCTGCTGCGAATGATGCTGGGGCTGGCGACCAAAGTGCTGGCCCCTCTCGTGTCCTGTGGTTATGGCAGACCATGACTTGGGTGAGTTGAGCGAATGGCCACCGCCGGCTGCTGATCCTCCTCCGCTGCCGCCCGGTCCGACTGCCGAGTTATTGATGAGCTTGTAGTTTTTGTTGCTATTGGCGCCACCG
Source organism: Drosophila helvetica (assembly GCA_963969585.1). Classification (NCBI taxonomy): domain Eukaryota; kingdom Metazoa; phylum Arthropoda; class Insecta; order Diptera; family Drosophilidae; genus Drosophila; species Drosophila helvetica. The sequence goes on along the minus strand of OZ018401.1, from coordinate 12,903,358 downwards.
CCGCCGCCGCTGTGGGTGTGGCTATGTCCAGAGGAGGCACTGTTGTTGCCGCCTCCGGAGGTGGCGTTGTTGTTGCTGTTGCTAGTGCTACTATTGCTGTTGCCGAATTTATTGCCGGCGTTGCTCGTTGAGACGTTGTTGTTGTGGTGGTGGTGATGCTGCTGCTGCTGCTGTTGCTGTGAACCTGCGCCTCCTACGCCAGGTGATGATGAGGCTCCACCGCCTCCAGCTGCTCCTCCACCGCCGCTACCGGCAGCGCCTGCTCCTCCTCCGCTGTGGGCAGTGGTGTTGTTGTGGCTATTATTAGATCCTCCTGCTGAGCCTGATCCTGCTGTCATTAAAGAGGGGATATACATACATATAGCAGATGTAGAGAGTACTCTTCAGCTGCTGCTGCTGCTGCTACTGCTGCTGCACTCACCTTCGACTGAGACTAGGAAATTGTTGTTGCTGCTGCTGGTATTGGTCTCGGCCTTCAGGGATGGCAGATTGGCTGGTGGTCGCCTAGCGGACGGCACTTTGCCCAAGATTTGCATACCATGTTTACGAGGCACTTGATTCTTCTGTGCGGATGGTTCACTTGATTCACCCTGCGCAAGGAGGCGGTAGGGAGGGAGGGAGAGCGAGTCATGGGATCAGCAAACAGTAAATATGTACATACATATGTAAGTATATGGGGACAATAGAGGGACATCTATATATGTGCATGGTGTGTACTTACACGACTATTCTTGTACATGCGATTTATATCCAACGCTGTGAATTTGGGCTTGGCATTTCGCTCTCCCCTACTTCCCCCCAGTGTACTCATGCTGCCAATAGATCCTCATTAGCGTTAGCTTCCTTGACGCCGCCGCCGCGTTCCTCGCTCTCTCAATGCGCTGGATCTGGATCTGGATCTCAATGTGGATGTGGTTGTGGTGGAGGTGGATGTGGATTTATCGCTCTCCTTTGTCGTTGTTGTTGCTGCTTGTGCTCGCACTCTCGTTCACTCTCTCAATATATATATGTATATCTCCCTTTCTGTCTTACCTTTGGGGATCGTTGATTGGGCAATCTTCTTGCTTCAGTCTTTCTGGTGAGCTGCAAGAGACGAGAGAGATAGAGAGAGAGAGATATAGAAGGACTGACAGAGAGGAAGAACGAAAAAGGGAGAGTGTTAGGCCACAATTTGTTTACTGCAATTCTTCCATTGTTGCTTTTGTTTTGGTGGACAAACCATTCTCTTCACACCCACCCACCCCCAACGCTCTCGGGCAATGCATTGCACTCACTAAAGCCGAGATGCCACCCTCTCCTCTCGCACCTCTTCTCAACAACTTATGTTTGGTGTGAGCAGGCTAGCGCCAGTCCCATTAAAAGCACACGCAAACGAGTCTGCCTACGGCATGGCAGCAGGCAGAGCGGGACGGCTGTATGCAGTGCTCTCTTTGATTGCTGCCCACACACACACACACACACACACACAGCCACAAACACGCACACACATACACCAGACAGCCAGAACACAGCAGCAAAACTGAGCCGAAGCGGCAACGCATTGGAAAGAAGTATTTGCGGTGGCGTCTTGTAATGATTGGTGGATGGAGAAGGGGGGGGTGGAGAACGAACGAACAATGGCTGACAACAACTACAACAACAGCAATACAAGTTCTCCCCAAAGGCAACAATAGACAAATAAAAAAAAGTGGCAAACATTTGAAATGTAAGCAATTTTTAGTTAGATTTCTTTTGTGCATCCCCATCGGGAAGAGGGGATGTACATATGCGCATACGAAACAATAAAATGCTTGGCAACAATTCTTTTTTCTTTTTGTAATAACAACAACCATTCATAAGAGGACACACCAATACACGCGCACACACACACACGAACACACACTAACCAACGCGTTCATACACACGTACACAAAAACGCAGCGATATAGTGAGACGAGTACGACGCTGAGGATATGGCTTTGTTAGTTATTATTTAATCGCTGTATGCGGGTATTTTCTTGTTTTTTTATTCGCTTAGATATTTTAATTACACTTTCGTACGCAAACGGTTAAAAAAATAAGCAAAATAGTGGTAAAACTCATTCTAAAAAGTACCGTATAAATACGGCACTTACACAGACGTACGCACACAGCACTTGGCGTTTGGTTTGTTAGACCGAAAGAGGCAGGGATGGAAAGGAGAAAAAATGCAGCAAATATGTTTGTTTTCGCTTATTTGTTCACTTTAGCAGACAATTTGACCAATCTTTATTACGTATTTATCAAACTCCCTATTTTACTTTTGTTTAAAATGTTTCAGTTTGCTTTCCACCATCCAACATGAAATTTGCCGCTGCTTCTTCTTCTCCGTGTGCTTCTTCCTCTTCAGTTCACACTGCTACACATTTCGCATGTATTGCGTGCGTGTGAGCAGCGTTGCCACATCGCCTCAGAAAAATCGAACCAGATTGACAGCCCAATATAATGTGAGTGGCGTGCAACTCTACACCTGGCAAATTAATAAATTATTTGATTGCAACGCTTCTGACGCACCTGAATTAAGTTTGCAAATTGATCACAAATTACTCAAGTGTCAAACACATCATGTTCAAGAGAATCAATACGGCGTAAACCTGCGGCACCGCCGACAACTGCAACAGCGGACCAACCTGTGGGAGAGAGCGAGATAACAGGAGAATATCGTTGCCTTGTCGCATAGTATATTCAATAAAACGTCTGCACACATTTGTTATTCCCACACATTTAATGCGTATTGGCCACAATTGGTTTGGCCAAAAACATGAGAGGACGCCGACGAGCTGACAAACAAATATTCAGGATTTTCAGCCCGTGCGAAAATTGACGGCAGCAATAAAACGCATACGCGTACGCGAGTATGAGAGAACGAGGCAGTTGGCACATAGAGCTTACCCTTTTACACGCAGCGCACACACCGCAAACACAGTTCGTTGCTCCTTGGCTCCTTTTTTTTGCACTCTTTCTGGCGCTTACTCAGCCCCTGCGTGTTGGTTGCACAAAAAAATGAAAACAAAATGCGCAACGAAACGAAATGCTTTGCAGTGCAAACACGTTTCGCTGGACGCCTTTGTTTAATGCACAAAACGCGCCAGGCGGCCCGCGTTGACGAAATGTTCGATTCTATTTGGATTTGGTTTAGGTTTAGTCAAATTTCTGTTTCTTCTCGGCTTCGTTTCGCTATTTCCCTCTTCGTCGCACGTTCGTTGTGTTGCGCTGGCTTTGTCAGCGCAGTCACTCTCTCTTTCGCTCTTTTGCTCCCCCTTCTGCACGGCAATGGGTCGCTGTCGCTTTTTTGCAAGTGTATGGATGGGGATCAGAGGAGGCCCCAAGTGTTCGGGATACTCGTTTGAATCACTTTTCTTATGCTTATTTATTGGTGTTTCAGCACACACGCACGCACGCTATATTAATTGGCGCCTGATTGCACTAGGCTGCTTTTCAATTAAACTTTGATTATCTATGTTGCGTTCTTTTCACGTAATACGTAATTGTCCATTAGTTTTAAATCGTATGTATTATTTTTTTGCCATTTTGCGGCGGGCGTTGCCATACCATAAATGACTGCCTGCAAAAACTATCGATTGCGCTTATGTAGTCATCGCTATCGATCTGGACGATGCTAAATATTTCCTCTAGCTACGTGAATTGTTTGAGTATTCAACATTTAAAGTATACTTTAGCTTGATTAATGCAGTTTTTTGGGAATGCATTACATATTTAAAATGAATAATGACATTTTAAAAATATACCAAACTAGCGTTGCCGTACCGCTGTTAGGGGGCTGCCCACCCACAATTATAGTTGAAACGCCTGCCATCTAATTATGTTGTTTACAGCAGCAGCTGAAAAGTGCATTTAACTTGTGTTATTTTCCCATCCCAGCGAAGATGATTTGCAGGCTATGCCTGCGCAGCATAAATCCCAGCAATGCCGTGTTCCTGTTCGAAACGAACGAGACATTGGCGGAGACGACGCTGGTCAAGATGATTGCCAAATTCCTGCAGTTGGAGGCAAGTATTGATGACCACCGAATCCATATTTTGCTGACTGCTGCCCCTATTTCAGATCACGCCCGACGACAGCATCTCAACGAGCGTCTGCACCGGGTGCTGTGAGCATCTGGAGGACTTCAACACCTTCTGGCAGCTGGTGGAACAGAAGCAGGGCACGCTCAAAAAGGAGTTCCTCACCGTCGACGTGGACTGCGTGGCGATGAAGTGGACGGGCGAGGTAGATGTGGACGTCAATATTGACGAGCTTCCGCTGGTGGCAGTCGAAATGGACGAGAAGCCCCTCGATATGCACAACCTGCTGGGCAGTGTTCTGGATGTGAATGTGGACAGTGTGGAGGTGCCACAGGTGCCGCTTGGGGATATCAAAATTCAGCCAACTGATTACCTGTCCGAGGAAGACGAGCATCCACCCCATCTCGAGGCGACGGACAGCGAGTTCGAGTGCGAGCCAGTCCCCGAAGAAGACACCTCGGATGGTAAGTACGATACGCTACTGTTTGTCCCCAGTAATTGACGGGCTCCCTCTTTGCAGATGAGCCGCTGGTCAAGCTGCAGGACAAGTTGAAGCCCAAGCGCAAGTCCCAGCCCCGCACCACAAAGACACGGGAAACCACCTGCTCACTCGCAGCTCAGGAGCTGAATTATCTCCTTGGGCGGGGCGATGGCGACGGCGATGGTGGTGGTGGCGAGTGCAGCAAAGGGCGTCGCAGAAAGGCGCCTGGCCAGCGCATACCCACGGAGGTGCAGGAGAGCGAGCTGCAGGCAGCGCTCGAGCGCAAGCCCAAGGGCTGTTCGCGAGCCCAGCTGGCCAAGCGGTACGAGGAAGTCATAGCCAGCTACATGAACGCCGACTGCGACCTGTGCGACTATAGCGGCAAGTATCTGTCCGAGCTGAAGGTGCACTTCCTGGAGGCGCACCAGCGGGAGTTCTACATCAAATGCTGCAACAAGGTCTTCACACGCGCCTCCAAGCTGATGGACCACATACGCAAGCATGTCAATCCCAAGCTCTTCACGTAAGTAAAGACGGCAGGGCGCAGGCGTTTTGCTCGTGTAGCTCACTCCATGTCCCGCTTTTTGGGTGCTACCCAACAGCTGCTCCATCTGCCAGAAGACTCTCAACTCGCAGGACTATCTGGCCACCCACATCGAGACGGTGCACAACAAGGTGGAGAAACTCGACAAGGTGCTGCAGTTCCCCTGCTCCAAGTGCGAGCGCACCTTCAGCAGTGAGCGACGCCTGGCCAACCATCTCGCGAAGCACGACACGGCAACGCTGGAGCACATCTGCCACATATGCCATAAAAAGTATGCTCCACACGGACAGACTCACTCTCGGGAGTGAGACTGAGAGTGAGTTAGGGAGGACCTGTGCGCATTCTAACCCCCGTTATGTCCTTCTCTTTCGCTTTGGTGCCGCACAGCTTTGCCAATGTCCATCGTCTGCGCCGGCACATCCAGTCCATACACGAGGACCTGCACCGACATGTGTGCGACATCTGCGGCAAGAAGTTCAAGTTCAAGCCCTCGTTCGAGCGGCATCTGCGCGAGCATCAGGGCGTGGTGGCACCGGCCATGCAGTGCCCCGTCTGCGGTGTCTGGCTGAAGAACGAGCACAGTCTGCGGCTGCACCGCTTCACCCACGACAGCACCAACACGGCCTGCCCCCACTGCTCGAAGACGTGCAACTCGAGAACAGCGCTGCGCGCCCACATCAAGTATGCCCACAAGCTGACGACCAGCTTCCAGTGCACGTACTGCGAGAAGACCTTCAAACAGCAGCGCAACCTGGACGAGCATCTGGCCATCCACACTGGCCTCCAGCTGTACAACTGTCCGCACTGCCCCAAGGAGTGCCGCTCCCGGTCCAACATGTACGTGCACATCAAGCAGCGGCATGCGGAGGAGTGGCTCACCGCCAAGATGGCCCGCTCCCACAATCCGCAGTTCAAGCCGCACGTCTAATGCCCAAGCCTAGCTTCTATTTTAGCCTCTAGTTAGTCCACTAAATACACGACACAAAGTAGCAGTAGCTGCAGTCCATAAGAAAGTTTATTTCCCTCGTCCTTGGGATCGTGCATGCCAGGGATTGCACTCTAGCATCGGAATCATCTAATTGGAACTTGAAAGATGGCCCTACCCTTGAGGAGTATTTTACTACAATATGAACCTCTGGATCGTCCGGGATTCTGGTTTCTTTAGGGTTTTCGTCCCTAATAATTATTATTCCTAATACTGTCGCGTAAGTAAATCCCGAAATAAATCTCGGGAATAAAGCAGATCCGTCTACGGAATTGATTTCTCTTCTCCGCTTGTGTGATGATTGGCTAGGCACTTTTAAAGTCTGTGAAGGAGTGCGATTTCTCCCTATATCTGATATTTTGGGAATTACGATTACTTTGAGAATAATAACATAATATAAACTACATTATGGGGCATTATTTATGGTCAATTTTGGTATTTAATCGTTGTTTAAAGGCTTCATTGTTTTTCTTCCCCAGCTGCTTCTGTGATGCAGCTACCCTGCGGTTTACTCCGATTTGGGCACCGCGAATATTGGTGGTCCGAGCCAAAACAGTGAAAACACGCGTCCCACGGTCTCTTCGGGAGCGTGCAGTCCTTTGTAATATGATATCTCGCGGTACAGTTTTGACATTTGCCTTTCATGATACCTTTTCCGCCGTCTCGGCTACTTTTTACGCCGTTCCATAAGGAACTACAATAATTGAAGTCGCACAGTTTTTCCAAAAATTCCTCCTCTTCTTTGGCCAGGTATGGTCTTGTCATGATTTTTCTCGATGCTCAAAAGTTGAATTGGAATCTGTTTATGCTATAATCTGGATACAAATTTACGTTCTGGTTGTTCAATATTTAGATCAGTTAACTTTTTCTTCTTTAAATATTTCTTTCCTCAGAATCTTACCGCAAAATTAATAATTTGATTGAGTTACGTCCATTTCTGTTTTTCCCCAAGATCGTTCTACGTCTTAAACGGCTACTCTGTGTCAGATTTAAGATCTGATACCAGTCGATGTGCTTATCGATACTTATTGTATCGATACTCCTATGGATGCTCCAATGACTATATATTATTTATTTGGATAGAGGGAATATGATATGTGTATATGGGTTCCACGAATTTGTTGAATTAATATATTTTTGAAAATACCATAATGAATTTATGGAATGAATTTTTAACTTTTTTGGTTTCACTGATTTATTGTTACAGAATACGGTTACACTTTCAGTGCAAAAAACACTGCGAAAATCAGTTATCGATAGTACTAGAGATGGTTGCCGGACTACTACATCCCAACCTAACTTTTTCATTTGGGATTGGGGGCTTCAGTTGTGAGTGAGCAAGATTGTGATAGAAAGAAAGCAGCAGCAGCCAAGCTAGTGCAGGTGAGAATATGAATGCACTTTGTGAATTTCGAGGGGGATAGAGAAACAAATATACTGGCGCTGCAACGGATGATTGGGGGCCCTGCCGGCAGAACAGAAGCGCAGTCGATGCCAAAAACAATAACTGCAACAAGCGGCAAATGAGCAAAAAAAAAAGCGAAGGCAGTTTCCAATGCAATGCACACTCGTTCGTATGCAGACGACAGGGTTTGCCGATTTTTTTTCTACTGCATATATGTGCATGTATCTGCATGTGTTTACTTGTGTGTGTGCGGTGTGTGTGAGTGTGTGCGTGCATAACTTGTTTGTATCCGAAGAATCCTCCACCAAGAATCTGCTCTCAATGCTGCCGAATGAGATGCAGATGCTCTGAGGGGAGAGTCAGTCGGGTCTCTTCTGCCACCGGTCGGTCGACAACCGGCGCCGCCACCATTGTGGCAGCCGCTGATTCGGCGCATACCTACACACCAGCATCCGATTCGCAAAAACCCCGACTCCACTCCACTCCATCCGACCCGACTCGACAGCGACAGCGACTCCAGTCGAATCGGCTTTCGGTGTCGGATTTTTGTGTGTCTACCTCAATGCGAGGAAAATTTTCCAGCCGGCCGGTTTTTCATCCGCAGTCTTGTCGAATTCTCGAATTGTTGCAGTTCCGTTCCCCCTTCAATAATTTGATGGCCACCATGGAGAACAGCGAGGAGATTCTACAAATCCTGGAGCGCTTCACCCGCCTCAAGCAGAAGGAGATACCGAAGGAGCTGGAGGACTATCTTCAGTATGTGGCCAAGACTGGGGACACCGTCTTCAAGTGGTCCAGCCTCAAGTATCTGTTCCGCGAGAAGCTGCTCAGCGTGATCAAGCACTTCAACGAGGACTCACCCCGGCTCGAAGGTAACGAAATCCCATAGCCAGTGGCCAGTGGCCAGTTTCGCATAACCCGTGTGTTGTTGTTCCCCCGCCCCTACACACATAGAGATACCAAACTATCCGAATGTGGACCCCTTCAATTACGAGACCATGAAATCGTCGCTGCTGGAGCGGCTCGATCTGTTCAATGCGGCTCCCTTTACCGTGCAGCGACTCTGCGAGCTGCTCATCGATCCTCGAAAGCAATACTCACGCATCGACAAGTTCATGCGGGCCCTGGAGAAGAACATACTGGGTAAGTGCGATGCCGAGATCTGGCTGAGAGCTTCCGACCACCTCTTACTCCTCCACCTTGATCTTGCAGTGGTTAGCACCATTGATCCGGGCCGCAAACGCACGGAAAGCGAGAACGGCGACTCTCTGGACTCTGTGGTGAACGGTGATCTCTCCCTGGAGGTCAACATCGACATTGAAATGGAGAACGAGGCGGCGGCGGCTCACTTCAACAACGGCAAGGCCGGTGGCGAGGGATCCAGTGGCGGCGGAGGGGGTGGTGCCGTCAAGGCCAGTTGCCCCCGCTCGGACGGGGGTTCCATCCAGCCCAAGGCGAAGAAGGCCAAGCTGGAGTACGAGGGAGATGATGCCGATGCAGCCGCTGAAGATGAGGACGAGGCCGCCGAGTCCGAGCAGGCGACCAAAGCCAAGTCCGAGGACGCTGAGGACGATGCTGACGAGGATTATGAGAAGAACGACGAGGACGAGACTGATGCCGATGCACCCCAGGAGGCAGCCGAAATCGAAGAGCCCGACGAGGATGATGAGGATGATGTGAAGACGGCCAAGCAGGCTCTCAACGGCAGCAGCAAGCAAAAGCAGGAGCAGGAGCAGGACGACGATGAGGAAGCCTCCCCCGAGAGTGATCCCGCTGGTGGTCCAGATGAAGACGACGAGGACGACGCTGGCCTATCGCCCGAGACAACCGTCAAAGAAACTGCCGATGAGAAGGATGAGGAGGATGCCGATGCCGATGATGCTGCCGATCCACAGCCGGAGAAGATCATTGAGAAGCAGGAGATCGAAAAGGCCGAGAAGACGGGTAAGAAAGTCGAGCCAAAGACCAAGCCCACTGCCGATGATGGCGATGGCCACGTCGAGGGGAAAAAGGGTGAAGCCAAGGCCAAGGCCGAAAAGGATAACGATAAAGACGCGGACAAAGAGTCGACATCCACATCTACTCCCCCTAAAAAGGACAAGAAAGAAGGACAGCCGAAAAAGGCCGCCACACCGGACCCCAAACCAACATCGGCAAAGAAGGCATCACCGGCCGGTAAGACCGGCAAAGCCACTGACGCCGAGGCCACCGCTGACGCTAAGGAGCGGCATACTGAAAAGACTGAGACTGAACCGGCCGCTGGCAAGAAACAGCCGCCAACGGCAGCGGCACTGGCACCGGCCACTGCCGAACCATCATCGGAGGACATCGAAAAAAAGAAAAAGGCCGACAAGACTGCCGAGAAAGCTTCTGAAGCTGACAAAGCGCCCGTCAAGCCCGTTGAGCCAACTGATCCAGCTGAGGGCGGTGCCGATCCCGATGACGATGAGGCCGCACCGAAAGCTCTCTCGCCAGCCATAGCTGACGATGAGCCCGCACCAACACCGCCAGAAGTCACCAAGGAGGCGGCCACAGCTGCCACACCACCAGCACTCGCGTTGAACGATCAGCCGATGGAGGACACTCCGGCCGATGAGGAGACAGCCGCAGCCTCTGCGGCCGACGGGGAGGAGGTGGTGATGTCCGAGGAGGCTGCATCAGCTGGCGGCGAAATGGTAACCGAAGAGGCAGCCGCCAAGGATGATATGGCCGCCATGGAGGTGGACGACACCAGCCAGGAGGTGATGGACCAGTAAACCATGCCAATTCCAAGCAACTAATAACTACATCAAATCGTACTAATCCATATACATAACTAGCATTATAAGACAGCACCTAACCCACAACCACAAACCACATCTAGATCCTACATCTACATCTACATCTACTCATACATCAACATCTACATCTGCAAAAACACTCTGCCACTCCTCCTCAGTGGCTCAAATAGTATGACTCTATCCTCCATTTAGTCGTAAGGGCAAATTGAGAGCCACAATAGTATGCTCAAGACGAAACTAGACGCCGATGATCATTCCATGCCAACCGTCGACTCATCATGTATCTCCTCTCCTCCCATGTGTAACAGAACTCTTGACTTCCGGCTCACAGAATCTGTCGTCGTCGTATTTATATGTACTTTTAATGTATACTTCTTAGACCAATACTCCGCGATATGCGTAGATATCCGATATCACGAAGAATACCATACCATACCATACCATACCCTTTCGCCCATATGATTGTGTCCTGTGGCCTGTGTTTCCCCTTTGTCCTGTGTCCAGTGTCTCGTGTCCCAGCGCCGAAAATTATCCTTCGTCTCCCAGACTCTGGTCATCCAGAGGTTTAAGGGGGCCTTGCATGGCACGAGCCGTGGAAGTTGTGAGCGGTTTGAACACGAAATAAACTATCTATACAGAATATATCGAAACTGTTTTTTCTTGCAGTCTTTTCTTTTATTACGGGTAGCTCGAAGCCCATGAATCCCAGGAAGAGGACAGCCCAGCAGAATCGGACTGCCGCAGGACGCGCTACATTTGACGCAGGAAAGCATCTTTCATCATCGACTTTCGCCTGTGGATTATGTTCTGTAAACTATGTAAACTACCTTCTGTTCTGCAGTAGTATCCCATTATTATAAGTTTCTTCTTAAAGATAAAAGTCCGCCCAATTGCTCCGCCTTTGGCATAAATTCTGTGCGCTTTGAAGTACAGCCATTCCGGAAGTTCCTTGGCATCTGGTTCGCCACTTATGCCGGGGATACTTTTGATTATAAGATGATGATTAATACGGCCGAACTTTTCTGTAACGAACTTCATATAACGAAGTTTTCTATGTAACGAATTTATTCCTGGAATGGAACACTGCATTTCCGTTCAATTTGAAGTACGTTTTGATCTCCTTATAACGAATTTTGGTTTTCCTTATACGAATTTTGTCCACGCCTATGGCTCGAGTTCTCATACGTTTTCGATCTCTCTATAACGAATTTTTGTTCCAATTATTTTCATTATGGTTTCCTAACAAACAAAGGTAAAAATATATGTGGGAAAGTCCCACATTTATAGGTGAGCTTCCCACACAAAAATACTAATTTTTGTAAGTAAAATAAACTTAAAAACAATTTCATCTTACGAATTCTATATAACGAATTGTTTTTCAGTCCCCTTGCGATTCGTTATAGAGAAGTTCGACTGTATCTTAAACGGTAAGGGATGAGGTTTCTTCCAAGCGATGTTCCTTCCATCGTTGATTCTTTGGTATAGGCAATGGGAAACTCGCTGATAAACGAGATGGCTTGGGCTCTAGTTCTGGCCCCGAATGAATTCTTAGATATAGATTCTGCCATCTGGAAACTCTCGCTGCTATTCTGCTCTGGTAAGCGAAATGAAAGGCATTATTTCGATTCTTTGGTATTGGATTGTTTATAGTAGTATGGAGGGGGGTGGGGTATAGGTAACTGTAGGGATAAGGAAGGGGGAGGGTGGTGGGTGGTGGGTGGTATAACAACAAGCTAACAACAAATAATCGTGCAAGCAAAGAACAACAACAAAACAAAGCGAACGGAACGATTCGATAATCATTTAGCAAATTAGATCAAATTTGACTTGATAACGTGATAAAGCCAATGGATGATGCCAGTGGGACGGGCCGGGCCCGGCGGCCGCCAAACCCCAGAGCCGGTGCCGTGCCGGAGCTGGTGGCACGAGGCCGCGGCCTTAAAACGAATGGATCTCCGTCTCCGATATCGATCTCCGGTCGATGCCAGCCACCGACGACGACGCTCCGATGGCACTCCTGCTGCCAGCCAGGGCCGCGGGCCGGACGCCCGGCCTAGCCCAGCAGCACCTTGCGCATCATGAACCCGCTATTGGCGCTGCTCGCTGCACTGGTGCTGGCACTGGAGCCGCGCGCAGGCTCCTCGTGCTCGATGCACTTCGAAGAGCAGAGGTACTGCAGCAGCGGGACGCGGTACTTGCCGCAAAAGTCCACGAACTTGATGTGCTCCACGCGATTGTCGAAGAACACGCCCTTGCAGTTGGGGTTCACGCAGCAGTTGGCGCTGCTCAGATACTCGGCCAGGGTCCGGGGAATGTCGTACGGTCCGGGCCGCTGGCCACTAGCCTTCACAATGCGGCCAGCCAGCTCCAGCAATGTTGGGGGCTTCAATGCCATGTCCTGGACGAAGCGCACCACCAGCGGATTGTCGCGCAGGCTCAACTGTTGGTGGGGGGGAAGGGAGCAAAGGAAAACAATGCTTAGGTCAGGTTGGGTCAGATATTCCGGGTAATGCGGGGAAACCTACCTCCGTTAGGTTCTTCAGGGCCACAATGTCCTTGGGCAAGTGGCGCAGCCGGTTCTTGTGCAGCAGCAGCGACTTCAGGTTCTTTAGCCGGGCAATGCTCATCGGCAGAATCTCGATGAGATTGTCGCACAGGACTAGGGCCTGCAGTTGGCTGAGGGACCCAACAGCATCGGGCACCTCGCTGATGAGATTGCCGCCCAACGACAGCACATGCAGACTGCAGAGAAGAGCAGGGAAAAATGGGAAAATTGGTTCATGAAAATTGAGTATTCAGAGCTATCCGTATCCTGCCTATTCCTGAAATCGGCATCATCTTTCAAAGCCTTCTTTTCGCAATGCAGAAACCGAGATCTGACCTGATCTGGTTTCGAACAAAGGAAACCCCAATACAGAGTGCTTTGACACCTTCTGTTTCTGTCAGTGTAAACAAATGTCAATCTGTTCCATAATGTATCGATTTCAACACTGCTCAAAGCGAGACAGAGAGAGGGAGAGAGAGAGAGAGAGAAAGACTGATCAAGAGAGAGCAAGCGATTGCATAGTGTATTGGTAAAAGGTGAGGCAACCGTTTTGCATGGTACACAGATCTTTGGACTATTTCTTCTATGTTTCTACCCTAGATCTATACCCATACTATGACTCCCTCGCCAGAGGATGTACCTTGCGTCACGCTCCACTTCACGTTCTCTGAGTGGTCCCGCAGCCCCTACCCTAACCATCCGACATTGCAAATTCCGCCACAAAGTCCGGCTAATCTGATAACTAATTCCAATTTCGTTTTTTTGATTTGTTTTCCATTGATAATTGGAACTTTTTTTCTCTTTTTCTTGCTTTTGTTTATTATTATTGTATTAATATACGGGGTACCGTATCTTTATGGTTTGACCAAGTCGTTTGAGTCCGAGTCTAGTACGTGTTTTCGATAGGTTTGGCTTTTACGATGCCACCAACCACCCGACTACTCCACTCCTCCACTCCACTCCACTCTACTCACAAGTGCTTTGGGGCTCTCGGGGTATTTGTTATCAGTTCTCATACGAAATATACTAGTTGTTTGGACTTTTTCCCTCCAGTCTCTCCCTCTCTCTCTCTCTCCCTCCTATACGGACGGACGTACAGACCAGAACAGACCAGACAAGACGCCTGGCAACAGTGGGGTCTCGGTCTCACTCGCGTATGGCCTCAGATCGGGCATGCTCTATGATTAACATTGAGCATTCGCATTCGCATTCGCATTTGCATTTCCATTTACCTTTGCATCTTCCAAATGTCCTTCGAAATGCCCGTGATCTTGTTGCCGCCCACATACAGATACTTGAGGTGGCGCAGCTCGGTGACCTGCTCGGGAAAGTGGGTCAGCTGGTTGCCGCTCAGGTTGAGCTCCTTGAGGGTGCTGTGACCGTGTCCAAGGCCAGCCTGCTTGGCCAGCAGCGACTTGGGCAGCGAGCAGTTGGTCAGCAGATTGTTCTTGGCGATCAGGGTGACCAGCGGCAGCTGGCAGACGGCGTCCGGCAGCTGGGTGATCGCATTGGAGCTGAGATCCAGCACCTTCAGGTTGGCGAACTGCTGCAGCACCCGGGGCAGGCCCACCAGTCGATTGTGGTTGAGCAGCATGGTCTCGATGTCGCCGCTGGACTTGAGCAGGGCCTTGTGCGGCGATGTCAGGTGATCCTCGAGCGTGGCCAGGTCGAGACTCATCCGGCCAAAGTCGATGGTCTTTTGGTCGCGCGAGTCCGTGTCCGAGCTATCCGACGTGTACACCTCCATGGCTGGGCTGAGCTGGGCTGGGCTGGGCTGGTCTGGGCTTGGGCCTCCTTCTGTGCGTTCTGTGCGGATCACTTGGAAATAGGCGAGTGCGGCGTGTTGGCGCGATCGCGTTGCTTTTTGTTTACGGATCTCAAAGGGAACTGATCTACGGCGCAGATCAACGGTTGATGCTGAGACCGAGAGAAGCACACACACAAAACAAATAAGAAGAAAAACAATCAAGAAAAGCGACAGCGTCGCGACGTGTGATCGTGTATTGCCGTATTGTCGTATGCCCTGAGCTAACGTGACGCTCGCTCGCTCGCCCCAACCCAAATGAAATGCCAACAGCCGCCGTTTGGAGCTGATTTTGGAGCTGTCTATCCGAAATTCAGTCGGCCCCACTCAGCTCGTGCCGATCTCTCTCTATGTCTCTCTCTTTCTATGGCTCGTTTGCTCTCTGGAACTTTTGGCCAGCTACCTCGCTCTCTTCGGTTCTTGTCTGGCTGCGCACGAGGCGTATGCGTAATAGCCTCCATCCCCAGACCATCGCAGCGCCTGGGCAGGGGCAAAGGCAAAGACTTCGCGCAAGATCGCTAGGTACGAGGGTGGCGTGGGTGGTTCAAACAGTTTTCAGCCCTGCCCATCGATCTTGGCCTTATCGGATCGCCTCGATCCGTAATTATCGTTGTCAATTGGAGTCGATTTCTTTGTTCGAATGCAGAAACCAGAACGGAAAACAGTTCTGGGAATCTGCAATCTTCGAGTGGCTTTCAATGGAATTGCAGCCTCCATGGGACTCTAGAATGGGATTCCTTGATGATTGCCATCCCCCCACATATAAAAGATTCTATAAACTTCAGAAACGACTGCCTCAAGTCTTGCATCATTATGCCCATTCGATCGCAGGCGCCGGAACGCCGTTTTATGACATATTGATGCCCGACCACCTGCCACCCGATTGGCAGTGGGGTTCTTTTCGGGGTGGGCGTGGGTCAGGGGCAGGGCTTGGGGAAAGTTATTAAACAGCCCACTTGATCCGTGCAATAATCAATATATCAATATATATTTACTCTCGACTCGACAATCGTTTGTTTTCGCTGTTTACTGTTTGCCTGTTGGTCGTTCGCTCGTTCGCTCTCCGCCTGACGTGCTGTACTTAGGATCGTTTAATCAAAACATCGCCCGCCACACAGTCCCCGCCCTGTGCCCACCTATAAACTCTTCCTCGCACCCTACCACCCTCCCACCCCGGTCTCTAGTTCGGGCCACTTGTACTTGTGGCGCCCCTGTGGCCGGTTCCCCCTATCCGCAAGTCCGTCGCCAGGGGTCCGGGCAGCTGGGGCCGTACGGCGTGCAAATAATTGTTTATTATCGCGTCATTGGAACATTTCTATAGCCGTCTCTGTGCTGGGACGAGCTGAGCTGATAAGACCACCAGCACTTGAATATCAAAATCAGAGAGAGAGAGAGAGAGAGAGAGAGAGAGAGAGAGAGAGCGATCACGAATCGGGCAGCATACGCAGTATCCATACCTACTCGCACCTACCTACCCACCTATCTGTTTATAATTAAACCAATAAGTAATTTATGGATGGCTCAAACTTCAATTTGAAACAATTTACAGCTGCCAGAACGATAACGGAACAATGGAATCGACTGCTCAAACATCTCGGGGTCCTCTGGGCACGTACTCGTGGTACTCGCTCTGAACTTTGGGTCTGGACCCCAAGACGTTGGATGCTGCTCGGCTCTTTCGGGTGCGTTTTTTTGCACACGTTGCGAAATAGGTTGTGTCCAGTCCAGTCTCTCTGTCTGTCAGTCGATCTGTGTGTGTGGTCCTTATCGCCCCGAATTCGTACTGGCATCAAAACAAAGCGGGACTCAGCGCTGATGCCGATGCTGATGCTAGGCTGTAGCTGTAGCTGTATCTGTGCTGTGCCCAAGATGAACTGACGACATTTGATTTGAGCAACATTTAGCTATATGTATTTCTGATTTGTGGTAGACAAGTACATACAATAAGTACAATAAACGAACGGAGACAGAAGAAGAGAGGTGACCATTCAATATGGGCGACAATAAATCCGTGCACACGGGGTTTATGCACGACCCCTAGGCAGTGCGAATAATCTATTTGTAATAATTAATGCTAATCTATCATCATCAATTATCGTTATCTGTCGCGCCGTCTGTTCGATTTCGTGCCGACTGTTATTCGACTTGTGTGTGGGGCTGCGACTGGGGCTGGGGCTGGGGCCACTCAAGACCACAGATGGTGGTGGCTAGCGTCTCACTTAAGTACCAACTGGTGGGCCTTCGATAGCTATAGCCAGCGATAGCCTTTGCCTTTCTGGTCCCCCACAAAAACAAAGTCGAATCTGTTTGGATCCCCAAAGCCATATTTGGACAGAGCCTTTTCCGATTGTGATAAGTCTGGCCAAGTTAATTATAGAGTCGTCCACGCAGACTCGCAGACCAAATAACATTTTCGATCTAGACAAGCGAGGCTTCGGTTGGTATGAGTTAATATATTGGGCAATTGGGACATTTTCATATCGCTTATAGCCAATCGTAAGCATATGTACGGAACGAACCGGACTTTGAGGCAGATCCAAAACTAATTTTCCTTCGAAACGCACTGAAATGGCAGGGTGGCTTTAAGGGTGGGACATCATGCAAATGTATCTGAATTTCAGATTCTGAAAGATGCCAACGAACCTGAAATATCATCATATCAATCCTTTTTGGCGAAATTAACTTTAGCGAAAAAAAGTAAAAGTGCTATAATATTTCATATAGTTGTGCTCTGGTTATCGCAAATCGCAAAAAATTGCGAATTGACTGACATATAGCAAAAAAAAAATGCGCTCTGGTTTTCGCAATTCGTAAGATTTTAACGATTTAAAACCGGTTGCTAATGACCTAGCGATTTCAAAAAGGAATTGCACAAAGCTGATACATGCAAATTTGTATGAGCGGGAAAAAATATAAACATATTAGCCAATGTTTTAAGTTTTATATTTATACATTGGAAACTTATTTTAGTATATCTTGATGTATTCAACTAATTTATTTCTAATGACTCCTCAAATTTTACCCCAGCCAAATAAACCAAAACAACAACAAATGGCGAATTCCCTTTGACAGATAAAATAGTTGGCATGTGTTACAGATGTAATTTGTTCTTTAATTCGCATATATTTCGTTCTCTTTTGGCTTCAAATAATACGATTTCCATAACCGAGGCATATTTCAACAAAATATTTCAATTTCCAAAAGAAAAACAGATTTTTTCATCAAGTGAAATATCGCAAAACAATATGGGTATGAGACACTATCGATAGCAAAAAGTTGCGAAAACCGTAGCACACAGAAAAACGTGTATCTGCAAAACAATAATATATTTGAAGATTGAATTTGTTTCTGTAATTTATTTATAGCAGAGTTTGTTGATTTTTGAATCGCTTTTTTTTAATGAGATATATCTGAATGATACGAAAAGAAATTGGTCATTATAGACAAATCACAAATTGGGGCAGTACACAGCGGTTCCTCCCATAGGCCAAAAAAAAAAAAATCCTAATTAAAATGTTGACTTTAAATGTATCAAAACTTCTTCATAATTGGCCAAGCTATTAAACCATATTCTTGTTTTTGTTTTGTTCTTACTGTGCTCTTCAAGAATGGCATCGAAAGAGACAGCATGATATTATTTTGCAATTATTTGCGAGCAGAGCTGTGAACAAAAAAATTAAAGAAGCATTTAAGACAAAGTTATTGTGCGATGGAAGGGGTTAATATTATAAATAAAGGTATTAACTATATTTATACAACAAAAAGTATATGTACTTCCTGCTGTGTAAATCGGTATTGTGTTCTGTGTTTGTCTTTGCTTGTTTGCTTTGTTTGTCTTTGCCCCCAAAAGTATGGGATTGATCTTTTGATCAAGCCGTTCGCTGCCTACTTTTGGGCTTGCCCAAGGAAGCAACATTTTGTGCCAGCCCAGAAGTATGCATTGCCTTTTATTCCCGAAAAAATATCGAAATGCAAAATAATTTTTGGTTATTTTATTGATTTTCGTTTTGTTTGTTCGCTATTTTTGGATTACATGTCACATATTTTACAAAGTATACAAAAAAAAATATTCCTTTATATAGAGGGGATTGATAGCATAGCTGTTTTAAGTCGTACATAACTATTAAAATGTATTGGTTAATATGTCGATATATGTATGTGTTTTACTCGTATTCGTTATTTTTAGATTCTTCCTCACATGAAAAAAACAACTCAAGAAACCCACTAAATGCCGTTCGTGTGTAGTCTGAGGGTCCTGTATCTTGTATCTGTAGGCCAAGATCGATTGGATAGGATTGATTGTTGCCGTGATTGTGTTCGTAATTGAGCTGTGCTTTTGGTCTCCAGGATGCGCCTCCGTACATGTAGACGGGAGGGAGGGAGGGGGGGTGTGTGATTAATTTATTTATCGCATCATATGTCAGTTGACTTCTATCCCATTCGGTCTTTTTGTTTGTGCAGTTCGGATCTCTACTCGCTAAGTGTTTACATATCGTATATTTTCTCGTATATAATATATACTTATATATTCATGTGTGGTATATGTTTTATTCGTATATTTTATAGACATATAATTATTAGCAAAAAAAAGAAAGGGGTTGGGACAGGGGTGGGTTACCGGGTCTCGTGGCTCGGATCCCGGTCCCCAGGGATGAGGATGATGATGATGATGGTTAAAAAAAAACGACGCTTAACTCAATACTGTTGTTTAGTACACATTAGATGTTTTCTAATTAATTAGCGTTAATTAGCTTTACTTACAGGCTACTAAGTATATTTTAATGTAATAATAATAAATTATTAATCAAATATGCTTGGTTAGTGAGCAAGATGGGGCAGGGCGGGGCAGGGCGGGGCAGGGCAGGGATGGGGCAGATTCTGATGCTGGATTCAATGTCCCGCCGGCTGTGTGGTGGGCCAGGCGATCTTGGCATCGATCCGCTTGTAGGCGAGCATACAGTGCTTGCCCTTGGCCGCCAGGCGGGCATCCTGCGGGCACTCGGCGTCACTGAGGAGCGTCTCCTCGCCGTCGACCAGCTTGAACAGGGCATAGTCCTGCGGATTGGTGATCCGTGCCTTGTGGGCAATGATCCGGCACACCTCGCGCGTGGTCGTGTGCGGTCGCACGGGCAGTGTCCGGGTCTGCAGCGAGCCGTTGCACTCATCCGGAATGATCACCCGCAGCACGCTGGAGCAGGCGGGCAGGCAGCTGGAGCGCCACTGTGCGAAAGGAGAGAATAACAGAGAAGAGATTAGCTTCAAGCGACTCGTGAAATGAAGGGAGCTGGGTACTCACGTCAATGGATCCACTGCCGCTCTCGCCCTCGGAGGCCATGAACGTCTTGAGCACCTGAACGGCGCTGCAGAGGGCGGTGAGGTAGTAGCCCGGCTCCCCATTGAGCAGCGTCGGCTGGAGCAGACCCCACATGAACTCGGCCTCAATCTCGGCCCCCACAAAGCCGCACTTGGCCACCACATAGACGAGCACGGGCAGGAAGTCATCGGCACCCAGCTGCTGGCCCCGGGGACAGCCGGTGGCATCGAACACCGTCGATATGACGCACAGGAAGAGCTCCAGCTTGTCCAGCGGCAGCTCAGCCTCCTGCAGGCGCCACAGCAGGTTCGCGATCAGTCGCAGAGCCGTCTGCGAGGGCGGGGTGACCGTGGCCCGGATGCCAAAGTCGGCCGCCTCCCGCTCGCAGGCATAGCGCACGTTCTGGGCCAGCAGCTGGATGTCCTCGCTGCGCGTATAGTAGTCCACGAAGATCCCGTAGAGATGCTCGCGGAGCGGCAGCACCACCAGCTGGTGCATCACCGTCTCCAGCATGGCGTCCAGGTTGAGGAACTCGTCGGCCTTCAGTCGGCCGCGGGCCGACTCCAGTTCGGCATGGAACTTGCCCTCGCCGTGCTTCACCAGGTAGTTCTTCATGCCGCTCATGAACTGGCGCATGTTGCGCATCACCACCTGGGGCGCCGCCTCGCGGGACTCC
This sequence comes from Drosophila helvetica, assembly GCA_963969585.1. Lineage (NCBI taxonomy): Eukaryota > Metazoa > Arthropoda > Insecta > Diptera > Drosophilidae > Drosophila > Drosophila helvetica. Next base: position 12,882,781 of record OZ018401.1, on the reverse strand, counting down.
TTGGTGCAGCTGATGAAGTTCTCGATGTTGCGGGCAAAGGTCGAGCTGGTGTCCTGGGCCAGCTGGAGCGTGTACGCGCGCAGCGAGTCGCCGGGGCCGCTGCTCTGAATGTTCATCTTGTTGCGGGGGTGACCTGAAAGAAAGCAAACAGATTGATTAGCATCTAGGACTTAGCATTGCTCGCCCATCGCCCATTCCCGAACTCAATGTCAATCCCCACTCCCCTGAATGCTCCACTGGAATCCCCGTCTTACCAACGATTAGCTCACACAGCAGCCGGAGCAGGCGGCGCAGGAGATAGCAGCAGCCGCGTTTCCGGCAATAGTCCTCGTCGGCGCACTCGCAGCCCCGGCGATAGCGCTGATAGAGGCGACGGCTCTGGCCCTGGAGGGCCAAGCCCCAGGCCTGGAACTCCACAATGTGCGACATGCTGAGCAGAATATTGCCCCGTTCGTCCAGGTGGAAGAACTGCTTGATGTCGTAGTGATCGCAGGTGTTCAGCTCTCCCGGATGACAGCTGTCCGTGTCCGTGTTCGTGTTCGTGCTAATGGAGCCGTGTAGTTCTTGGGTTCTGGTTGTGGTTGTGGCTGATGCCTCCGCTGATGCGGTGGGATTGGGGCACTTGCCGATGGCACCCATTATGGAGCCAGCGAGTGCCTCAGTCTTCAGTTGTGTGCGATTGATGCGGCAGTCTTTGAGCACCTGCTGCGGACAGGTGGCCATCGTGGTGGTGGCACGGGGCGTGAGGGAGCCGACGCTGCCGATGGAGAGGCTGCTGCTGGCATATTTGGACTTTTTGCAGAGCACGGAGCTCGGCGACGGCTGCTCCTGTCCCATGCCCTGGCTGGGCAGGGCAATGCCCGTCTGAATGTTGTCCACAAAGAGCAGCTCCAGGAACTTGCGTTTGCGTCTGCGCTTGGCTGGCTTCTCCCTTATTTCCATGGAGTCCAAGCCAGAGCCGGGCAGATCGGGCTGCGACTGTGCCGGTGTCTGTGGTGTCTGTGGCTGGGTTCTCTGCAGTAGCAGCTCCTCCTCAAAGTCTGCGGAAAAGTAATTGCCCTGCTGCGGATGCTCGACGATCTCCCACTCGGCCATGATGCTGAGGAACGTGGCCTCCTCTCTGTAGTGTCGCACATGGTCCGGATCGTGAAAGAACTCCTCCGGCTCCAGTCGCTCGATGCGCTGCTCATCCAAGCTGCTCAGCGATTTCGACATGTCCGGTCTACCGCTGCCATTCTCCTTTCCATCCTTATTCTTATCCTTATCCTTGTCGGTGTCCCTATCCTTATCCTTATCCTTATCCTGATCCCGATCCGATTCCGATTGGCTCGCGGTCTGTGCACGCGACGATCTTCTGAACCAGCTCATGGTGGATTCTCAAGCGATTTTTGCCAGCTAATACGAATTGGCGGAAACGCAGGTTTCTCATCGGCACACGCGAATGCAGATGCAGATGCGGATCGATAGGCGATTGCGATCGCGTTCGCGTTCCAACTTGATTCTGTCTATCGATGACGATCGGCTCTCTCTTGCCTCCTGGCTGGGTCTCTCGCGGATTCGGGCCTTGTTCTCTGTGTGTTTCTGTTCTCAGTTCTCCGTTCTCCGTTCTCTGCTGTTGCTGCTGCTGCTGCTGCTGCTCTAAACGCGGCCAATGCAAAACTAATTCTGAACTTCATTTGCATTAGTTTATAAGACCGCAACGACATCGGCAGCAGCGACCGCGACTGCGACAGCGACGGCGGCAGCGGAACGGCGCCGTCACGGACGGCGCTGCCCGCGGGTCTACCGAACAAAAGATAGCGAAAGGCCAGGCCAGCCTCCTACAGCCGCCCGCCCGCCCGTCCACTCAGACCGCCATATCCATTCTGGATACATTCTCGTGTACAATTCGCTTAATCTCCTTATCAGGTAGAAATTATGCAAGATTTGATCCTTTCCCGGGAATTTCCGGTCTCTGGTCTCTGGCCCCTGGCCCCTGGCCCCGTTCGTTGGTACAGTTGCGCAAGTGATAATCACATCGCCCGCAACGCCTCTGAGTCGTCAGCGAGGAGGCCATGACTCAAGTGCAAATCGGGGGCAGGCCCCCGCCCGCAGTCTGGCATTGGATGAGACATCGGCGGCGGTGAATCCCGATCCCGATCCCAGACCCAGTATTCGATGGCTTAGAAGGTAGTTGCCCGAAAACCCAATCCAATCCAATCCAATCGAAAACAATCATTCAGACACGTGTTCGGTGTTCGGAGTTCGGTGTTCGGTCCGGGACTGCAGGTAGTCGGTGGGCGATCATTTGGCTTAGTCCGAGTACCTGAGCTGCAGCGACTTTCCACGATTCATTGCGTCCATTTGCATTCCAGTCAATGATTGAACCACTTTAGGGCATCTGGAAGATCTCAACAGGTTGGTATCCCCCTAGCCAGAGAAATATCTGCCTGTCTGCCGGTCTGCCTGGCTGCCTGGCCGCCTGCGCCGCCTTATCAGCCCCCTACTTTACATAGACACGCTGGCTGGGCCCGCTAGGAATCGATTATGTTCGATTCTATTGTAATGGAACGCTTGAATTGCATCAGCGTTTTAGGACTTGTGTCTGATGCGCAATTCGGAAAGACCTTTACATTTTACATTTACATTTTCAAATGGAGGTTTATAGGTTAGGGTTGAGGGTACAGCCCCAGATGGAATGCATTTCCACGGTCTTCCTGCTGGTGGAGAGCACAGACATGGAGACAGAGAGTGATGAAGATGGAGAGAGAGACCTTGGTGGGATCAGTGAACCCCCAACCGTTTTTAGTTTTAGGAGATTTTCCTAAAGATTTACCCATGTTATCACAGACCTTTGCCAACTCAAATCTCGGCCAAAAGCTTTTACAATGCCCAAAAGCAAACAAATGGCACGGGCAGCAGAACGGCAGCAGAACAGAAGCAGAGCAGCGACTGCAACTGCGACTGCGACTCTGTTGCCCTTTTTAGCACGTGAGAATTGGAGTGGACCGCCATTGAGCGTGTTTTTCAGATGCTAACCAGAACCAGAAATAGATTTCGCGCAGCTGTCCGTTGGGATTTCATCAGTTTGGTTGCCTTTGTTGTCTGGACGATAGATGGTTTGTTGATGTTTGCCATACAATGACCCAAAAATAGATCCACAGCTTCCACATTACACATGTGTGTACACACCACACACATGCATATACACATATATACATATGTGCATATACATATCAATTACGCATCCCATTCAGACAGAACTTCACTCAATGTTCGGCGCGGTAAAAATCGCGCATGCTGATAAAAACGAACGAACGAGCGAGCGAAGGCGGCGGCGGCATCGGTTTACATTCCAAAGTGCGAGACGCAGGCAGAACTGCAGCAGCAGCGGCAGCAGCAGCGCGCACTCTCTCTCTCTCATTCGTACTCTTACTCGCACTCTCTCTCTCTCGCTCTCTCCTCGTCTAAAACTTATCAAATTTTTGTTTGGCTTTCTGCGACGCAGAAATAGCCAGGCAGCAGAGGGAGCTGCAGACTGCAAGCTGCAGGGACGTGGGGACGTGGCATCGGCATCGGCTTCGGCATCGGCATCGGGATCGGAATTGGGTTCGGCCTCAAAGTCGTTGCGCGGCAGATAAGTTTCGGCAAGGCTTTGTAGTCTGCGGCTGCTGCGGCTGCTCCATTGCGATAGCCAGCGACTTCGCAGCCGTTGCCGCTGGATTCCAGTTGGAACTGGCGCTGGGCTGAGGGCAGCCAGCGGGGAGAGGGAGGGAGCTGCCGACTGGCATCTGGTTTGGGCTTCGATGTGGGTCCCTGCTCTACTGTACTGTACTGATCGTTCTATGCAGTAGCTCAGCCCTCCCCCCAAAAGCGGTCGAGGTTCACGCGCCTCGACCCCCAGATACTCCACTGAGTATAAATATTTGCCCAAGGCAAGATCGATCTCAAGCCACAGATAGATAAACTTTAAGAGTTATCGATAAAATATCGATAGAGTATCCTCAACTGATACTCTTCAAGTGACGGCTCTCGTCAAGGGTATTCACCGAATCGGTGCGTCAACGAGCATGGATTCATTTTGTTGTTTGCTTTTTGTTTTCCGCTGTTCCGCGAGTGTTTCCCGTGCACTCGATCGATCCTCCTGTCCAGCCCAGTCCAGTCCAGTCGAGTCAATCGATGACGATGACGATGAGATGCGTACTCGCATAATCAGTGGACTCGTGCTTTTGTTTAGTCAACTTCTCAAATTGTCCATGGTGGCCCTGGCTGGCCGTTCTATGATCAGTTCTGCTCTGCTCTGTTCTGCTCTGTTCTGTTTTGCGTGGAATGGAGCGTATGATGCAACAATAACAACTGATTGCAGTTAAGCGTGATCGCACTATTGTCAGCGTAGAGTGTAGTCATCATCACTCTACCATATACTATATGTATGCGCGTATATATACTACGTACAATGCGGACACGAGACAAGCAGTCCGGGGATCGGTCCGATGATTGCGAGACGAAGGTGCGTGGATGGACCGGGCCGATAAGAGCTGAATCGAGCAGTATTTCAATCGCAATTGACACACATTTTCTTCGAGATTATCTTCCTAATGTAACGCCTAGAATGTCCAGAACCATAACCTATTCAGATCAAGGTATTTGCAGATCATGAAGAATCATAATTTGAAAGATATCTTTTAATATGAAAGGTGCTGAATATCAATGGGAAATGTAGAAGGTTTTCGACTAGAACTTTGGATTCAATTCTAGTTAAGGATCCAACCCGATAAAACTATCGAGTTTTGATCTAAAGGCGATAAGAAAATAGTGAAAGCTCTCAAACGGCTCGCCAAAGACTGCGTACTTTGTTATTGGACTCTGAGGACCGATTCAGCACTGACGAGAAGGGGAAAGCCCAAAAGACACTTGCTATGACCTAGTTTTCCATTGAAAGTATGGCGAAGGCAGCTTCAGGGGCTAGCTGATTCTTTGATCTGGAAATCGTCGTATCTAGATCGATTTAATTTCGCCACAGGATGTGTTGGGTTTCCATCTCAGGACTGTGATTATTTGTACTGGAGGTAAAGGTCATGATGATTTGATTTGAGTTGAGTCTTTGCACTTGGAAGCTCCAGTCGGAATCCGAGTTAGTTTCAGCTTGCTGTATCCCTCCCTTGCTCTAGAAGCCCCTGGCTAATACTCACATAAGACTTCACGATCCCGCATGCTCGGATTCCTCAGAATGGTGGCCACTTTGGGTCGACTGTTGGCCTTGCCGCTGCAATTGTTGTGGTTGTGGTTGTGGTGTCCAGCACCATTCCTGTTGGCCTTGAGCGTGTCCTGGTTGCAGCTGCTGCTGCTGCCGTCTTTGGTGCTGCTGAGTTCCTCGACAATGGTATCGTCCTCGGACAGGGCGGGCCTGCACTTGGACAGATGAATGGTGTCCGAATTGAGGGTGGTGTCTGTGGGTGGTGGCGGCAAAAGATGGGTTAGATTAGATGGGTAATAAATGGGGGTCTGAGGATCCACTCACCATCATGGGGAAGGAACGAGTCCCACTGGGAGGAGTCCCAGGGCTCTGAGAATATGGTGCCATCGTCGGACTGGGCCGAGTCGATGCCGCCGAACATCGAGTTCTGGCAGAAGACATTGTCGTACGAGGAGAGGCGGCATCCGCCGTTCTGGCTCTGGAATGACTTCTGGCTGCCGCCGCCCTCCTTCTCCTTTTCCTGGCCCTGGACCAGCGGCTGCAGTGGAGCGGCGGCAGCGCTGTTGGCCATCGTCTGCGGTGGCGTCGAGCAGCGCACCAGCTCCGGCAGATTGAGGTCGGGCAATCGCTTGGCAATGATCTGGTGGACTGTCAGGGGCGGTCTCTTCTTGCCCTCGCGTCCCAGCGAGTTCTCCTTCTCCTGCCAGTCCTGCACAGAGGCGTCGTATGCCTCGCCCGTTGTGTCCTGCTTGGCCATAAACTCCCAGCTGCTGTCCAGCTGCCAGTGATCGATGCGGTTGCGTGGCCGCTTTGTCGTCGGCTGCTGCTGCTGCTGCTGTGGCTGATGCTGATGCTGCTGCTGCGGCTTCTGCTTCAGCTCGTCCAGGCTGCCGGCCAGCTTCTCCAGGTCGCTGGGCAGCAGCAGGGCGGCCGTCGTGCCACCCAGTCCTCCCTTGAGCGGCTCCGAGTGTCGCTGATTGGCGTGCATCACCTGGCTGCGATGCTGGCGCCGCAATATGGCCGTGGCCGCACTGGTCAGGCCCGCCTGTCGCAGTGCATCCGCCGGCTCGGCGTAGAAGGGGCTGCCCTGCTTGCTGCGCGATCCCGGCGTCTGTGCGGCTGTCGGTGTGGTGTCTCCGCCATCGTCCACCGGCTCGGTCAGCGACTGTGTCATGGCTGGCGGCGGGGCTGCCTGGCCGCCGGCCAGGCTCAGATTTGCCAAAAGCAGCCCGGCCCGAGAGCGTGGCAGGGCATCGCCAGAGAACTGCAACAGCTGCTGGCTGCTGTCCTTGGCGGTGGCCTCCTCCTCGCAGGGCATCAGATGCGGCAGTGTTTGGGCTGTGGGTGTGCTGGCTAAGAGACGCAAAGAGACAGAGAGAGAGAGAGTTAGAGAGAGCAGAGAGAGGGGCGGCTGTTGGGGGGCGCCACTTACGTGTCTCGGCCAGCAGATCGGGTCGACGGTTTATCACCCCGTCCTGGGGCGTTGGCTTGAAGCTGGTCAAGAGGCTGGCCCTGTCGCTGGGATCGTGCGACCACACGTCCTCGTAGTCGCTGATCTTGTCGCTGAGCGCGCTGGCGCAGTACTGCAGCGGGGGGCTCTCGAGGATGTCGGACTCCTTGTAGTGCTGCGACTCCTTGCTGGCACGGGATTTGCGCGACTTGCCGCCGCCGCCGCCACCGCCGCCGCCGCTGCTGCTGCTGTTGGGCGTCTGCGGCGAGAGGATCTTCCTGTGGCTGGAGTCGCGGCTCGAGTGCAGCTGCCAGCGGCTGTCGTTGGTGGAGGAGGAGCCCTGCGAGGACAGCGTGTCCTTGCACTCGCCCTCGGGCGACAGGCGCTTGGCGAACGTCTGGAAGGTGCTGGCCTGGCTGTTCAGCAGAGCGTTGAACGGATTACTGGAGGCGGGTGTCGTCACCTCCACAAACTTGCCCCCAGTGCTGCCTGCAGTGCCTCCTCCGGCGCCGCCGCTCCCGTTGCCGCTGTCCATCGAAAAGGTCACGGTCGTGGTCACCGTGAAGTTGCTGTTCCCATTCCCATTCCCATTACTCAGCTGATCCGGCGAGTGGGGCTTGGACCAGCGCAGCGGCGGCGCTGGCGGCTTGAGATTCAATGTGTTCGGCGGCTTCGGACGCTGCGGACGCACCTGATCGACTGCACCGGCTCCTGCTCCTCCCGCCTCGTGGGGCGGCACCTTGAAGGTGCTCATCTGCTGCTGCCCGATGGCAGCGGCGGCTGCTGCTGCTGCTGCTGCTGCTGCTGGTCCGGCCAGGGGGCAGGAGTGGGGCAGAGGCGGCGGCGGCACTCCTGGCGGCAGATACCCCGCCGGCCCCTGGCCCTCCACGGGCGACATGGTCAGAATGACCGAGTCCACCGAATTGGGGCTCAGGAGCTGCATGTGCTGGCCCCCGCTGGTGGTGAACGAGCTCATGCTGGAGTTGGTCGTGTCCGACGGTGTGCCCGCCTGGCTGAAGAAGCCCATCAGCTGGCCGCTGCCCGTGGGACTGAAGAGGCTTCCGTTGCCGTTGCCGCTGCCGCTGCCGCTCCCGTTCCCACCGGCTGCTGGTGGAGCCGTGGCCGGGGGCTTCGAGCCGGTGTCGCTGAAGAAGGTGGCCGTGCCCAGGCCGCTCGTCTCGGTGAGGGAGAGCGGGGACTTGGCGTCCAGTAGCAGCAGCTGCTGCTGCTGCTGCTGCTGCCCCAGGGTGTCCTGGGGCGCCACGCCCCTGGAGGGACCCACTGGCGTGGGCGGCCCGAGGACGGCGGGACTGCTGGCATAGCTCCAGAACTCCTGGCCGAGCAGGGCCAGCGAGGAGAGCTTCTTGCGGTTGTTGGCCTCGCGCAGCACCCGCGGCAGCATCAGCTGGACGGGCAGCTCGTCGCAGCACTGGGCATAGTGGGCGATCAGGGAGGGTATCGAGCCGAACGTGAACCGGGAGCTCTCCAGGCTGAGGACGTTGTCGTGCGACTGGATCAGATAGTGCTCGATGTAGGGGCCCGTGTCCTGGGGCAGCCGCACCGACACGGCCATCGTGTTCGGCTGACTGGAGCCGCGCACAATGAAGGTCTGCAAAGGGGAAAACGCAAATGGAAAACGGAAGAAAAGTGAGTAATATTCAGGGAATTATTCAACAAACTCGCAGAAGGAGCAGGAGTGGGGGAGGGGGGATTGTGGTACTCGTGAGTCTTAAGTGAGTCTTTTGCGTTTGGCTGCGCGTTAAATGTTGCGTTCACAATTCGCCCATAAATTCCCACTTATGGATGATAAATCTGCCATCCCCTCCCCCCACCCTTTGGCATCCCATTGCATGCAACAATGACTTTGTCTTCGTCTTCTCTTCCTCCGAGTTTCCTTTTCCTTTTCCTTTTCCACTCCATGTTTTTGTTGTTGGCCAGGAAAAACTTTGCAGACGCTGCGACAAATCGCGAAGTTGGCGTTGGCGTGTGGCAGGGGATGTGCGCCGGGACGCTGGCCAAGGGATTGCATCTTTAGCATCGAGAGACCTGGTCAAGTGTGGCCGGAACAGCCCTGCCCCGCCCCGCCCTGTCCTGTCCTGCCCCGTCCTGCTGCTAATCGTCTGTGAAAACTTTTCATAATGAGAATTGTACTTAGAGTCACGCACAAAGACCCAAGAATGCCCATTCCCGAATGCATATTCACCCCCAAATCACCCTGGAATTCGAGGTAAACCGATTGAGAGAACAAATTGGCATCGAGCTACAAAATGTTACTACACATTTTTGGACGAAAATGTGTGTGTAATGGGCTATCGCCGCAACGCGTGCACCAAATTGGATGCGGTTTTTTTTAAATGATAGCCAGAGTATGTGGCCAGGTTTTTATACTACAAAAAGTTGTACTTTTCTATAAACAGGATCCTCAAAAATTAAAAATGAGTCAAAAAAATCTCAAATTTGGCCCTAAAATGTGTGTTTGAACGCCTGTCTCATTTCATTTGGTCTGGCAGCGAAGCGCGCAGGTCTGCTAGTAGTTCATCATAAATTCATACACAAGCAAAAGTTTCTGTAAATAAAATGGCTACATTTTAATAAAAGGTAGCCAGGAATTTGCCAGCTCTACAACGTCTTAAGAGGGATTTGTTGTATCCTTGTATCCTTGTCCTTAACCGGTTTCCCTTGGACTATTTCACCTCAAGATGGTTTTCGTTGTTTTTTTTGTTTTTCGAACCCATATTTATATCTATAATAATTTATTATCTATAATAAATAATCGTATAATACTGTTGAATAACGTTCCTAATCTGTCAGTTTATATGCAAAAATAACAGTTTGTTTCCTAAGATATTCTTTTTTTAATTGTTAATTCAATTATTTAATTATCGATTTTGCTTGTAAGCGGAGTTCCTGGCAGTTCCTTAATATTTCGAATTATAATATATTATAATTATTCTGCATTATTCGAGATCGAAATTGCATGCTTATCTAATTAGTTTTGAGTTTCTGTGATATTTTGAGCATGGATTTGTGAAATATCAAATCTCTTCGAAGGATGGCCATTTGTTTGTAGGAATATATGTAAGCCGAAATTTCCAATGGACTGTGTCCTTTCTTCGGCTGATGCAGGATGTGATAAATGATGGGATAATTCCCGTTTTATTCCGTATCAAACCCCTCCGCTGGGGCAGGCACTATTTTCAGTCGTGTGATGATCGAATGATCGCTTAGAGCATGTTCGAAACGAATGCCTCGTCGTGCATTTCGGTTCAGCAAAGCGGGCTTCAGATCGAACATGTTGTATCATACAAATGGTTGGTTCTATGATCGGCAGAAACGCATCTTCGGCTGCTTTGGCGTCGGCTTGAGCCGAACCCATTGAAGAGGAATTAAGACGAAAATGATTTCGGGGCGGGAGCTTCTCAAGTGCTTTTCCCCCTCTCCTTTTCATCTCTTCGGTTCGGTTCGGTTCTGTTCTGTTCTGTCTCTCTTTCTCCTCTGTCTGTCGCCTGGCCCTCACTGCATTGTTGTTTGCTTTTCAATTTCGCAGCAACGCAGCAACCCCAAAAGCATGCAATTATACGTGTAAGTATACCCCACCCCCTCTGGCGGTATTTGTACATATATACGAGTATTCGTATTATTCTTCTGTATGTAAGGAAAGTATGAATATATATATGGATGTGTATATTTTTTCTCTTCTTCAGATTTCAATAAATGCCAGGGCACAGAGGGATTCAAGGGGTGCTGCTGCCGCCGCTGCTGCTGCCGTACACCCTGCGGCGTTGTTTATGATTTCTGTGCGAGTGGTGCACAATTTTTCAATAAGCAGTTGAAAGAAGATGATTCTCTTAGATTCCTATACCCCCAACAACCCCCCCTACCTCCCCCCCACCAAATGAATCGAGTGGGGTTCATGGGGCTCTAAACATTTCGGGGTTGGATTGTTGATTTGATTTAGCTGCAACGTTTTTAAAGCATACTTTTTCGGGTGGCTTTTTGTGATTCCATTACAGCCAGAGCCAGAGGAGAAGAGAGTCCCGTCCCGTTCCGAGCATTTTATACTGATTTAATAATGCGGTCACAAAGGCACCATCTAGCAGAGGAAGGCGTGTCCATCGAGAGTTTGACCATCAGGAAAATGCAATTTATAGAAATCACGATACAGGCAGGCAGACGGACAGACGGACAGACAGACAGACAGACAGACAGGCAGGCAGGCAGAGACAGGGAGATGGAGAGACTGAGAAGGAGGCACAAAAATGACCGTAAAAATGCTCTAACAAGCCAAAAAAAAAAAAAGGAAAAAGGAAAAGCCAATGGAAAGCAGGAGAAAGCGGCTTCAAGGAAAGTAAAACGTTGCACTATGGTCCCAACGACCGGTTTTGTTGGCCAAAACCCATTTTTTCAAAGTTAACAAAATAACGTTATTTTGGTCACTCTGCATTGGAAAAAGAGTGACCATCAAAGTTGCGTACCAGAAATTTCGATAGATGGCGCCACATTCGCGAAATCTGTTGTGCAACACAGATTTTGTTATCGATATTCTCGTGCAGGGAAAAAGTGCAAATTTAATAGCAATTTAAAATCATTGATAAATTGAAAAAAACCCACTAACTGATCAAATTTTTTTAATGAATTTTAATCAGAAAGGTTTGAACTACGTATTTTGTAATGTGAACTGTATCTACTAGTTGTGATGTCTTCGTAATTGTACGTTAAAGTTAGTGGTTAAAAATTAACCAAGTTGTTCTAAAAACTAATTTTTAAATAGGCTTACAAAGTGAGTCCCACCTAGTCCCACCTTGAAACCTATTGTGTGTCGTAGATTAATAGATCCTTTTTAAAATGTATTAAGTAAAAAATGCCACATTTTGCCACAATTCTTGAAATTTGACTTAATAGATCATAACCTCAAATTCAATCATTTGAATTTGAAAACTTAATAGCTTCCAGACGGTAAGCAGCAACTGCAAAGTTTTTGGGTCCGATTGATAGCTGCATTTATCAGCTTTTCAGAATTGCGCATTTTAATACAACCAGACGTGAGATGCTTGGGTAATGTGAAAAAAAGAAGCACTACCACTGAAAAAACATGCAAAATAATGCCAGACTTTAAAAAATTCTATAAAAAAAACAACACTTTGAAAAAAAAACCATAATTCATCAAAAAAATTTAAATTTCAAAATCTATCAGAAAAAGTCGGTTTGGGCCATAGCGGAAAAAAATATTTAATTTTTTTTGCCTTAATTTAAAAAAGGCGGTGCCACACCCATTTTCTTTTGGTAAATCCACTTCGTATTGATTATATCTATCCAATACAAAAAACGGAATAAAAAAATCTTGTTTCGTTCGCGAGTTATTAATTTTGGCCAACAAAACAGGTCGTTGGGACCATAGTGCGTTGGCAGCCAAAGGATAATGCACAAAGGTTGCCCAAGGATACTTGGATTCTAACACAGACAGCGACAGGAAGAGAGACAGAGAGAGAGAGAGAGAGAGAGAGAGAGAGAGACTGAGAGATACAGTGCGTTTCAGCGAGGTTAAGGCTGCCTCAATTGAGGGCCCGTATGTACTTTGGATATGTATGTATGCACGTGCTACCAACTGCTAACATTGCTTCGAGATACATATATGTTCTTCGAGAAAAGAGAATGCCCGAGAATCCAAAAACAAAATACATGTCTTGTGCATGACATTGCCAATCAACTGGAAACTCACTGATGGAGGTTCCTGCCCATCAGCGCTGGCATAGAGTTCTCCTCTCACCAATCTCCTTTAGAAATGAAAATATATTTCGAGCATATTTATTGTAGGTATATATTAATATTGTATTGGATTAGGTATTGACTTATGGTTATTGCAACGCACTGTAGGATGTGCGAGTATTCGACATCCACGAATGTGGCTGAGTGCCTGCATTTTATTGGCTCGAATTGACAAATTTCATTTGGTGGCCGAACAATAAAAAGGCGTTACGGCATTTTGCCACAGAATATATATCATTTATAAAGATGCATATACATATATGCATCCGTTTGTATTATATATGCACGAGCTCAAGTGTTTCAATTGGTTTTAGTTGTTTTCAAAGCCACTTCCTTTCCCTCAAGCTCCCTCACACACCTATGTACACTGTGCATGTACTTTTATGTGTATTCCATTTCGTAGAGAGGACTCTGGGTACAATGGCTCTCCTCCTTTCTTCGCCATTTGCCATTTGCCATTTGAATGCTTTTAGGCACCGTCTGGCGCATAAGAAGGAAGGCCTACAAATGCATTTTTGCACTCTGCAGTTCATTGACTCCGTCCATCCATGCAGCCAGCCCTAGTTCCAGTTCCAGTGCCAGTTCCAGGTCCGATTCCAGGTCCTGGATACATTCCACTTGCACTTTTCCCCGTCACCTCGGATAAATGCGGTGTTGGTTGCTGGCTGTCCTGGCTTCTAGCTTATTCCGCCTGACCGCAAAACACACACACACACACACACACACTGTTGATGTTGGGTTTAATTTCCGGTTTGCATTTCAATTTCCATGTCCATAAATGCTTCAATGCCAGAGAATTGAGGCAGAAGTGAGGCAGCTTTATTTCGTGCAATAAATCCAACAAATACTCGTAGACCTCAGGCAGCAGATGGCAGGGACTCCAATTTATTTACCAAGAACTTGGGAGATTTCTAGGAACTATTGCTAGTACGCTAAAGGGAATGGTTGACAGGCTGCCAGCTTTAAGAATATGTATTTATGTATGTAAATCATCAGGATCGTTTCAGGATCAGGGAGATTCAGTATGATTCATACCAGCCAATCACCAACGAACACAACAACAATAATACAACATGTTCGATGGCCAGCAGCAGGAATGTTCGCTCCAAAGAGGAATATTCGCTTCGAACTGGTTGTAAACCGACATTCGAGCATGTTTGATCGAAAACTGACTATCCCATATATACTACATATATACATAGATATATATTCCATTTTAAAACTTTCAAAATCTTATAAAACCTCTTATAAATTTTACTTTAAATGTGAGTGTAAGGATCTGCAAGGGATTTCGAAACAGCGATTTGTTTTAACAGTCGTATAATGGCTGCGTGATATCGATGATAAATATCAGGGATCCCAAACTAAATGTTCAATACCTAAATATATTTTGTTCATATTTTTGCATGGAATATCCTGGAGCAGCAAACATTTTTATTATCAATTTTTTGGTAAATAAATTTGTTTCAATTGTTTTGTTTCAAATAAGGATTTTTATCCTGCTTGGTAAACGTTTTTTTTTTTTAGATATTTCCGTTACGCATTTTGAATTTTTATATCGGCTTTCTCGCATTTTCCCCCACTCTCCCTGTCTCTCTCTCTCTCTCTGTATCTCTCTGTTGCCGTATAATCATTTATCTCTTTGCATTTAATTGCATGTAAATTATTGTGCAATGGCCAGCACATGCCGCGTAATGTTCGCACCTCACTCAACCTCTTGGGCAGGACCTCCCCCCCCCCCCCCCAGCACACACACACACTTGGCGGATATTCATCTGGGCCGAAACCTCTGCGAGGATTCCCTGCGGCGTTGCAAATCAGACACAACAACACACGGAGAGAGACAGACAGAAAAATATCCAAAATAAAAACGATTCGTCGCATTTGCACCCATTTCCGGGATGTTGGACCGAACCGATCCCCCCCCCCCCCCCACCACACAGCAATTGTCACTTGTGGAAAGGTATATGCGATGTGTGGCTGGGGGGTGGGGGGTTTGGGGGGAGGTAACAACATTTCCGGTTTCCATTTCTCGTCGCGTGCCTTGGGGCCTGCATTTACCCCAGAAATGTCCGCAGTGCCCTCTCGACCCCATCTACCGGAAGGACGAGGAGCGAGGACCATCTTCTTGGCCAGAAGCACCCCTTTCAGCCCTCTCACACACACAATGCGCAACGTGTCGCAGCTGCTGACTGTCTGCGTCTGTGTCTGTGTCCCTGCCTCCACGCCATCTCCTATCGCCTCCCATTTTTCGCCAGTTTTGTGGTCGAAAGTGCAGCCGCCGTTGCTGGCAACCAGCTGGTTGTCTGGGCCGGGAATCGTTTGTAATCAAGTTTTGGCCCGCAAATAGACTCATTGCGGGCTTGCCGGCTTGCTGGCTGACTGCCTAGGGTCGCTCAAGCGCCAAGTCTAGTCTATAATCATCAAATCATGCTTCAAACTGCTACTCCTCTGTACTATCCGTCTATATGTATATATATATCAGAGTGTATATATACAGCACAGTGCACTGCTGTCTATCAATCAGGGGGCCATCAAAATGCTTGACAACAAATCTTGACAGCATAATGGTGGTCATGGACGATACAGAAAGGGAACGGAACGGAACGGGGCGGAGCGGAACGAAACGAAACGGAAGCCAACTGCAGCCGAGTGGAATCGAGTGAAATGACTTCGGTCTTTGCCGTTGCAAGGGTTGTGGCTGTGTGCGTCTGTGTGCGTCTGTGTGGTTGTGGCTGTGTGGGGCCTTTTGGGATTTCAATGCCCAAAGTGCCTGTGGTGGCCAACGGTCTCTGATCCTTGCCGAGTGCAGACCAGACCCCGCCTTCGAGAATGCAATGCATTCGACGGGATTAGCCAGAGAGTGCTTGGGTGGAGTGGGGGGAGTGCTGTGGAGGCCTCAATGGAGCAGGCCCTAGGCTTAAGCCTTGGCAAGTGTGATATCTCTGTCTGAATGCGGACGCAGCCGTTCCAGATGCGGTTCCTTGAGAGACCATGACCATGATTCTGAGACTGAGTGAGACGAGTTGAGGAGAGCCGAAAGTATCTCAATTGAAGTGGATTTATCCCTGGAAATATTCGCACCTGAACTGTAACTTTCTCCTCCTAGTATGCCCCTTTCCCTCCTTTAGATGTTTCAATCTTTTCAAATGCCCATCTAATGCCATCTAGCAATTAAATTCACTTTGCGATTACTTTTCTTTTATTTAAAGGCAAGAACATTGTCTCGCTTCTGGGGTCACATGAACATTTAAAAGCGCAGCAAGGAAAAGCCACTGAAACCCAACACGCAGCATTATAACGAGACCTTTCTCTCCCCCGAAAGCCCGTCGTCACCCTGGCCCTCGCCCTCGCTCTTGGAGAGAGCCCCAGGGGGAAACGGCGATAGCCGCCTAATGAGTGTCGGCGGTTTTTGTGTGGTTCGGACAAACAGAAGAGAAACAATGGGGGATGGTAAAGGCCAGGCCAAGGCGACGACCCATTGATACCCATGCCTGCTCGGGCGGGATATATGTTTTCATAATATACACTAGTGGAGGATATAGATATTCAAATCATTATAGCCATTGCCTCGTTTGTCCCATGAATGAATGGGAATGGGAGAGAATCAGTAGATCCCAGCAATCGAAGAGATTAACTGTAGATGTAACAATAGATGTATCGAAATAAAATCACGAGCAACGGAGAGAGATATCTGGTAAGTGGCTGGAGACCCTGAGAAATACCATTTAAATGCCGTTTAAATGTGTATTTATTTGCACTATTTTCCCGTTTAGACTAAAATGGACGCGGAACCATATTTTAACCCGTATTTATATTACACTCGCCATCAAATCGAGGACCTTCTGGCCTTGCGGGAGCAACAACTGGAATCGAGTGATAGCCTCAAGCGCTATTATCAAAATATACTGCGCACCCTTTTCCTTTTGGCCTTGGGCGTAGTCATTGGCAAATTTCTGTTATAATTCAACATAATCTGAAATAATATATTTGAAATAAATCGTTGTCCTTTCGGGTATACCCCGCCACTGTACTGGGCATGCAAGGGTACCAGGGTATTCCGATAGAAACTTGCATAAAATAACGAAATTATGCCCTGGCATGGACACACACAGTACAAAAGCGAACTGGACCCTGCCATTATCTAGCCATTGGCTGGTCATTAGAAGAGGGGGACCCGGGGGCGGAGGCGGAGCAGGAGCAGGAGCAGGAGGTGGGTTCATTGCCATATAATAAAAATCTCATATTTTATTCAAATTGGTAATGCGAGGAGCGTGTCCCCCACGAGAATGTACAAATGGCAGAAATGCAAAGTGAAACCATCGCAGCACCGCGGGATGCGTGAAAAAACGAGCAAGAATGGGATAGAGACAAAGAAAAAGATAGAGAGAGAGAGGGGGAGAGGGAGAGGGAGAGAGGAGATCAAGTTTTCATCCTCATTGACATTCACTTTTTTTTGGATGTCTTTTTTATTTTGTGCATATTTTTCTTTTGTCTTTGCTTTGCATGGAAATGTGAAAATTTCGTTTGCGCAAAAGTGTCCAACAATGCCGATAAGAATCCACCTTTCATCCGCCACTCATTGGGCCATTTTGTGGGGCCTCATTCATGCGTTTTTCCCTCTCAACATGCCATGCCCCTTGCCCACTTTCTCCACTAAGCGGCTTTCGCTTTACAGTTCAAGAGTCGACGGCGACGGCGGCGGCGGCGGCCACCATAAGCCGATTTCCCAACGCATTTCCGTTCAACTTTTCATCATCCTCTGCATAGATGGATCTGACTGGCTTCCGCATCAGAGCTCCTTCCTCCTTCCTCTGCCCAAGTGCCCGGGAAAGTGCATTAAACTCATTTGGCAAACGGCTCTCAATTATACATTTTTGTTAATAATTCATTAGGACAATGTGTTGCCATCGTTGCCAGCCCACACATTGCAGTCCCCTGCTGCTGCTTTCCATCTGCTACATCCATTACCCTGCATTGCGTATCCGCCACGTGTCACACACACACAGCGAAAAAGAGAGAGAGTGTTTTCAAATATTGTTGATGGTGATAGAAATAGATATTTTCACATTATTTAAATGAAAAATGAATCCCAATTAAGTACATAATAAATGTACATAATATCTAGTTCTATGTAGTTTTTTTATAGTAGCATTTGTTGACTTCCTCCTTCAAAAGGATACGCTAGAATTTTAGTTCGTTTGACAACCGATAGGCCGATCCGATCTGATGCTAAGAGCAAGGAATTATCATCGAACTATCCGCAGCAGAGCGGGTCACCGGAATCATAGATCATATTCTCTTTCAAGAACTCGATTGCCATCGATATCGAAACTAGTGCATTGGCATAAAGTTGCGTTCCTGCGTCTTGCGTTATGAAAACAGCTGATTTATGGATTTATTTTTGATGGACTCGTGAAAATCAACCAAATTTTGAAAATTTGGCAAAAATAACGAAAGAGATTTAGGACTTTATTCAGACATGTTTTTCTTCTATGGATCTATATGGTATGGATCTCTTATCTTTTATCTAATGATGAGTAATTGTTTTACGGATTTTAATTTATATTTTTGTGTTTTTTCCTTCAACCAATAATTTAATATTTATATTTTTGGCATAAACCAAAGTGATTATGTTCAAATTAAAAGAAACATCAATCAAATATTAGTTAATGGATGAACTTGATTGATTTTAAGACTATGTAAATTGTACATACATTAAATATAGCCATTAGTCCAGGATCCTATGCGATAACTGCTCGAAAACACAGTTGAAGGAACACCTTCCCTTCAGTCCGTTGATTCGTTGATTGGTTGCGAAACGCTTCTGCAATATTTATTCATAGCTGATTGACATTTAAGTAGGTCTTTAAGCTCCAGAAGGCACTGTACAAATATTGTGGTGCACCCATTTCCTCCGCTCCCTCTCAATGTCTGGGGGGTCCCCGTCCACCAGGCGGTTGCTAATATCATTTTGGCCACATCGATGTATGGAATGGAGTGGAATGGAATGGAGGATGCGGCAGGCGACTCATCCTTTGGCTGTCTGCTTCCCTTATCGTCTCATCAGCTGGCTAACTGACTGACTGTTGTGCCTGCTGTTGATGGGCCATTTGCCCCAGCCCCAGCCTCAGTCGCAGCCTCTGCTTCGACCACTGCCACTGCTGCCTGCCACTGCTGCTGCTCCATTGCCACCTGGCTCCGCATCCCACTGTCCGATTATATAGAAATGTTCTCCTTTTTCATTCCTGATGTGCGCTTGGGTGATAAATAAAAACTGTCTGCGCCTATGTGGCCACTGTCTGTCTCCCCCAGGAGCGCTGCGTTTCTCCGTTTCGCCGTTTCGAGTGGGCTCTTCTTTTTCCCCGCTCCTTGTTTTTTTTTAACAATGTCTGACTTTTTGCCATGTAAGCTGAGACCCTTTTGGGGTGACATTGAAACACATGCCAAACAGAGGAAATTCCAAAAGCCGCAGCCGCAAAAAAAATTCAATTTAACTCTGTTCCGTCTTCTCTCTCCCTCTCTCTCTCTCACTCACTCTCTCTTTCTCTGTTTTTGGCCATGTCTATTGGCCATTTAAGCATGTCAATGCGGTGCCCCGCCATGGCTCGACTGCAGCTTAACAACTTCATTTGGGCCTCGATACTGAACTCATAAATCAAATGCACTCAGAGAAGGACCAACAAAAAAATAGTTCAAAATGAAACACTACAAAAAATATCAAAACAAAAACCACCACGAATCCGATGCAGGATTAAAGGATGTTCTGGTCAAAAACACTCATTTCGAATGAATATATGAATGCAATGAATGGAGCTCGAATGTTTATTCCGCACACACCAAAAAAAAGTCTTGATGGATTTTGCATATTGCAAATGGCAATAGAGATGGGTTTGTTTGTCTTTATCCTTTTCAAAGCCGATAAATCATGTGGAATTTTTAATGCATTGAATATCGATGAAATATATAATCAAAAATGATTTGAGGATATCCGAAACCTGCGACAGATCTCTTAGGCAAAGGGCCGGCTTCTCGACTTCGGGTTAACATTTCTCGGTCCGAAAAAGTGTCCAAGAACGAAAATTGATTTTCTCAAGGGCTGATTCGAGAGTTGACTCTTAACCGGCGGTCGGCTGCCGGTTAAGAATTTTTCGGCTCTACAAAAAGTCGAAGAAGAAGAAGTAAACCAGGCATAGACAGCTGATGCAATAATCAAAGCCATCCTGTGTTTTGCGCTGTACAAAATATTAGTGTGCCCTTTTATTCTTTTTCGTTCCGACAAATTAGCGGCCTTTTTCGACTAGTTTTTCTTGGACGACAACCAATCGGCACCTTAATTCGGATTCGAGCCACCGGCCCTGAGGAAACCTATCCCATGAATCAATCGAAGCAATCCTAGAGTTCAACAACGGATATAACAGATCGAAATAATATCTCCAGCCGAACGTATTTCGAACAACATAAAGCAAAGCCTGAACAAAAGGGAAATATGTATCGGGTAAGTGGCAGAAACCAAGAAGTATCTATTTTGCTTACTATATTTTTTGGTTGTAACAATAGTTGTATCTTTTGTACGTTTAGTATAGAGGGCTCACCGCAGAGGAATATCAGATGCAGAGAGAATTTGAGTGGGTTAGGGAGTTCGAACGTCGTAAGAGGAACGCATTTCGGACATTTTTCTGGATCATACTGGGCATATACTTGGGCAAATTCTGGCTATAGACTTATAGTTAATGATGTCAAATTTACAGTTAAAAGTACCCATGAGATCCATGAGAATGATGTCTAATTGAACAAAGGATAAGCAATTTCTGTCTTTTTTTAGTTATTTTATTTTGTTGGGAGGAAATGGGCCTATTTCTAGGGGGAATCCCCCCCAAGAATCGATTGGAAAAATGTTCCATAAGATAATGCTATCGATAGGCGTGAAGCATCGCGTCAGCGAGCACCCCCAGAGGTGATTGATTGATTTATCAATCAAGGGAGTTTCACATCAAGCACATATCTGTGAATCGCCCGAGAGTATGGTGACTCATGGCAACTCTATTCCGATCCCTGCTCCAAAACACACACACCTTTTAGCGCGAATTTAGTGGCCCATCGTTTACTGTACAGGTGGCGACCGCTAATGATGTCCCCCACCCCGGCACACGGACTTCGCCGTAATCGCCACAGACATCTAATGATTGCCCCAGCTGTTGACCCAGCCGCCCCCATACACTCCATTTGCACATCTCCTGCCGGACATCGATTGGGTCCATCGCAGAGAGAGAGGGAGACAGAGTTCCAGGGCTCAGGGCTCGGTCGTTCGACATTTGCTGCTAATTACATTCTGTGGTCGGCATAACAAATCCCGCTGCCAGATGGAACAGAAAAAAAAATACTACGTGGCGCATGGCCGATAAATGGAGATGGAAATGTGAAGCATACGCACATGTGACCATGCCTCCTGCTCCTGCACTCCCCCCCAGCATTTATGATTGATGGGAGAGTCTATTGGAAAAATCAGGGGGAAAAAAGACCGATGCACAAACAAAGCAGGGGAAAAATCAGTTTAGCTTTCAGGTTCGATTTCGGTGGGAGGGAATGGCGGAAGGCTGGACACAACAAGTAATTAAAATACCAGGCAGGCAAATGGTTCAGGTTACGGTTACGCGTTGCGCTCTTTCTGTTGCTGTTGCTGTTGCATGCAGCAGGCAGACATGTGACGCCGCAAAGCGATGGCGACACTGCGAGAAATTGCGCAAATTCTGCGAAAGTTTATTCAAGAATCAACAAAAGAAAAACGGCTTATATTGGATGAATGGATGGCATTATTCTGGTATTTTTTGGGGTGTCTGGCTAATATTTTCAGTCGATTGTGGTAGTATTATCCCCGTATCCGTTTGGTATTCATGCAGATATGCTAACAGTCCATTGCAACCATTCCAATTTCAGGACTTGGCTTCCTCTGTTCAGTTTCCTAGTGTTCCTTTTTCTTACTGTGTTCCATTCGTCTTGTTTCAAATTTAAAGATAAATCTTTCTTTATCCTATCAAGTTATCTTCTAGCAATCAACGATCCACAGAGATTTGGTTATTTCTTTGTTCCATTCTGCTTGTTTCAAACTCACAGGTAAACCTATTTTCCAGCTTTTTTTTCTATATATATTTCGCATCGCTGGGAATACTAGATCCAACAGGCAGGATATCAGTCCATTCCGAATATTCCAATTTAAAGAATTGTATTTATTTATTGTTTTTTGTTACTGTGTTCCATTCTCCTTGTTTCAAATTCAAAGTTATTCAAAGTTTTGTAGTTAGTAATCTTCTAGCAATCCACGATCCACAGAGCCTTAATTTTCTCTCAGTGTAGAAACAGTGGTTCAGTTCAGTCCAGTCCAGTCCAGTCCGGCGTTCGATTCAGTCGTAGTTCCAACCATATTGATTGATTTTTAATTACAAACATTTACACACAAAAAGAGAAACCGTTCGGAATCGCTGGAGCCGGTGGTGGGGTGAGATTCAATCGTTCGATCCCTGGATGCTGTGTGGGGGCTGCCCGGCTGCCGTCTCTCCTGGCGACGGGGTCTACTTCAATTTCAATTAAATGGTTTTTTATTAAACGCATAAACAAATGCAAATATAGGCGGGCGGGCGAGCACTGGGCCGCATGGTTGCTGTGTGTCCAGCATCCTTAATGGGGATTTAAAGGAGCTTTCCGACGCGTTCGCCCTATAATTGCCAACGTCGACGTCGACGCTGACGTTGACGCATGCAATTAGCAACAATGCAAGAGGCAGAGCAAGACACAGACCGAGTTCGGGATAGATGACGGCCTCGCGTCGCTGGAAAAGAGCTTCGCAACAGACCCACCGACGAGGGGGAAACGCACTGAAAGAGCAGGCAGCAAAATGCAAAAGTTGGCGAAAAACTTTGTGTCTCCTCCCCCCCAAAATACACACTCAAAAAGGATCAAGGGTAGGCGGGAGCGGGAAGAGTGACAGGGAGGCTGCATTGCAATCAATGAGCCATTGTTACGACGCGTTCGACAATTGAAAATTTCAGAAAGCGGTAAGCGGTAAGCGGGAACACAAAAAATCCGAGCCAGCGAACAGATTTCCATTGAAACGAGTGGCGCGCGTGCCATTTTCCATTTGCCATTTGCCATTTTTTTGTGTTCTATTTCCCGTTGTCCTGACTCCTGTCTCCTTTGCCGGATTCTGCCTCTTCACGCTGATGAGGATGAGGATGATGCACCCTGGCAGGACGAAGACAAAGGCATGCCAGCACTTGATGGACCGATGCCATAAGAAAGCTTCATCTTTCGGTCATATCTCTGTAGATTCTATTGGTTCCATTCGGTTTCTCGTCTGTTCTTGTTTCATTCCATCGTTCCGAATGCAAAATTGTTACCTGGCCATCTTTTATCAATGAATTTCTGCATATATTTTCTTCTAATTTTACTACTTTTATATTTTATTGGATTTGCTTTCTGTTTTTTCGATTTTGTTCCATTGTTCCCATGATTTCTTTTTCGATAGTTTCTGTTTCCTTTGTTATCGTTTTCTCTATCGATGATTTTTTGTAATTTTAACACATAAGTTCCATGATTTCTCATTCATTCCCTGCTTCATTTCCGTTCCCTTAAACTGGATCTATGCCACCGCAAAGAGTCCACGTTAAGTTGGTAATTGAAAAAAGGCGGTAGGTGGGGGCGAGTGCATGAGAGCTAAGAGTTTGAGACTGAGGGCTGAGGGCTGAAGCGCTTTTGAGAAATGGAGAATGTTGGTACCTTAATGAGTTTTCCCCCCAAACCGAGCTGCTCGAACACGTGATAATTGCTGGCTCAGTCTCTAAGGCTCTGGCTGTGTCCACCTTATTGAATCTGTACAATTTGTTGGACATTCCAGCCACAGTCCGCACTGTCCACTGTCCCCCAAACAGCCATTACCTGCTCCAGCCATCTAGCTATCCTACTGCCATCCCCCACACACACACACACACACACTCATTCGCACTCACACTCACACTCACATTTTGTAATTTCAATTGTCTATGCAAAAGAGCTTTGAATCGCAAAATGGTCAGCCCATGGACATGGACGTGGACGTGGACCCACCTCCAGTCCTGTCTCCTGGCTGACCAATGCTCGGCTTGGCTTGGCTTGGCTTGGCTTTTGTCTCTTGTCGCCTTTTGTGGAAGCGTTGCTCCATCTCTCTGGGCCCGTCCACCCTGCTCTATTGTCTGCCATTTGCTGCTGCTCGACTCAGATAAATTTCAATGAATTTTGCAAGCGAAGCAGAGTCGTGATTCCAGTGCCTGGCTCCTGGCTGCTGGCTGCTGGCCCCTGGCTCCTGGCTCTGGCTACATTTCTTTGTTTATCTTTATACATTTACAATTAAAAGGGCTTCGCATTGTTGTCGCTGTCGCAATATTAATGAATCTTCCCTCTCCCTTGTACAGCGGGCCGTTTGCAGCAGGACGCATCGGACAGGACATCAGGCAGGACTCGTTAATTGATTGCAATTTGTTTATGTAAATTCCATCCAACGAATGAATGAATGAATCTGTTCGGTTTATTTTTTTTTTTGCATTTTCCTGGTTTCATTGTTGTGCAAATTTCCATGTGTGTGGTGCCAGCCCCCAAGCCCCCAGCCCCAATCGCCCAGGACCAGCAGAAATTGCGTTTGTCCGCAAATTGTCTCATTAAGCTAAATCAATAAATTAATAATTATCGCATTGACCGCGTGTTTGGACGGACACTCACCCCTTCCTCCTTGCCCTGCAGCAGATGAACGGCCCCCGAGCGCTGGATGCCCGGCAGGAACCACATGGGATGGGTGAGCAGCAGGCGCTCCACCAGACCCAGATCGCAGGGCGGCGAATTGTCGCTGGAGTCGCGACTGGTCTCCTCGTCGCGCTCGTCCTCGCTGGAGGTCTCGCCCTCGGCCAGGACGCCGCCCTCGGAGCTGGACACCAGAGATGTGCGTGACTGCAAGCGACAGAGAAATGGTTATAGATTAGTTATAGATTGATGATATCAAAGCAGGAAGAGGTTAGAATCGGAATCCGTGCCGATCACGAAAGGGTTAAATTAAAGCTTCGAAAAGGTTATATGTTATGGCACAGTGTTACCCATTAATTCTTACATTTCGAGGGCCTCCTTCCATCATGAGTGCTTTGCTGAATGAGGGCTATCCGAGTGCTAAACGCTTTATAAAGTGTTTAAGCCCTTCTCTACAATTTTGTTTGATAAGTTTTCACTGCCAAAAAACTAGGGCTACGGGAACTGCAGCTCCTTCAAGCAGCTGGTCTGCCATCCAGGGCTGCCGGCACAGACAACACTTTTCCAACACTTTTCCAACACTTTTCCAACACTTGACACATTGCCATTGGCCATATACATGTGTACATATTTTGTAGCATCCATCCATCATACACACACACACACACACATTCATTTTGAGTGCAATTCCATGTCAGAACATCAAAAATTGTTATGGGACGCAACTTTAAAAGCGGCCCAGGGCCAGGTCCTGCCAGCCGCCTGCCTACCGAAACTTGTGGCAAGAGAAGCGGCAGCAGCAGCAGCAGCCGCAGGCTGGGACGACAGCAAACAAAGCGAAAGCAGGGACGAAGCGACTACAGGACACCCCTTACGCGGATCTAATTCTTCGAATGATATGTAAAGTATCCCGAAGAGTGCTAAAGCCCATCTAAGGCTGTCTCTAATGCCTGCGTAGATGTGTCAATAATTTGTGAAAAATCCTACAATGTACCCCGCGGCCCACGAAAAAGAGGATACACGGTGTGCTGTGTGGCAGGGCAAAAAAAAGAAGAAGCATCCACAAAGCAGCAGAAGCAGAAGAAGCGGCAGAAGCAGCCGCAGCAGCCGCATCCTCATCCGAGCAGCAGCAGGCAGCAGGCAGCAGTGGCATAGGCGTTTTTAATTGAAAATTGCCGTGGGCTGGCTTTGAAGTTATCTCTCTCTCTCTCTCTCTCTATCTCTCTCTCTGTGTCGCGTTGGTTGGGTGGTTGCTAGAGTGTGGGACTAGGAGGGGAGTGTGTGGCCCAGCAGTCATATCGTAGCATACTTTTGTGCCGCATCAGAAGTGCAGCTCCAGGGGAGAGTATGAGTGGAGTGGGAGTGGGAGTGGCAGTGGGAGTGTGTTGTGGCACCCTCTGTCATGGCATGGCATGGCATGTCATGTCATGTCATTCCAGCAGCGCTGATGATGTTTGCAGAGCGTAAGCGATGCCAAAAATTGATGCCAAGGCAAAAGCTTATGCAAATGGAAATTATACGAAAATAAATAAGAGACACAAGAGAGTGAGAGAGAGAGAGAGAGAGAGAAAAGAGGTGCTTAAAGAGCCTGTATCTGTTAGATAAATGGATAATGATAAATATACCAGAAACCGCATATTGGTCTTAGTTTGTGGCACTCCATTCGCTTATGTGACATTTTTACAGCGAATATAGCAAACGAAATTCGATTTTTCTTCCATTCGATGAATCTGGCATAGTGGAAAATACAGATCTTCATTGGAAGCAGAATCTCAAGAACTGTTCTCTATCTTCAACACATAATACGGATTCTATTGAAAATCCGCTTGAAAATGGTTTCAATTTTATCCAAAATAATTTATACTTTTTTTAAAATTTAATGTTGCCCGAATCAATCATAAAGGAAATTTTTTTTAAATAGCATTTTCTGTTTTAATTGAACCCATCATAAATAATTTTTGCCATAAAAAAAAAACATAATATATTCTCGTATACATAAAAAAACCTTCCTTTTTGTGGACTTGAACAGACTTTAATACAATTGTATGCAATTTGTTTTAAATGAATTAATTTCTAGGGTTACAAAGAATCAACAATATCGAGAAAAAATTATATGGAAATATATGTGTGATTTTTTCTGCAGAAATGCACAAACATCGAATATATTTGATGTACTATGTAGATCCCACATTTAAAACAACCATTTTTGTGGCCTCATGATGGAACAGTTGCGCGAAACGCTTGGAGGGACGGGGGGGACGGGGAGGACAGGGAGGGACTCAAGTGTCTGTCAAGGGGCTGTGGAAAAAAGTCGAGTGGCTCGCTCGTTACCACCAACAACGTCATGAATCCCCGGTTCACCATTTCTGTGTTTGCAACAGCAAAAAAAAAATAAAAAAAAACTTGTACTCAAGCCAAAAAAAAAAAAGAAAAAAAAAAAGCAGAAATAAGGAGGAAAAAAGGGTCACTAATTGAGTTATTTCTGGCCGAGTGTCAAATTAGGTTGCCTGACTCACCTTTTCGCGATGATACATATCTAGATAGATGGAATACCCGTCCACGTACTGTAGATACTTTATTTTTGGGGGGTGGGGGTGGGGGTGGCCTGGCCTGTGTGCAAATTTGATTTACGGTGCCGGCAGCAATATTTAATTTTTGATGTCATTTATTAAGCAAAAGCAAAAGGACTGCCGAGTGAAGTGGAGATCAAGTTGCCTGGGATTCGGTTACATTCGCAGGCTGTCTGTCTGTCTGTCTGGCGTCCCCTTTCTGGCGCATTAATCATACGCAGAGTTGACACAACGACAGGAAATGAAACCAAGAAGCTGCTGCCACACACAGAAACACAGACAGACACACAGACAGACAAAGACAGAGGCGAAGCAGTAGCTGAATCCCAGACAGGAGTCGTCTCAAGACAAAACGCAATGAAATGGAAATGCAAAATGTTCGCCTGTTTATTTGCCAACCATTTAAATGCGAGAGAAGACCCCAAACGCAAAAGCAAAAGCAGACCCCACCAGAAAGGATGCAAAGGAAAAGAGCCCAGCAGACGGCAGATGATGGAGACATAGAGCAGGACAGCGCAGAAGAAGAAGAAGAAGCGTAAAAAAAGGGAAAATTGCGCAAATCCCTTGAAGAAATGTTTGAAATTTTTCAAAGCTCACAGCGGGGTTTGGGTTTGGGTTCAGGTTAGGGAAATGTTGCGAAATTATGCTTAAATCAAAAATCACAGCAGCGGCAAAAAGAAAACGCGCACTGCAGGAGGCAGCAGGCCAGCCCGGGCGCAACCCTTGTGTGTGTCCTGGGACCACGGCCAGGCCAGGACCAGGACCAGGGGCACGCTGTGTGAGGTAAATGCTGCGCATATTTTATACCCTGCATTAGGTCCTAAGTATTGCTTATTACAACAGTGCGATGCGGTCCCTTTTTGGGTAGCCCCCGACCCCCTCCAAAAACTATTCGCCAGAGTGGGGACTCGACTCGAGTGGAGATGCGTCACGGGTCTGGTCTGAAACTCATTTACTGGTCCACTCTTTAAACGCACAAAAACACACCCAGGACACCCAGAGACACCCAGAGCAGGGACAGAGACAGAGACAGACAGAAATGTTGGCACTGTTCAGTTCTTTTTGCTTTGGCAGCAGTTCAAAAATCATTAATTTTGATGTTTATCCTCCAGTTAATTCCATGCGGGAAATATGTTATCCCAATTCTCCATCTCATGTGAAAATTGGCAACGTTTCGGCAG
This sequence comes from Drosophila helvetica, assembly GCA_963969585.1. Classification (NCBI taxonomy): domain Eukaryota; kingdom Metazoa; phylum Arthropoda; class Insecta; order Diptera; family Drosophilidae; genus Drosophila; species Drosophila helvetica. The sequence continues at coordinate 12,854,872 of OZ018401.1, read as the reverse complement.
GCGCTGTGAAATCTGGCAACCGAGGGGCGCTGCTGCATTCCCTAAGCATATCCTGCAACACTCGAATAGCAAATAGCAATTTCCATCCATAGCAAAAATCCTATCAAAATTCAAAGATCCATCGGGTATTCTTGGACCTTTCTGTTAGCTTTATTTCCTGCTCTAATACGATACTTATTAAGTTAGGATTAGTTTTGCACTCACTCATTTGTTTACGGATTTACCGAAACATAAAAGAGCACAGCACACACACACCCCCACATGGACATGGACATGGACAAGGACATGGATATCTAATAGCTTTATGTTGGATAGAAGACTCCTTGCAGGAGCAACCCCCAAAGCGAGAGAGAGAGAGAGAGAGGGAGAGAAAAAAGTAAACTTCTGAGTAGCCTGGCTGCATTTTTGAGTGCCACAGAATGGGTGGAAGATTATTCGATGAGGGTTGTGCCTGCCTCCATCTCTCTCTGCCTCTCTCTCTCTCCCTCTATGGTTCTCTCATGTGTGCGGTGTGTGGGGGGGCTTTTGCGACTTTAAATTTTCCGCGTATCCCTTCTGTTTACTTTCGCTAACAATGAGGCAAACTGCAACAATGGACAGCCACAGCATAGGATAGATCCCTGGCGCAGACTGGGACCAAGACCGAGACCAAGATCCAGGGCCAACACTTTCACGGTCATGGGTCATGGGTCATGGCTTGGAGCAGCAGCAGCAGCAGCAGCGGAAGCCGCCACGAGACAGTAGACAGACGAAGAAAGTATTTTCGGCTTCCGTTCTGGCAGCTGTTGAAAATGAAAATCATTCTCAGTTCCAGCTCCCAGTCTTAAGACCACCTTTCCACCTTTCCGCTGAAAATATTGGCAAACAATTGTCTGGCTCTGGCTCTGGCTTTGGCTGTGTGTCCTGTGTCCTGTGTCTGTGTCTGGGGTGTCTGGGGTGTCTGTTCCTCTTCCTGGTGTCTTCGATTCCATGCCAATATTGGTGGAAATACTTTTGGCCAAAATTCAATGGCAATATAAAAATTCCCAGCCATTGACAAAATGCCTGCTCCCTGCTCCCTGCCACCTCCCCCTGTCCGCCTGTCGCCAGTCGTACGCCCCCTGTTCACACATTGCATCCTGGAGCGACTCCTTACGTGTCCCTCCACCAGCTACTGGCATTTAATAAATTACACAACAAACCAGGGGAAATAGAGAAAAGGGGAGGGAGGGAAAAGGAACAAAAAGAAAACGGCGAGCGAGTCGGAGCACGGGTTGGGGGAGCAACTATTTATTCGCTGCCGCCCAAAAGCAGGCAATGACAATTTGTCAAATGCGACAAATGAACGAAAAAAACAACAACAAAATATATCTACTTAAAACTACTACTAATACACGTACTACAACTCGTACTACTACGAAAAAAGCTAAGAAGAAGGCCAAGAAAGATGCCTTTGTACGTTTTGGAGATTCTTTCATTAGGAATTAATTCCAATTACATCTTGTTTGGATGCCACATTGAATCGTTCATCTTATCTAATTGGAACAAAAAACTGAACCACCGAATGGCAGATACATAAGTACAATGTTCCCAATGCCATCTAAATTTTCTTAAAATTAACTAAATTAAGTGAAAGACCATTATGGTACTTATACTAGTACTTATTTCACAAGAAATTGCATTCTGCTCTCTGGAATCCCGATCCCAAAATGCGTATACATATTCATGTATTTATTATTATTTTTTCAACGACTTTTTGGACTGGTAGTGCCCTTCTGTACCTTCCATTGGGATTATGTGGAAAATCCCTGTATGTCTAGGCTTTTCCTGAGCTTGAGCTCTTTTCTGCTGCTTTTGCTTCCACCAACTATTGAGATCTCCTTCTACAGAGTGCATGGCATTTTTGCTGCTCAATTTCACAGATTCTACAGGACTCTATCGCTACTAGAAGTCGCATCGAGAGATTCTTTTCCTGGATGAGACATTTCTTGGTCTGTCTCTGGCCCAGGCAGTTCCTTGGGTAGTGCCAGTTCTAGAGTTTGAGATTCTCTCCTCCTCCTATCTCTCCGATAGGGCTGTAAAGAAATCATTTTAAGGAACCAAAGCCAGAGCTTTCAGGGGTATTAATTTCGAAAGGATTTATTTCCCTCCCCCCAATAAAAGCCACGTTTCCAGTTTCCGCCTGATCCGCCCGATAGCGGGTCTCACATGAGCAGCAGCCATCCTCCCTCCTCCCCACCGTCGTGTGTTGCGGGGGTGCAAACAGGATGAGGGATCAAAGTCTGCTCCTGCATAAAGCATCTCTTATCGCTGACATCCACATCCAGGGTCCAAGCGTGAAATTAATTTCATAAAAATCATACACGAGGCAGACGCCCACCCCTTCCGCTTACACCGTGCAACAAATTGCATAATGCCACATTTTGTGGGCTGTGTCGTGCACGCAAATTAATTGGGAATTTAAATGAAATTTCTCGACCAGCAAACTGTGGCATTGATGATTACTTCCATAGAATTCAGATTAAACGACACTTTACGGGTAGGGTATACAGGCGATGCGAGTGGGTCCCGAAGATAATCCTTTAAAAGTGTCAAATATCTCATAAATACTCCGCATGATTGTTCTCTGGAGGGTATTTTATATCATATTGTATTCGAGATTATTCCGAAGCTGCCATTGGGCAACCAAAAAATAACTAAAATTTAAAAACACGCACACACTCGCGTTTCCACATCGTTTGTGTAAATCCTTAAAAATTAATTAATTTAAGCAATTAATTTAAACAATTAAAAACAACAAAAATAAAATGTGTTCTTATATACATAATTCATGCCATTATCATCGTCCTTTTTTCATTGTATCCTTATCATTTTACGAGATTCAATTAACCACAGAAATAGGTAACAGAAAAAACTGCCCAAAATCGATTACAGGGCTAATTGGGATCTATCACTGTAAATGTCCTCGGGCATATTCGGACCCAATGTACACAATGCACGAGGAGTGATTCCTTTTCGTTGTTGGCTTCGACTGCTGTATATCGGATCCATATGGTATTCATAGGATTTATGCAGGTATGTACAATATATCTCTGAGCACAAGCCACTGCACTGTGGCACAGCATCCCTTTGGACCCCTTCCTGATAGTTTGACAGAAGGTGAGCCCGATAAGCGAAGCCCTGCACGTGTCCTGCTCACATTCTATATCTATATCTATATCGCTATATCTATCCATCTCTCTGGCGATGTGTGCATGCGGGCAAATTGCACTCGAGACTGAATTATTGCCTGACGCAGCGCCGCGGCGGCATCAGCGAAAAGCAGCAAAACAAAACGTGCAACAGCGCGACGCAATGGGTCTGCGACAGGGCAGGGGTCGGGCAGGACACACGCCAGAGGAGAGCAGAGGAGAGCAGAGCAGAGCAGAGAAATAGAGTCCCTGTGCAACATCCGTGGAAATAAAAGATAAATAGCAGCCACGTAAAATGTTGTTGAATGTTTTAAAAAACCATAAAAACCACAGAGAAATACATTTAATGGTAGCAGCCGTGGCAGTGGCAGCAGCAGCCGTGGCAGTGGCAGCAGCAGCCGTGGCAGTGGCAGTGGCAGCACAGCGGGACAGTGCTTCAAAAAAGGCAACAAATGTGGGACCCAACCGCAATGGCAACAACAGAAAGAGCGAGAGAGGGAGAGCGAGAGAGCGTGTCCTGGGTCCCACTGGCAGACAGAAGGATAGACAGGAGGCTGAGGGAGTCCTCTGTCTGTTCCGACTGTGTGACATCCTCCTATTCCAACATTTGCGAAGCGAGTGGCGAGTGGGAGGGGCGAGTGGCGAATGGCGAGTAGTGTGTGCAGAAAACAGTTACAGCTGTCAGCACATGCTGATTCTAACGGTCTACGACGGTGTCGCCCGTTATGAGAGCGAGACGAATGGGCTAATTGAAGCGCCATGTTGTCGATTTGATGCCCACTGCCACAGCCACAGCCACTGGCACAGTGCAGCCGCCGCACTATGAATGCATAATTAACGGAAAGCGGAAAGCCGAAGCCCCTTCCTCCCACCCTCCGCCCGAAGGCAAAGGGAAATTCGGCAACGCTGCACCCGAAATGCAACCAAAAAGGGTGCAGTGAGAGAAAATATGGGTGCTGAAAGAAACCTGGAACAGAAATCACAAAGCTGGTGCTGGAACGAATGGTAAAGGAACTGCAATGGAGTGAAAACCATGGATATTGGTAATAAATAATAAATAGAGGGAACGAACAATGAACGGAACATTAAGAATGAAACGTACACAGTGAAAAATGTGAATGGAATGGATCCATTGATCATAAATACTGCATGGGAGGGGAAACAATGGAAAAGGAACCGCAATAAATCCAAATTGGAACGGGGATTCAACTGTGGAACATTACCAATTATAATCAGGCTGTTATTCACGACACAGGAATGTGGCCGACACAGAATGGGATGGATTTGATTTCCATTCCCTCCCACAGTCGATGGCACACACATTCCCGATTCCTGATTCCTGATTTGATCGCTGTCAAGTTGAAATCAATTTGGGGACAGGCTTTTCGTCCCTGGTTTCGCTCAGTGCACAGTGCCCAGTGCGAGTGCATAATTAACAAGTGAAAATGGCCAACAGTGCCATTGCAAAGTTCTTAAACGGACAAACGGACAAATGGCAAATGCAATAAACATTCAGCTCAAGTAATAAGCCAGCACATAAAATATGCCATTAAATGCCCGATGGCCTGCGGTCCACAGACCAAGACGAACACGAAGACGGACAGCAGTCCAGTGGCAGGACTGGGAGAACGCACAGGACACACGGGGCAGACAGGGGCACACAGCCTGATGCTGTCAAAAAGTCAAAGCCATTAGGCGCATTCACACACACACACACACACACAGACAGACACCAGAGATGCGTCCGGTGCCATCAGAAAGGGAGAAAATTGAAACCGGAGATGGAAGAGCACTGGCCAACGGAGATGGAGTCACGTGGTGTCGCAGGGTGTCCTGCCAGTCCTCCGGTGCCACTTTTCACACGAAACTAACGCAAATGAACAACGAAATTCCAGGACACACTTCATTAGTGTGTGCAACAACTCGAGAGCAGGCAGCGGGGAGAAGGGAGCAGAGAGCAGGGAAAGCGGGACATGAAAAAAGGCAGGTTGTCTCCACCGCAGGACATGGACAATCATGTTTCGGACGTTTCTCTCATCCAGACGCCTCATTGCCTCTGACAGGCAAAATATGTATATCCTTTCAAGCCTGATTGCTGCGGTTTTTTGGGTCGCTCGAGGACAGGCCAGGACGGGACAGGGACAGGGACAGGACCCTGGACGGACAATATCGGCAAACATTTCACCTGACAAGCAACAAGAAACAAAAGCAAAAAATAGGAGGAGATTTAATATATGGGCACACCCCCGCCCGCCCAAATGGTGTTATTTCCGAGCTAGGATACATTTGAAATAGTTTTGGAAAAATTCCCAAAAATACTATTCCATGATTTTCCTGTTTACGATGTTCTGTCGTTCAATTCAAAACTCATACTAGGGAGGCATGAGATCAGATGGATTAGAAAATATCCGAAACTATCGTCCAGAACTATCCTGAACCATCCCGGAGAAAGTACAAATAGGTTTGTGGCATCCAAGTGTATCCATGTACATGGATATTAATTTGTATCGCTAATAGTGGATATTAATATTGCAGTAGTGCATAGATGAAGGAGAGAAAGGATTTCTTTATTGTACACTTTAAGGCGAAGCCCCACAGCGAAATTATCAACGCTCATGGGCATTCCCAGAACAAGAAGATTAGGGAAGGAGATGTGAAGCAGGATATGGAGAGGATGTCTTCGGAAGCAGAACCCAGTAAGGAAATATTTGAAGATGGCCTGGAAACGCGTGGGAAGGATACGCTTAAGGATGAGGATAAAGAAGTGCCCAATAATGAAGTGACCAAAGACATTTCCGGGGGCGAAACAAGACACGGCATGGATATCCCACAAACAAATGCGGACAAGGATAAAGACGATAAGGAAAATGACATGGAAATGTGTGAAAAGGACATGGATGACAAGGATGATCCAAAAATATTTGAAAATGATCAAGAAAACGGCATGGAAATGCCTGAAGAAAATATAACGAAAAATGTAAAGGAGCTGTCTTTTAACGAAGAATCCCATTCGGAGCAGGATTTAGCCATCGATCAGGAACTGACTGACACAGACGGAGAGGAGGAGGAGGATGTCCATGAGAAGGAGCATCGTGAGAAGGAAAAGCTTGAAAAATATATACTGATTCGCAAGGGGCGGATCGCTGTTCTGGAATTGATTAGCGAGAATAAGGTGAATCTGCATTATGCACCACATTTCCTGCAACAATTGGTCGAGCAGACACAGGGAACCACTCCGGCCCAGGCACAACATCTCGTAAAAAAGATTATCGAGGAGCAAAAGGAGAACCTGAACCTCGCAGATAGGGATTCGCTCAAGAGGGTGGTCAATAGGAAAACACCAATGAATAACAAGACCAGCACACAAACGTGGATCAAGGAGTATAAGGAAGGTCATCCGTTGACCCTGTTGACCGACTCCGATTTGGAGCATTTGGCCAACGAAGAGTCGATCTTTCCGGAGATGACACACGACCAGATGCAGCAATACAACGAGGAGGAATGCCAGCGATTGGAAAATTCCCTCTTCCTGTATAGGCCCCTTGCCACTGCTGTCTTGCTGGCATTCTGTTGCCTCATGTTTAGCAGCACGCTAGATGCGCTGCTCAAGTAACATATTCTTCAGCACACATCCGACATTCCGACATTCCGACATCACGACATCACGACAGAAAAAATAGACTCACAATAGATGGAAACCTCTAAACATATTCAACATTCTTTTTCGGCATCTACAAAATTGTAACGTTATAAAGAATTCTCTGAGAACTGAACTCCCATTATGTATATCAAAATTTAATTACAATTATTTTCTTGTCTGTGACTGTTGTTCTTGTAGTTCTTCGCATGATGTTTGACGAAAAGCCCTGAAGTTTTAATATTATGTATTGAAGTTGTTAATATGAAAATGTTTTATTTAAATTTGTGACAATTGTGCTTCAATTCCTCTCAAACGGCTTGACTGATTTTTACCACTACCCATCAGCAATTTTTAATCGGGATTTTGGTATTTTTTTTATGAAAACTATCCAAATATTCCACACAAAATGTAAACACATTGATCTGTTTGGGTGTAGGTGTGTGTGTTACGTGTTTTGTGTCTGGGAAGGGTTCGCCTAACGAGTTTCATCAGTTAAAGCAGACGAATCAAACAAAATAACGAAAATGCGTGTGTGAGCATGTCGCAATGTCCTGAATCTGATTTATAAGAGCCACCAGATGAACGAAATCTACAAAAATTCGTCTCGCATTCGAGTAGGAGCCCAATATTGCCAAATCCGCTCATCCGAAAGTGCTGATTGTTGCTATGGACAAGGCATGTCAACATTGTCATGCGTTCGAAACCTGTTTTCTCCGAGTGCATGAACACAATAACCCATTCGGAAGCTCGTCCAACTACAGAGTATAGAAACCTAATAGAACAAGCAGCTCAAAGTACAGTCACATCGAAAAAAAAAAAAAACAAGCAGGAGGATTGGCAATGCTCTCTAAGCCGCTGACAAAGCCGCACTAATACCGCTGCAATTAGCAAAAACGTGTGTGCACCTGTACAAACAGTTGCTTCCCCCCAAAAAAGAAAAGGTCATGTGGTAGGGTGAAAAATGGGGGAAGGGGGGACTGGGGAAAGGCTGTCTGCTGTCCACTCGACATGGCCTGAAGCCAGGGGGAGATTAGAGCCCAAAGTTGTTTATGGTCCAAAGGCGGCGTCCGACAGCATTGCCAGCAGGGATAAAGCATAATGAAAGTAATAAAGTTCCAGGACAGCAGCAGGAGCCACAGCAGCAGGAGCATTGGTTCCTGGCTGCTGATCAGCGACTGGCGATAAAAACTTTCGTATGCCAGACGAGGCAGAGAGCCCTGTCGACTGTCGTGTCCTGGCCGCCTGTCTCCTTTCATATGTTGCACGTGTGTCGTGTGTTTTAAAGGCTGGCTGGCTGTCGGTCTGGCTGTCTGTCTGTGGTTCCATCCGACAATACTTTCGACCAGGGCAGACATTTTTATCGCCACCTTCACTGCTGTCCGTACAATCCTCTTGCTGTTTTTATTGAATATTCATAAATGGCCCAAAAAACAAGAACCACAAGAGTGGAGTCCAGTGGAGAGTGGAGAATGGAGAATGGAGGAGGCCTCTGCCACTGACTCTGCCTCTGTCTGGAGTGGAAGTGGAATCAATATTTTATGCCACCCAATATGTACATATGTGTGTGCAACCGGAAGTGCAACACATGTCCCCACTGATGAGGAGAAGGCCTCTGCTACTAGGACTGCTGCTGGACTAGGAAATCTCCTTTGGTCACTTCAATTGTGGTTTCCATTGGAAAAACCACACACACATAGACGAGTTATTCGACTTTGAACTTGTTTGGGTGTCGTCTCGCCATATGAAGATTTTATTGCCTACATATTTGAGCAGATTGGCGCCCTTCCCATCCTGAAGTTTGGCAACGTTGCCAAAGCCCAGCCCCGCCCCGCCCAGCCCAAGAGTGGAGTGGCACAAGTGATATGGAAATTATGAAGCAATTAGAACGCATGACTGCATTCCACTCTTAGCTTCAAATGGAGCCTGAATGGCTGCTGCTGCTGCTGCTGTATGCATAGCAACGCATATCAAATTAACTAACAAATTGACTTGTCAAAAACTCTTTTGCCTTCGAGGAAATTACAAGCCATTAGCCAGAGAGACAGACACGGAGACAGAGACAGAGACAGAGGGGTGTCCTGCCACACATACACACACAAAGCACACGCCCACAAAGAAAAGGATTCACAGTTATTAATGAAGAAGAAAAGCCTGGGAAAAGCTTTCATTGGGCAAAGAACACGCACGAGCAACCTTCAATAATAATGAAGTAGGAAACACTGAAGGATCGGGATGGTATAGAATGTATTGGATGGTGTTTTGGGGTTGGGATTGGTGTTGGGGTTGCGGTTGGGAGTAACAGCAGAAGGACCAGCCAGAGAGAACGATGCAAAATTATAACTAAATAACTAGCAAATCAATTAAGGCTTTTACGTATAGAATATATTTTAAAAGTTATTTAAAAAATCCTTGGGTAATTTGTGGAATTTGCAAAAATAGAATAATCCAATAATTTCCTATATTTGTAATTATTTTAATTCATTTCAATAATAAAAGAGTGCCTTAAGCATTAAATCATACTGCCAGTGGGTATCCTTTAGTTGAGTATTGGAATATTTGTACTATTCCAACATTTCCTCGCTTTATGCGAGAGAGTAACGTAACGCCACCATTCCCACTCCCCCTTCTTCTTGCACCGAGACTCAGGCCCAGCAGGGCAACACGTAGCGAATTATGAATGAATGAGTGTGAATGTGAATGTGAATGCGAATGCGAATGAATGAGTGGAGAACCACCCCAGAGATGGGCCCATGGGCAGGCTGCGTAATTGGCACTTAGAGTGTGACACTGCCGCTGCCACATGTGGAAAGCGACTCGACAAATAACCATGGGTCTCCGCCGCACGCTCTCTCCAAGCAGCCGCCATCCCCGAGCCGGGAAAATTAGCTGCCATTACCCAAGATTACGGAAAGATGAGCCCCAGCCTAGCTCTGACTATGGCTAGGGAATAGTAGCCATATCGTATGTGTCCTCTTGTGTCCCATTAAATACTGATTCCAGTTTACTCTATAAATATCGTATTTGCCATACTAAGAGAATGACACTCGTAGTGTTGGCTATCGGCCACAGAATAGGGTGAGGAAGACCCCTTTTCAGTGATAGGCTTTCCCACATTGGAAATACCAAAAACATTTAAGTCCCTAGCAAATGGTTGCATATATTTCATTTAATATTGGAATATTTTCCACCTAAATTTAATAAAAACCGAACAATTTTCGTAAACTATTTGTAGCACAAAAATCGAATATTTCACAGAAACCAAAAATAAGTGTTTAAAAATCCAATTCGACAAAAAGTGAAACAAATACACCTACACAATAGTTGTAAGTGCTTTCCTGGAACTTAAAAATTGAACTAAAATATCTGGACCTATCCTATATCCTTTAATATGCCAAATATTTACAAAATTAAAAATTGTATTTATATTTTTTTTATAAGATTTATTTCTGATTTTTATATTAAAAATTAGATGTTAATTTTAATTCTTTATCTTTCTTGGAATTGAATTCTAAAAGATAACGTTTCGATTGGGGAGGTAAGTAATTCTGAAGCTACAAGTTGGGACGTTTCTTAGCTCTTCACAAAGATCTCAACCCCTTTTCTAGTCTATGGAATGGGCAGCGTTGAATGCCAAACAATATTCCAATATATATATTACCCCTAAGCTTAGGATAAATGAGTCTTCGACCATTTTGCGGACACTCACCTGACTGAGCTCATCTCGGGATCGGCGCGAGCACTTGGGCAGCAGGGCCTCTGTGTCATCTTCGAAGACACCGCCGCCATGGGCCATGTCCACCGCATCTTCGATGTCCGTCGTCGGCTCCAGGCTGCTGCTGTGCCGGTGGCTGCGGCTGTCTCCGTTCTGGTTCGAGGGGACAGCCGCCCCCTGGCTCGTGGCGGAGGATGTGGTCATGGAGCTGCCGGTTACTCCGTTCTGAAGGTTCGACTGCTGCTGCTGCTGCTGTTGGGACTTTTGTGACTGTTGGCCATTGTGGTTGTTGTTGCCGCTGTTTATATTGTTGTTGTTGTTGTTGGTGCTGGCAGAGTCTCCACCGATCACTGCCTCCGCGTTGGTCTGTGGTGTGGCTGAGAGCCCTCCAATGGCCACTGATGATAGCGGTTCACTTGTTCTGCAAGAAATAAATGTGAAAATGGGAAATTTAGAAAGGAATTTTTTATTTCTAGAGCTAATATTTAGCTTTCTCCCATTTTCCCATATTTTGTATGATTGAAAATAGTTATAATTTAAGCACAAAGTGTGTGGGCTTACATTTTTCGGTTAAAATAAATAAAAATAGTAAGCCCAAATAATAAATAAAATAAATAGTAAATATAAATAAAATAAGAAGTAAAAATAAAGAATCGTACTTAAATAAACTAAATCCTAAAAATAAACAAATTATAAATAATTTAAATGGTATTTAATATTTAATTTATCCATTTTGTGATATATTTATAAATTCCATCTCTTTTGTAGTATTGGCTTAATATTTTGCTATATTTTAATTAAGAATTATTAAATCAGCACAGACAATGCCAATATTATCGGTATCAACTGGATATATTTATTTAGGATATATATTATTTTGGTATTATTCTGAGAGTCCAACTGTTCATCGGTTTTATCCTGAACTCTGCAGTCAAACTGATGGAAAAGTAAAGTAAAGGATACCATTTTTAGGGTATTTCAAGGTAAATGTCTCCAAATATTCCGCCGTATTCTGTTGGCTGTCATCTCTTGTGTCAACCTTCGTTTCACTTGCCCTCTGCTTAAAGCTTAAGCAGTCTCTTGGAACAATTTGACAAGTGGCCAGGCGGCCATCGATTGCTTACTCAAAGTGCCCTAAGACACCCTTGGAGACACCCATTTGTCGGTGAGAAATCAGCTGTCAAAAGGTTAATTTGCGACACATTTTTTTCTTCAGCAGAAGCAGCAAGAAGGAGGCAGGAGGCAGGAGGCAGGAGGAAGCACAGGACTCGCATCGTCACAGAGTGACGCCTCAAAAGCGGGCAATTTTACGCCATTTTAACAATATTTCTACGGCAGGACCCACACAAAATGTTATTAATGAATTTTTCCCACAAGAAACAGCAACAGAAAAGGAAACGACAACAGAAAAGAAAAGAAAAGCTCCATGTGCGCCTCAAGGACACTGCCTCCCCCACCACTCCACTCCCCTCCACTCCATTCCATTCCATTCCGAAAAAATATGAAGGACGACCGACCGCCCTGTCGGTTGTCTGTTGATGGATCAGCGCCCTCTCCTCCCCCAGAGGGTGGGAAAAAGTCCATAAACATGAAGGCGGAATGTGCTGTTTCGGCAAACATTCTGACATAATCATGTCAAATTAACACGGAACAGAACAAACAGGACAGGACAGGACATCAGATCAGCCAGCCACATGCAATAGGGATAATAAAACACTTGACAAGGAATTAGGCAGCCTGTAAAAACTTGAGGCAGGCTCAAGGACCCATCAAAAGCCATGAATTTCCGTGTGTGGATTTATGCGGGAAGAAACAAACGGAAAACGGCAAATGGAAAATTAAATTCAGTGCGGCCTACTTTTGGGGGCACCGCGGAATACGGAAATTTATGCACACGCCCTCCCACCACCACCCACTCCCACTCCCACTCCCACTCCCGCTCACGCTCTCATGGCAATCAAGATTAAGTGGCGGCAGCCATCGGAGTGGGGAGTGAGTGCCTGCAAAGAACTATCTAGCTTTCATTTGTGGAACTAGGCAATAAACTGAGGGAACTAGTTCACGCTTAGAATCAGTCTCAGAGGCAACTGTACTTCGATTGATGGCTTTTTAAAGGCAACTCTAATTGGAGGACATCCGAAAGATCAGCCTCATGTTTCACGCGGTTCATCGGTAGATACCGACGTACAATGGACACACTGATACACGTGTGTGAGAGATACAGTATCTAAAGCTGATAGAAAAATGAATTGAAGGTGCTTCTGTCGCAGATAGATCTGAAAATCGATAGTGGGAAATTCACTGCTTGAAAACACAGAATCAGCTGTTTTTTGTTTTGCCAGTCACACGTGAACGCGGCTTTGTAACATTCCAGTGGAACGAACATCACTCGCGTGAATCGATCTTTGGCTTGTACACATTTCTGGCAATTGGAAGTGAGATCTCTAAAAAAAAAAAACATAAGTATGCCTTATTGCAATCTTTTTATTTGGGTTCCTGAGATATGATTAGATTATGATGCCTGCCCGCACGACTGTATTTTTATCTTCATTTCCATATATCTATGTAGTATATATTTTGTATCTTTATCTCTCCTCCCCCCCAAAAGTTGGGGCGACGAGAGCAAACTCAATTACTAGTCACGAAACAAATGCAAAAGTTCAAGTCCACTGGGGAGATCGGGGTCCTGGACATACAGGAAGTTTCGCTTCACACTGCAACCACCCATCCATCCCTCCATCCATCCATCCATCCATCCATCCATTCGGTTTCCCCCAGTCAAAGCAATCTGCACAGTTGTCCCCGAAAACTTTTCCATGAATATTTGCTCTTTCTCTCGCAAAATAAAAGATGAAAATTCTTGGTTCTAAATCAAAGTAGAAAACAAAACAAAACATAGTACTCGTATGCGGGTCTCGCCTTCCAGGATGCGAATGCGGATGCGGTTGGATTGTAGAGGATTGCAGTGATGGGTGGGGGAAGGTGGACTGGAGTGCGAATACGAATACGAATAGCAGTTTCGGCCAGGATAAAGTCGAGAGCTCTCTCTCTCTCTCTCTCTCTCTCTCTCTCTCTCTGTGTATGCAAATTAGTTGTGACAGCTTTCAGAAAGTTTCACATAGTTGTCGATGGCTGCCAAAAGAGTGCTTCCGTTCTCCTCATTTGACAGCTGACACATCGGAGAGGCAGAGTGCACAAGAGTTCAAACCGTTCAAAGTTCATAGAAGAGTGAGAGAGCGGGAGAGAGAGACAGGGAGCGGGAGAGCTGCATTCCTGATAAAGTGGCAGTGGAAGAGGCAGAGGAAGGGCGGCCTTGTCTGTGCCCCAAGGGCACATGCAAAGCTCAAACCGTTTTTGATATGGTAATGCGGCAATGTGGAAATGCGTGTGTGGAATGTGCCATTATTAGATTTTTCCTCAGTAGACGAGTCGTTCGGGTGTCGTCCTGGGCTCTCGCTCTGTCTCTCTCTCTCTGTCTCTTCCTCTACCCCTCGAGGGTGCCATAAAGTAGTAATACTAATTAAGTTGTGTATTATGCATGTGCAGCATGCCTCCCCAAAGATGAAGAATGAATCTGTGTCTGTGTGTGTGTGTGTGTGTGTGTGCCTCGGGGTGTCTGCAGGGGATGCCATGCCTGCTGTGTGATGATGTGGCAGCACTCGACTTGAGTAAGCAGTTGACATCGTTTGCCACCGAACAATGAATAGACTGCGAGTGGAATCACGAGTGCGAGACTGCGAGAGGGCGGGGGTGGGGGTGTGGCAGCCAAGTGTTTTGTGGTTGCACATAACCTGAAGTGGATGTCATCGATGTGCGGCAGAGCGACAGGAGACTAGGTCACCTTTTTGTTTCAGCAAAAAGGAAGAGTAAAATGGAAATTAACACAAAATCTGAATAGATCTGGCATCGCTCGGTTTCGTCACGAAAATATTAATTTTAGAAGAGCCATTTTTGAAGTAAAGATATCCGGGTGAGGCATTTCTCTATCAGTCTTAATGGAATAGTGGAATGGAACAGGCAAACCCCCATGTTTGATCATGTTATTTTAAAGATATGTGCTTAATGGGGCAAACGTATCTTTCAATCAAGGAGGAACGGTGGAATGGAACTGAAAATACATATGTACATACATGCGTATGAATAGGATTCGGAGGATTTTTTAAAATCTAGTTCTTTGCGAGAGGTAGTCTCTTTTTATATTGATGGAACTGTGGAATGGAAAACTAAATACATGTGTACGACTGGATTTTTAAACAGTTAATTTTTTAAATTTAACTCTTCAGGAGATTAACGATAAATTCGATGGTATTGGAACGTTGGAATGAAACAAAAATGCACGAATGTACCTATTTATGATGGTGTATTTTAGAAGTGAAGTTCTGCAGGTGGGCAGTTTCTCTTTCAATGCTAGTGGAACAGCGGAAAGGAACAAGAAAAATGAGTATAAGGTTGTTTTTCCCTTCCTTTTCCCTCCTGGATTAATGGGTTGGGGGGACTCACCTCGCCTTGGCGTGTGCCTTGAATTGCGACACTTCGGCGTACCTCCTTCCCAGGGGCGCCTCCTGGGGACTGAGCAGAGCATCGCAGTGCAGGGCACTCGGGGGGATGCCCTTGAGCAGCTGGAGACCGGCATTGGTGGGCAGCGAGTGCCGATCGATGGTCTCCTCGCTGCGATTGGCAAAGTTCTTGAGCTGCTCCCGCAGGGAGTAGTCCACAGAGCTGGAGCAGGAGGTGGACTCTGAGGAGGATGAGCTGGAGATGGAGCGTGGGAGCGCGGGAGCGCCAGCGTTGCCATTCTGTAGATCCTCATAGGCGGCATGGGCATCCTCCGAGGTGGTGCTGCTGCTGCTGCTGCTGGTGGTCCTGCAACTGGAGGCGGATGACTGATTGCTGTCCATGCTGGCAATCGAATTGCGATTGCCATTCTCCAGCAGCAGCTCCTCCTGTTTCGAAGTGGCATTGGCATGGGTCTGCATCTGCATCTGATTCTGATTCTGATTCGGATCATCATCGTCTCCATCCACCTGCTGTGGCACAATGATCAGGGATGTGCGCTTCCTGAGCGTCTCATCCTTGGCGTTCATGTTCTGTTTCAGAGTCTTGTCCGATTTCGTGTAGACAATCACCTCCACCTTTGTGGAGGCTTCGCTGGAGGCATCCGCCACCGATGAAGCCACTCCTCCTCCTCCTCCTCCTCCGATTGTGGCCGTCTCGAGCGACATTCTCGTGCTGTAAATTCGCTTTGGATTAGAGAAAGAGAGTCACGGAATGGAATGGAATGGAAAATTATGATGCTATCAACTTGTGCAACTCATGAATGAACCTGCCACTGCCGCACACACACACACACACATGTGTCAATCTTTTTTATTGATTCCGACATTTAATACCCTCGCATATCCGATGAACCGCACTCGGTGCAGGGCCCCTTAAAATGTTATTACCAATAAAATGACAAGACAAAACATTGTCGCAGCGGGGCAGCAGCAACACCTGCCATCTGTCTGGCACCATCACCACCCCCCACCCCCACCCCCACATACCCTTCATCCCTCGGTTAGGGGTCAGTCCATTGGCTGGGAGCTTCACAATGAGAACAAATTTAGTAGTAAGATCCGTAAGAGCAGATCCAATAGATACTCCTTGATGGAAGAAAGCGTTTATGGGAATGGACGAGAGAGAGAGAGAGAGGAGAAGACTCCCAAAGCTTTCAATTTTGGATAGGATTATGCATACATATAGGGTATACAATATTCCCCTGCAAGCAAGCATTTTCCTCTGTTTTTTTTTTTATTATGAATTTTCAATAATAATATTCCTTGAGTGCTTGGTGTCGTCTGTTCTGACATTCTGTGGGGAAGTATCGCATTTCATTTTGTGGAACAAAATTATAATGCATTTCCCCACACAAGTGACGTTTTTTTAGTATAGAAACAAGAAATGTAAAAAGAGAAAGGGACAGGGACAGCGGAAGCCCAAAGACAAGATCCTCAGCTACATCAATCCCACTCGAACGCAAAACGAATGCAAGTCTTTCCGAACATATTCGAGACACGCACCAACGCTGAATACGCGACTTTTAAAGGACAACAAAATGTATGTGATATATTTAACAATTTTCCACAAGATTACAAGCCCAGAATTAATAGAGCAAAGTATATTCATTCAGTTTAAATTATTTCTGACGATAAGCAACAATTACAACCATGGTTCTGGGTCTTTCCTGTTGTTCTTGTTTTTTACATCCAACGAAAAGAAACCCCACCAAAAGCCATAAGTGTGGAGCATCAAAGCAATCCATTGGGGCATGCGGCATGGGGCACGGGCGGGCGAATGCCATTCGGTCCGTTTTGCGTCGTTTGTGGTCGAGTGAATTTTTAATTTATTTATTTGTTGTTTCGCTCTCTCTCTCGCTCGTATCCCCCCACAGGGGAAGTCCAATGTATGCGTGTTTCATCATTCGGTTAACCAAATATTGTCCAATTCTTGGAGATTTGTCGCCAAGTTTCCGCTTATCGTCGAGAGTTTGTCTCCAATGCCAAACAGAAGGCAAAACAAATGCCCAGAGACCGAGCAAAGCAACCAACAATGGAGGAGAGAAACCAATAGAATGGCAAAATGATTTCTTTTTATTCTCGAATATTTACAGGCCATTGGATTCCATTTGTTCCATATTTGAGACACTCGAAATGAGGCTTTGATATGTGTAAAATTTAGATAGGTATTATTCTTTGGTATGTACAAGCTTCCGCGCCTGCATATGCCATTTATTCGCTTTTTATTCGAATTTTTGCGAATGTTAAGTGATTTCTGTTGCACATCCGCCCCCCTCCCCTTTCCCCCCCGACCAGAGTGCGATTATAATTGATACTTTCACGAATCCGCGATGCAATGCGATGCAATGTGGTTATTATGGGAGCAGCAATGGGGGGTTTGGGTTTGATATGCCGCTTTTATTTTTTATTTTTTTTGCAATTACCTGAATCACTTGACAAGCAACGACAACAATTACAATTGAATAAAGGCAATATGTTCGTGCCAGACATACATACATATATTCGTAGCGTTTCGATTACAGAAAGACCGACAGAAACACTCATTTTCATTTGAAACGATTTCAAAAGTTATTCCATACATTTATGATGCGGATTCCTTCTGCATCTGATTCTGTCTGACTCTGTCTGACTCTCTGATTCATTTGCCCATAGAACCATAGAATTTCCCTGTAAATATATATTTCCATAAATTGTCTGCTCCTCTTTGACTGCTCTGGACAGAGAGGGGTTTATCTAGGTAGTTTGTTCTCGGTCTATGGAACTGTGCGGCGTCTCTGGCGTTGTTCCGTCTCGTCTGATTACTATGCAAAGTGTGAATGGCAATTGTCAACAAATTGTCAACCGAGTATGGAAATCGATTCTACCCTAAATAGATATACCATATATAAAATATGTACGAGTCGATTCGTGACAGGGGAACGCCGGCACTCGCGTTATGCCAGATATTCATTGAGATTTTGGGCTTGCTGCCAGCTGAAGCTTGACGACTGGCGGCGGTTTTTCATAGCGAATTTGATAGAGAGGGATAGTTTTAGCCAGACAGACAGACAGACAGACAGAGAGCTGCTGCGTATGTGCTGGGTGGTATATGGGATAGTGATCGATTTCAAGGCCAAAACAAGACAACAGAAAGACCGCTTAAAGGGGCCACACCACTTGTGGGCAGGCTCTTTGATTTCGGTATCAGTCCAAGAGGCAAAAACAACACGGTAAGTGTAAGTGTACCATCGAAACTCGAGTATGTATGAGCATCAATGTGCGGCGTCATGCACACGCCATGTATGTGGTTTTTGTGCTATTCTTATGCAGCATTCGCTTGTGCGTCTCAAGACGGTAAAGCATGAATGCAACGTGGAGGCGGCACTACGGAATGGCCCTCAAGGATAGACTCGTACCAGTATTCATACAGTATTCATTTAAAAGAAACTAAAAATATGTATAAATACAACAAACTATTCCCTTTGAGATTTGCATAGAAATTTTCAATTCGTTCATCATAAAAAGATGATTCAAAAGATATCGTATGTATGATTCATTTTTGAATATATTTTTCCATGTGTTTCCCCATCATAATACCATACCAAACACTATCATGATTATAATTTTTATCAGTTAATGCAATAAATCCACAATAAAATGAATATTTCTCTCCACTTGCCGATCCTTGGACCATAGATATATGTATGTACCTATATGTATGGTGTTAGATGATTACATGTACATATCTAGTACAACTAGTAAGTGCATCTTTCATCTCTGTAGCCATTAAGGCAATCCCATGAATACTCCACTCCGCATGAGTGTGTGATTCATTTGGGGGCAAGCGAATGGATTGGATTGTGTGAGTGAATAGTGGAATGAGTGCTTATCGCTTACACAACGAGCAACACACACACACGCACGCACACACACATAGAAATGTTGTTCAACTTTTCTAATGTTGAATGCCCTGCAATCATTCATCTCCCTCTTTGTCGCTCCCTCTCTTTAGACTACCCTTTCTCCCACTCTCCCTTGCCCTACCCCTCCCCTCCCCTCCCTCCCACACACTCCATCGACTTGAGTGGAATGCAATAAACTTTGAGCTTTGCCTCCCCACCCCCAAAGCCCCACAGCCCCACCCCACCCCATCGCAGCTGCTGCTGCTGCTGCTGCCAGTTTCTCCAGTTTCTGTTCAAAAGTCAAAATAATATTTTCATACCCCGTTATTCGTGGAGTGGCTGCGGCTGTGGCAGGGGCAGTGGCAGTGGGGTATGCTGTAGTTCTGCGGCACGAGATCTACATGTACATATGTATGTACACTTAATGACTC